>JAINUG010000139.1:2235815-2800110 GCA_029706075.1 Aldrovandia affinis | reverse complement strand
CTGACCCGAAAACCTCTCCAAAGGGGCACAGATGCTCGGCTGATTGGTTTCTGGATAGGAGAGCAGCCCACTGCCTGCACACTGAATATCAGAGTCATACTTCCTCATTCCTACTGGGGAACACAGCAAAGAACAGCAGTGCCAGCAATATTAACCATTTGTTTTCTTTTCTCCCTATATTGAAATTGCCCAATTGTATTCATAGGCCTGTCCTATCACTGTAACATCTGTCAATTCAGGAGGGCACAGATCAGCATAAATTATCGTTCACTGATGTAGCACAGTAACCTACTAATATATGGTAGTGGAAAAACTGTACATGGCTAATCATATGAGTGAAACATTACAGTTGTTGCTAATTTGATCTACAAATGTATACTCATTTAGAACACTGAAGGTAATAACAGCCTTGTCAATGACTGTCCAATCAATTGAGAACCATAGTTAGTATGGTTCAGTATGTACCAGGGACGTGCGGTCAGGGGAGGCAGGTGAGGCAGAGCCTCACCTGTCTTCATGAGAAGTAAAAAAAGAAATAATAAAATAAAATAAGTATTAATGTTTGTCCACTCGTCTGTGCTTTCAATGCAATTTCGGTGTGGTTCCTATAAGTTTTGATCGTTTTTATAGTCAAAATCGCTGAAATTCTGTATTTCCTGTTCAAATACAACAGAGAGACGAGAGGTGAGGCAGTGACGAGCCGAGCCTCTCCCCAGATTGCGCAATCCCTCACAAACTAAATTGAGCGCGTGCAATTGGCGCGTGCTTGTTGCCATTTCTCTGTATGTTTCCAATATCATGTTTGAAGACACTTTTATTATACGTCTTAATTTCCATAGTGTTCGGTAATGTATTTCACGTATGTGTGTAATATTTAAGTCTTATTGATCTGACATAAATCCACAAGGAAAAGGCTTGCCTTGAGGCAGCCAGTACCTCTGCCTCACAGACGGGGGCGATACTCTTGCAAAAGTTAAAAGAACAACAACCAAACAAATGCACTGTTTTTTCGCTCTGAAAATGGAGGATTTGATTTCTAAACTGAGACATTTTTCAAAACTGGACTTTCAATCAAACTGGGAAAGGTCGTTTTCTGCATTGAAAAGACTCAAAACATACAGTCGGAATAGGACTGACCAAGGACGACTTTCTTCCCTGGTAATAATCTCAATTGAGACAGAGAGACTTTTAAAACTCAAAGAAGAAAAGGAGGACTTTTACAACAAAGTCACGGAGATTTTCGTCCAGAAAGAAAGGCGAATGGACTTCATTTACAAGTAAAGGTAAGCTAAGCAATATTTTCACTTTAACTTGTGCGTGTGTCAGGATTATAACAAAATAATAGCAGTGGAAATAGCCTAACTGAAATGAAAATAAAAACTAAATAAAATCTACAATGAACGACACAAAACTAACTAAAACGAAAGTGAATTGCATCTAAAATCAGCTATATTTTTCCCGTTTTTTAACAATCACGTTCAAATTTTCCCGCTTACATAGCCGAGGCGTATGTACAGTATACATACCTCACTATACTAAAGTATTTGGAGCGCAGCGTTCTAATAAAATGCATAATATATGCATTGTATACATTTTCCTGTAATGTGCAACTCTTATGAAATGTTTAGTTGTTGATAAACACAATTTAGGTAACACAACCAACCCAGGATGAAACGTATTTTTAAGAAGTTGAAGGTAAGTTCGACCTCTGTTAGCTACAGTTTTGTTTAGTAAAACCTCAGACTTCTCTTTTCATGTAATCTCACTCTCACTTCCCAGCAGTTTTAACCTGAATAAAATGGTTTTGGAAATTGTCATTTATTTATTTATTGAACGTTTATCATCCCAGCTAGTGCACAACATAGCAGTTAAGGTGTGTATAATTGTGAAGAATATCAATGTTCTAACAATGTGTTATTGTTATAGTTTTTGTATGTTAGCTGGCTGGTTGCGGTGCGCTGAATGTCGAGGCCACCGCGACCAGTGTGCCTATATTGTTTAGTGTGGTTCCATGTAATTCAGGGCATGTCAGGGTTCGTCATCGAGCAAGTGTTTCTTAGAGTGAGTTTACTTCCTTGTTGTGCTGACTAGTGAAGAGGTTTAATGGTCTGGCGTGTCCTTTTCAGGACGTGTCTGTACCAGCAAAAGTTCGCCAGTTGTGCGGTGTATGGAACACGGATAATTATCGCCAGATATTATCCATAGTTGTGCGGTGTATGGAACACGGATATTTATCGCCTTTTAATAAATTGGCTATTCGTGTAGCCATTTTTGCAACGCAGCAGGATTCTGTGTATTTCTTGATACATCACCTCGCGCACGCTCGCTACAGTATAAAGGAGGAAATATAATACTTTGGAAATTGAGAGCCAGATTTACGAAAGGATTGCGACTGCCTTTTGGTCTGCCTTTTGCTAAAAGCAGTTCCTTAATATTCACGTCAGATTTTCTAAGCGGTCAGCTAAAATTGCTAGCAGGATGTAAATTGCGGGGGTTAAGTCACTTTGCGACTTCCCTTTAGATTAATAGTTAAATCTGTTCATCCATATGTGTACATGGAGTGAACATGCTAGAACAGTGTGGAGATTTTGTAAATTAGGTTGATTAAGTATTCAGTTTGATTACTAAAGCATGCCTTAATTGCGACTCTCCTCTTTGCGTGAGAATTTTAAGAAGCCTTGACACCAGGCAGTATTTTATGAGCGCTGATATCACCTAGGTATTTCACAATTATTGTTTTGCATTGTGCTTTTCGAGGTGCTAGTCACTGTCCCAGCGATGCAAAACAAATAATCACAAATATTTTTGCAAAGTAGCTGTAGTGTGGATCGAAGGTGGAAGAGCCACACGCAGATCTCACTGGTATCTAAAAGCTGGACGCAAGCGACCAGCCACTAAATCTGAAAACAGACTAGGGAGCGGGGAAACAAAAGAAAACCCTGGGACAAAAACTCAGATGGAATAAACCCAACAGAAACAACCCTATAAGGGTGAGCGCTCCTCACCGAGGTGCGTGGAAAATAAATGGCTGGCTATCGAGACTTTAGCTCTGGGGAACAATAGCCCAATAAACAAAGAATAATCTCGAAAGGAAAAACCACCAGAGTGGTTAGCTAACAACCTTTAGGTAGGATAAGATAATTCTTCCTAAAAGTTTACCACAGAGTGGTGACGCTAAACCTTTAAGTCGAGATAATAAGAAGTACCTTCTCTCTTTAACTGAGAGACCACAGGGTGGAAAACGAAACCTTAGTTCGTAGTACCGGCTAGAGCGTAACAATGGTTTACACAGAAGCGTTTGTATGAGGGAAACAGTGACCTTAAATAAGAGGCGGAATTAACACTGATAACCCTCAGCTGAAAGTGATCGGAAAACTCACAGACAAAAGACCATATAAGGATAGCAGAAATGACAATGATTCCTCAAGCAAAACAAGAGAAAACAGACCATCACATGATCAAGCGCCCTCCAGAGGCCGAACAAGGTAAAACCGTGACAGTAGCTGGCCTACATGTCAGGACAGCTTTATGAATACCTTTATCTACAGAAAGCTAAGTCAGAATTTTAAATATATATTCTATGTAGCATACATATTATTTACTAGAACTCAAAATAAAAATTATATGAAAGGACGCAGGATTTCTATTGACCAATTTGTAATCAGCTAGTAGTCAGTATAAAAACGCAGTTCTGAATTTGAACAATTATCTTATTGTGCGTATGCGGTTAGGGGGATGTAGAATGAATTGTGAATACAGTTTTACTTTCAGACACTGGTCTACTCCCATCACAAGTTTGGTCGTTTCTATCCTTTATTCTTATTCTAAAATGATTTCCTCGTTTGGACCACATTTGTCTATTTCCCACATTATGTTGTAGGAAAATTTTTATTTTGGACACCGCCTAACGTCATGTCATATTTTCTTTGTATCATTGGTTGTTTGTTTTCTTTGCATCGTTTACTGTTCGTTTTATCATGGCTAATTCATTAATTTAATTGATGTCACTCCAAGTTTTCTCCATTGGTTTTGTTTTCCTATGCTGTATGTCTTTGTGACATTGTACGTCATTGACCAATACCTCTATTTCCTGATCTGTAAATGTACGTTTTCTTTTTCTCGTTGTTCCCTTGCTACTTGTGCCTGGTTGTTGTGTATTCATTTATTGGTGTGATCTGGCCTTATGACCATGCCATGTTGTTTCAGATCCTTTTCATGGGTGTATTAATTTCTTTGATTGAATAATTATAACCAATCTTAGCAAATTGAAGTGGTGCCACCGCAAAATAGCTGCAACAAAGTAGCGACCGTCTTTGCACTGTGACCATCTTAGTAAATCTGGTATACAGTGTTTTTTGAGTGTTTTTTGTAAAATCATGGTTTTCTAGCTATAGCTAATTAGCTTTGCATAATTCAAATAATATTGACAATAACACTGTTAAAAAAACAGATCTGCCGCAGCTCACATTATATTAGTGTTCCAAAATACTGATTTGTTATTAATTTGTTCTTAACAGTATGTTTTTTTAAACGGGGAGCACAGAGACTGTGCACTATTCACACTGTTTGAGCAACACGTGCAGAAGCCTACCTTTTCTGCATTTTTTAATGGATGGTAGGATCATGTAGACTCTGAAGGCGTCATTGCCTTTCTTGATGCTCTTATCATGCAGCTCCTTCACGTCTGGTAGGGAATTGAGGGCGCATCGGAAGTTGGCTTTCCATGTCTTGGGATCAGGCTTGTCAGTGCTCGGTTTATATCTCCCTGTGGAACATACATTTACAAGCACGTCAACTCCAAGCAACGAACCTGGAAAATTATTGTGGTACGATTGAGTCCTGCCATGAAATTTTGGATCAGAAATTGCAACATCAATCGATAAATTATTTGATTGATTTATTAACGTTCATCGGTCATATTAGGAACCATTAACTTTTACGCATGAATAAATGGTGCAGATTCAAACAATGGTTATAATATTGTAACACATTTTAATATGCATTTGTAGAACCTGTTGTATATAATTAGGGACCAGAGAAAATCTTGGGTAGAATATCTCGCATTTACAGTAGATTTTGTTTTTATTCACACCCTCGATAAAGATGAATAAAAGAGATTATGTAAAATAAACTATATAAGTAATGAGGTATATTTTTAATCAAGAATCTGAAGGAACTAGAACAATTCTGCATGGAGGAATGGTTGAGGATCCCCCAAAGAAGTTCCATAACCTCGTACTACACTACAGAAGTGAATTGCGACAATCATCTCAGTTATCAGGGGCATGAGAAGAATGGCAGCGCAATGTTCATGTATGTTGACACTTGTCACATGTAAGAGGTGTAGGGCATGAGACAATGTTGTAATAAATTAAAAAGTGCACCAAGAACATTTTAAATAGTTTTTCTCTGAAGACATGGGCAATGTTGATATCAAATGAGCGACCTGCCCTACAGTGTTAAAAGATATTGTAAGATGGAAAAATAAAACAAGCGATTTACAGTAGAGGCACGTAAATAAAAACAGGGGCAGCTGCGGATGTCCAGTGCTCTAAAATTGTAAATTAAATGTAATCCTTGTCATTTGGTTTACTGTATCTTATTTCATGATGTGTGAAAACTATCTCCCCATAAGATACACCTCTATCAGCATAGGCAGAATTAGTAACAACTGAGACCTGAGAGAGAGAGAGAGATTGAGAGACAGACTGAGAGAGAAAGAGACCCGAGAGAGAGAGAGATTGAGAGAGAGAGAGAGAGATTCTTACATCTAGTGTTTAGAAATAAATTGTCTGTGTCGTGTATAGCTCTTTGTGTCTTGTCAGCTGCAGTGAGAAGAGGGTGACCTGCACGATATGTAAACATGTTGTCTTCAGGACACAGGCATAACCAGGAACCTCTGTTTGGGGCATATCTAAGAACCACGTAGATCCAGATTCAGTGGAGCTTTACAATGTGGATGCTTTTCTTGATTTCCTCTTTTCTTCCTCTTCTTTTACCCTTTTTAACTTTGGTTCAGTGAAATTTCACTAAATGTATTCTGTGCTCAATTGGCGACTCTTCATTTTCTTCCATCTCTGTGGGGTCAAAACCGAGACCAGCACAGGGTCAGAAAGGTTTCCAGTGTTTCGGAAAACAGAGAGCGGCCAGCCTGGTGCTGAAATTACATCGACGGACAAACAAAACCTGAGCAGAAAAGCCCGGGTCGACACAGGGAGGGGTTTGGGGTTTCGTACGATAAGAGAGGATTTGAAATTGATATATTCAGTTTCGATATTATGTGTTCAACATCCAAATTAACCACGTGGCAGCGATTTAATAATTTTGGCATGGAGCTTCCGGCTTCTTGCAGGTACGTAGACTGAGTAGACTCCCATTGCTAGCCGTTTGTGGATTCGCTGTTTCTGTAGTCAGTGAATTAAATTCGTAGAAACTCTTAAAAACTCTTTGGGTGCCTTGATACATTGAAAGGAGATGTATATATATGTATTTATTATAAAAATTTCCTTAAATGACAGAGATCCTCCACATTCCATTTGTTTGGTGATGTTGTGGACCTTTTTTAGATTTACCGTGGATCTGAGTGAAACATTAAACCGTGTGATGCAACAGATAGTGATAAAAATTGAATGGCATTTTTATAAAAAGACAGCATTATATAAGTCTATTACATTTTGGGTTATTTTCTATTTTTGTATAATTTCCCATTCCTCTGTAAATGTAAATCTAATTACATTTTTTGTAATTTTACCACGCAGACTGGAGGTGGATTGATATCAACACGATTCATTTCATGGTATACTTCTGTACCTTATCTGAAATCTCTGAGAAACTTGGATTGGATATGCTTGCAGTCTAGAGCCAACCAGCTGTAAAAGGAATGTTTTGTAACAGTGCTTTGATTCAAAGGGGAAATTTGTTTTTGTTTGCATTCTCTGCTATTTCTGAGAGTGCTAGAGTTATTTTCTTTATTCTTTATAGCATATATATACTTATTCTTTATATAACACTAAGCATGTTTTATAGACTAATCTTGTTTTTAACTGTTTATGTTTTTTATTTTTATAAAGATCTGGATGCATTTCTGTGATTGCATTTTCACATTCTAATATACTACTCTGTGGAGCTCTTAACAAAGTGTTATGGATGGATATATGCTATTGGTATGTGACTACTCTCTGAAGCTGTATCCTCTGCACCACTCCTTGTACGTGTAAGCTGATGAATGTACAGATCTTTATACAATAATCTTGTTTGCCATTTTCTTGAGCAATTCTGATATATTCACACAACTCACTTTAGGTGTTATTCACTCGGTTATTAATTCCCAAAGATAAATTCAGTAGCCAACAGCAGCCATACAATAAGGAAAAACACCACAGAGAAACACACAGTATAGTATGATACACAGACACTAAAAGCACAAGAGCACCACCACCATGACCAGCATACGCAACACTACAAATGCATGAACATAAACAGACACACATACACATCCAGACACACATACATACACACAGTAATACATTAGATATGCATGCACATCTACAATCACACACACACACATACACTAATACAACACTACAAAGACACACTTTATATCCACATATAAACCTCTTATTAATACGTCATATTGCTGCAGGAAAGAATAAGCACAGTTATTACTCAGTGGAGAATCTTGGTGTTGTAAAAACACCCAGTTCTCTGTTACACTTTACACCTGCATTACACATTACACTGGCATTAGACTGTACATTACACTGCACATTTTCTACAGAAGGCACAGCCTAAAGCAGATTCGAGCATGGCAACAGTCCTGCCAATTGTGTAGTCTACCTTTCTAAGATACCTTTTTATTGTCTTGATATTTTTGTCAAATTCCATCCCCAGCAAAATGATTGAAAAAACAGATGGTAAAACTAGCTAGGAGAACAGTTAAAGATCTTACCATAAGGAAAATAAATAGTCACACCTGTACTTCATGTGTTGACTATCCATCCATTATGTCAGGGGTGTCAAACTCATTCCATCGAGGGCCGAGTGTATGCAGGTTTTTGTTGCAACCAGTGCACAACACCAGGTGATTTCACTAATTAGCTTCCTTCTTCAACCAAGGAGGGGAACTAATTGAAATCACCTGGTGTTGTGCACTGGTTGCAACAAAAACCTGCATACACTCGGCCCACGATGGAATGAGTTTGACACCCCTGCATTATGTGAATAATGATAGTTCATTAGCCTGTACACGGGCTGAAAAAGCTCTGGTTTGGAGGACCTCAACCAAATTGAATCCCTTTTTTCATCATTCAGATTGACATACTCCGTCTTTTGACTCCAGTGAGGGAAGAGTGGTATGTGTTAAATTTATTGAGTGCTTTTCTTCCCTGAGACAATATTAAGTATTACGGATACTATTAAGTATTACGGATTCTATGTAATTAAGAACATTCATATTAATATCCTGAAAGAAACATAAATTAGTATCAGTAACACATATTCGATCTACATTTACTTTTCAAACAAGTCTTGGAAATGGGATTGATCATCTTTGGTGGCACGTGATACCCATTGTGGCATCCCAAGGGGCAGGACGAGGAAATGGCGGCCTGCCTCTTTAATTCTTGGGAGCCACTGGAGCCGGAAGAACTACGGTTCCCAGAAGCCCGCAGTCCCGCACCTGAACCAAGTTAAGCGTTTGGGACTACGGACAGCTGAAGGCCATTTGGAGGCCTATTTAAAAGACTGATTCATGTCACATGGGGAGAGTAGATTGGTGGTTTTTGAGAATATTTTTGGGAGAGTGTTTTTGGGACTGCTTTTTGTGTTTGAATTGGAATGTTTGAGGACCCTGCCTGTGTATCGACCTTTGGACTGGATTGAGGAACTGGACTGGATTTGGATTAGGATTAGGGATTATGACGACGAATAAGGATTGTGGACTTTGTCTTTTGGATTCCCCCGAATACCCTGCCCTTTGTTTTGTGTTTGTCAAGATTTGTTTATTAAATTATTATTTCGTTTGTATTACTCCCTCCTCTGGGTTATTTAACTGCCTAAGCCCTCTGCAAAGGTCCGTGAGTGTCACCCAACCCCAAGGGACACCACACCGTGTATGGAATGTACTTGTGTCTTTAAGGAGAGATTCACAGTGTGCTAGGAGTGCACTTTCCAGGGCTGCCCAGACTTGCTCCCTTACCTGTGTGCATTGCCCAGTTTCGGAACAGAGTGGCGTCCTTGTCTATATTCCAACCGTGTCGAGCTGCATGTTTCCATGGAATCTGAAATATCCCAGCTTTCTGAAAGCGTGGAAAAGCACACACAAGAGTGACCCTTCTGTTATCTAATGCAATGCATGTTACCAAGTAAAATAATACAAATGACAAGTCTTAACAGTAGTGCTGTCCTTTTCTTTATTATTGTTATTAATTTCTCCAGTAGGTGATCTGCCAGAGAGATCTGTGTTTATGATATCACCTGAGATGGTATACCTGTGGAATAACAAACTTTGGACTGTAGCCTTGCCAAAAACAACTTTTAGTTTAGTTTTAGAAAACTAACAAGGGTTTCTTTTGATTACCTTTATTTGGGCTAACAAGTGTAGTAAACATTATTTTATAGATGTGTTCTTTAAATGTGTTAGCATATAATGCAAAATTATTATTTTTCTGAAACAGCATTAACACATGATTATCTGGTTATATTGGAACACCACTGATCATAGCATAGTTCATAAAAAACTATGAAAACTAACAAAATGTCTGGGGGATATGTCTTATTAGACTTGCAGAGGCCCATGGCAGTACAGCACTCCCAGCAAAGCATTGAATTTGAAAACTTTGAAAGCACAGAACTTTTGACCCGTTTGTTGGGGATTGAACTGCTATTCAAGGTTTTTTTTTAGGTAAAAATGTATTTAATATCAGTTACCATTGACTTGCATTGTTAGAATGCACAGAATGTGAAAATTGTAAACCCTGCAGCTCTGCAGCTGGTCATAATAGGCTACCATAGTAAAGGGCATGCGTTTTTCACCACCTCTATCAGGAACCTGGAGTTCCATCCTCCAACACCAAGAGGTCGATGGAGGACTCTTTGAAGCTACTTGTTAAGCAATTAACACATTACGATCTCAAGTAATCATTCAATTACCACAAGTGAGGTACGCATTGCAGTGTAGTAGACTAATCAACAGTTGGCACTGCACACACCCACACGTAATTGATACTGATTGATTTGTAAGTAGGCTACTGCTTTCAAAAAATGTCTGTTGACACTTCTGTAGGACATACACGCCTGTCCTGGAGCAAAGAAACTGATATGCTGAAATGAGTAGGCCGATATTTTTAAACCACACAAACTTATAAAAACAATTGAAAGCAAAAGGAAACTGTTTTTTTGACAGCCTAAAGGCAAAATAAAAATATAAAGAATAAAATTGTTATTGATGGGATGCCTTTATCTTTCAAATTCAGTTAAAGGTCAGATAATTTCTTGTTTCCTCTTTCATAACTTGTCATAGAGGTATTAAAACATTTACATAAGAGGAAACTCCCCTCTCTGAAACAACATCAATTTGTAGACTTGCGCCCTTGTGCCAACACTCAGATTTGCACGTAATTGTATAATTAGTCATGTTCATGTGACTAATTGCCACTAATTACTGAAAATAGAGGATCAGAATGGAACTGCAGCTTTCTGAGAGAGGTGGTGAAAAACGCAGTGGCGGGCCGTGCATTTCACACCTAGGCCTTCAGTAGTGCTCCGTCTGAATCAATCCACCCCTCAATAACTATTTTATGGCTATAAAAGCCATCTTATTGTTATGTTTTGAGTGTCTGTTCGGTTTGTTTTTGCACTTTGTTTATTTATCTTTCTTCAGTCATGTTTCATTCTCGTTCTGTCATGCACTTCGGGAAATTCTTGTTCTCTCCCACCGTCCCACCACCTGCCCTCTTGATCCCATTCCTTCCCCCCTCTTCCAGTCCATTGCTATGGACATCCTCCCCTTTGTCTCTAATGTCATTACCTCCTCTCTTTCCTCTGGCTCTGTCCCCTCCTCCCTCAAATGCGCTCAGGTTGTCCCCCTCCTCAAAAAACCCTCTCTGAATCCTGCTGTCATCTCTAACTACCGACCTGTCTCTCTCCTCCCTTTCCTCTCCAAAACGTTAGAGCGGGCTGTCTATAATCAACTGTCTGCTCATCTCTTACAGAACGACCTGCTTGATCCCAACCAATCTGGGTTCAGAGCCGGCCACTCCACAGAGACTGCTCTCCTTGCGGTCACTGAGGCTCTTCACGTCGCTAAGTCCCGATCCCTTAGCTCCGTCCTCCTCCTCCTTGACCTGTCGGCGGCATTCGACACCGTGGACCACCGGATCCTGCTCTCATCTCTCGTCGAGATGGGAATCTCTGGATCTGTGCTGACATGGTTTGAGTCCTACCTGGCTGGCCGGTCCTACCAGGTGGCCTGGAGAGGATCCCTCTCCTCTCCCCGCACCCTCTCTACCGGTGTCCCCGCAGGGCTCGGTGCTAGGCCCTGTCCTATTTTCTCTGTACACCAAGTCACTTGGCTCTGTTATTTCTGCTCATGGTTTTTCCTATCACTGTTATGCTGATGACACTCAACTGTTTCTCTCCTTTCCTCCATCTGATACCCAGGTCCCGGCACGGATCTCTGCATGCCTGGCTGACATCTCCGCATGGATGTCCACCCACCACCTGAAGCTGAACCTGGGGAAGACAGAGCTGCTCTTCCTCCCAGCGAAGGGCTCCCCGATGATTGATGCGTCAATTACCGTGGAAGGCTCCATAGTGTCTCCGTCCCAGTCTGCCAGGAGTCTTGGGGTAACCCTGGACAACCAGCTGTGCTTCTCGAGCCACATTGCAGCGATCTCTCGGACCTGCCGTTTCTCCCTCCACAACATCCGGAGGATCAGACCATTCCTCACCCAAGAGGCCACTCAACTCCTGGTCCAGGCCCTGGTGATCTCACGTCTGGACTACTGCAATTCCTTGCTGGCAGGCCTTCCGGCCTGTGCCATCAAGCCACTGCAACTAGTCCAGAACGCTGCTGCTCGCCTGGTGTTCAACCAGCGAAGTTCACCCACGTAACCCCTCTACTCTCCTCTCTGCATTGGCTCCCCATCGCAGCACGCATCAGATTCAAGTCACTGGTGCTGGCTTTTCAAGCGGCCAGAGGTACTGCTCCCCATACCTCCAGTCACTCATCACGCCCTACACCCCGCCCAGACCCCTCCGCTCCGCCTCCGCTGGCAGACTGACTGCCCCATCCCTCCGGGCGCCTGGCAGCCACTCCTCGCGGTCTCGCCTCTTCTCTGTCCTGGTCCCTCGTTGGTGGAACGACCTCCGCAATCGGTCAGGACTGCGGAATCACTTTCAATCTTCCGCAAGAGACTCAAAACCCACCTCTTCAGACTCCACTACCACTGAACACTGTCCATCTGTCATCACCACTGTTTACAAAAAAAAAAAAAAAAAAAAAAACCCACTAACCTTTTCTTTCCCAATGTTACAGGTATGATACGCAGACGCCTGCAATGATGTATTTTGCCGTTTTACTGCACTGATCTTGTACGCTAACTTTGATTGTTCTCACCTTGTATTAATGCACATCTTGTAAGTCGCTCTGGATAAGAGCGTCTGCTAAATGCTTAAAATGTAAATGTAAATGTATTCTATGTTTCGGTTTTTCCGTCTTCGTTTCTAATCTCGTTTTACTTCCTTCTTACTTTCTAATTACACTTTGTATATATTAGTTAGATGTATATAGTACTAACCAACTAATCTACTAACATTAGGGATTTAGATTAAGTTACTAACACTACTAATCACTAATTATCTCACGCTTCTAACTATCGCTGTCATTCTCTCTCGTCTCTATCGCTGTCATTCTCTCTCATGAAACATGACTGAAGAAAGATAAATAAACAAAGTGCAAAAAGAAACCGAACAGACACCCGTTGCCGTTGCATCGCAGATAGATAACTCGTGTATCCAGAATAAATGCCTTTACTGAAGAAACAAACCCGGGTGCTACAGCTGCGACACACATAAAAAAGCATCAATAATAATAACCTCATAAAATTTCAATATTATTTAGGAAAATAGCAACATTTTACTCACCAAAAATCCTTATTATTTGTACACAAAATCCATCCTCCTTTCTTTCCTCAAAAAGAGTTCAATTACTCTGTCGTACAGATTATCCGTGTGTTTCAGTTCCATAAAGAAGTCCTTTTCTATCGCCATCGAAGCTAATGCTGAAAGTCGAGCCTGCCCTGTCGTATTTCTGGCATAAGTTTTAATTCGCTTTAGGGCTGAAAATGTCTGCTCAAATGTCTGAATCACAGACTGATGTTAATTATATTTTGTCCATGAATACTTATTAAATAATTCCAAATGGTCTGTTCGCTTCCTTTCATAGCTGTTCCCCTGGTTGCGCTGCATCCAGACGTGTATTTTCATATTAAAGCATTTAACCAATCACATTACATCATAGTCAGACACTCTCTGACTGTCCAATCAAAGGGTGTGAATACGCTGACGTTACCTAGGCCTTCTAGAAGGCCTTCGTGTCCCCAACTCAAAATCTGATTGGTTGAAGGAACAGTTTGATCAACACTTATTTTATGCTACAGGGCCTGCAGAACTGATTGTGAAGGCCTCCAGGCAGATTTCTTCGACCCTGGCAACAAATGATGGCTGAAATGTGATTGGTTAAATGCTTTAATATGAAAATACACGTCTGGATGCAGCGCAACCAGGGGAACAGCTATGAAAGGAAGCGAACAGACCATTTGGAATTATTTAATAAGTATTCATGGACAAAATATAATTAACATCAGTCTGTGATTCAGATGTTTTTTAGGCCAGCAGAGAAGGCCTTGCAGGCCCTGACGGCCCACCACTGGAAAAACGCATGCCCTTAATCATAGTTACTGTATGCTTACTATAATTAGTAGCGATGAGCATTCCAGGTCTTGGTGAGCCGGTTCATTTGGCTCCATTCTCCAAAAAGAGCCGGTTCATCTGGCTCTCGTTTAGCTCTTCGTTCAGTGGTATTTCCAGTTTTTCTAAATCAACCCAGCTATCAAAATAATAACTTCTTATGCACGTCAAATCATTCATGTTTGCTGCCATTGTTTACAAATGAAGAATAAAATGCATGTGTTTATTTCGGGAAGATGTGGTTTTAATCTATTTTTTCCAGACTGTTAACAAATTATGCCTTATGAAGGAAAGGGTATATATTTATTTGGCTATTTAATGGTAGTTCAAATAGTTTATTGGTGTGTGTAAACACGCCGTCTGGTACACACTGTGGCAGACACCCAGGAGAGGTGCGGGGAATGGTAATAGAAGGGAAATACCTGACAGCACACTGGCCCCACCCCCAAGCCTTATATGGGATTCCTGCTGCAACAGGAGATACCTGTGAGTCCTTAGCCACTGAGGGCTCGGGGTTAAAAGAGGAATTGGGGACTCAACCAATTGGCAAAGTACCGTGATGGAAACGTGTGTGGTGAGAGTGTATTTAGAGAGCGCTATTATATTTTGATTTACCGTTGTGACCTGGACTGCCTAACTAACCTACTTGTGTACCGATGTTTTGTATGAGAACCTGGATTTGGATTTAAACTTGGTTACGTGGAAACCCCACACCCCTGATCCTGCTACAACACATAAAGCATGGTTCTTGCTGAGCACAGTCAGTGGCAGTGCACAATACTGAACATGCCACAGTGTGGAAATGCAGACACTGTCTGTGTCTTGTTTCCAGTCTGGATACAATCCATAACATTGATTGGGCTTAAATAGACACAATTAAAGAGAAAAGGAAGTAAAGCTAGCTAGCTATAAGAATAAACCCCAAATACCTAGCTTGGCTAATGTTACATTGATGAATTGTGGTGATTTGCGCAGTAAGCTAACTAATGTTAGCTAGATTAATCTCTAGTTTACCAATAACATTAGCTTGTAAGTACTGGCTGCAGATGCATGTCAAAGTGCAGTGCAACTCCAAAACCTTCAAGGGAATGAATCATCAACAAAGTAAACGAAACTGTCAACGCGCAATAAAAGTTGTATGCCTTACCGTTTATTCAAGCATTAAAACTTATAGTTGAAAATGTACCTTTATTTTTTCTGTTTTAACCTCTCATACCAATATCAACTCATAACAATATTGTGACATCAAAGGGTACAAGGACCTGCAAACTGATATGCTGCTGCTGTTAGCTACAAAAACAATCTCAACCTAGCTATAGGGTTAGGGTTTAAGTTTTTTAAATCTTTTAAACTTCATTGACTAGCTACTGACACAACAGTTGCTAGCGGCTGGCCTGTTACGAATGTTAGCTAGCTTTTGCACTGTTGAATATTTCAACTCAGCTGTTCACTTAGCTGTTGCAAGTTACCATGAAACATGGATTGAAATGTATCTATATACACCAGATAACAGTCAGTTCTTGTCTATATATTCAACTGACAGTTCACTACTTACTGCATTTTAAAGTGAAAAGTGTGTGCGCCAATACGTGTACCTGAGACTGGGAGTATAACAGAGCCAAGCAGCAGCTCCAACTTATATATCTTAAATGCATTTCATGTAAGCTCATTCATGTAAGGTGGACATACTTTGTGTTATGGAAGCTTAATAAAACTCAACATTATAGGCATATAGTGAAAATCTGCTAATCATTAATATCACCAAACATAATGTGACATATACTGTTTATCAACAAATTTGAACTGTAACCAGAGATATATGGTTCTTCCACATTCAGTATATAAAAACATATATAAACATATAAAGACATGAAATTAAAACAAAAAAAGAACAATGGTTTATGTAAAAGATCAGTGTGATTCAGGTATTTTTCCAATTTATTTTCCAATTATTAAAACTCATGAAGTGGTTTGTATACTCTAAAAAGAAGAAATTATCGATTATCTGAATTTGAAAAAATATTCACATATATGGTTCCTCGTTGCATGGGCCCAATTTAGATATCTCAGCTGCTGCTTGCCCCATGAACTGGGCATTCACCCACTACCCTGCGTTCAAGTAACCCCAAAACACACAGTTCAACTTAAGTGTTCTCTGAAAAGTGGAAAACGAGGCCTCAGTGGAGTTATCTAAAATCATAATTACTGTACAATCTTTCATAAAAGCATGTTGTACAGAAATACTAGGAAAATGACTAAGGCCACAATCAATTTCATGTTCTCGAATTTCTCAGAAAAGCAAGCATCAAGTATAGTAGAATCCTCAACCGTAAGGAAAAGCAAATCTTTACAATGCCATTCAGGAAACAAGCACAGGGTTTAGCACTCTCCCGTCCAAAACATTATGACGTATGTTTGTCTCTCTGTCTATCTAATACTATGTCAACAAACCATCTTGAACTGCCTGCCATACTGAATGGTTAAAAGTGCTCAGTCAAATGTCCTTGTCTTGCAGATGTTAATCTCAGATGGATCAACAAAACCTCACGAAAGTTGGTAGACTTGTAGAGGCCCATGGGAGTGTGCCGATCAGCCATTAAGTGGCGATACAGAAAAGCATTGACTTGCACCTGTTTGACCTACAGTCTCTAAATTTGGTACCTTGGATTATTCTCCTTACACAGAACAAATTTACTCTAAGGAACCATTACTCCATTACTTCTGGCATTTAGATTTTCCGCCATTTTAAATTTTATAACAAAAATGCTTAAAAGACTCCTCTCTGTATTCCTCATATACCATTTGATGTATCAACATACAGCATTAACCAATTTGTTTACTGCCCTCTTCTCTAAACAGTTATTATAAATGAAGTTGCTACACAAAAAAACATGGCTGCAGTATGCCAATAAAGTTGATAGTGGGTATGGCTTATCACAAAAAGCTTATAAATCCCAAACACTTTGACATAAAGTGAAGAAACTTGGCGCTACAGAGCTCCAAATATTGAAAAATTCACAAAGAAAATTTACTTTCAAAGAAATGAAATAATTACATTTTGACCTTTTCCTAAAAAAATTTAGAAAAATTAATTTAAGAAAAAACATGAGTGGTAAGGTTAAAAGTCTAACCGTGGTGTTAATTACAAAATCCATGTTCAGTCACTATTGAAGCCATATCATCAAGTGTTTATAGGAACAGTGTGTTTGTGTTCAATTCAGAATCTTGTCATACATTTTAACATTTTACCCGTTAAGCAGACGTGCTAGAGCAACTTACATAGTTTATATTTATTTAACATTTTCGTAACTCACAACTCATTTATATAGCTGAATATTTACTGAAGCAATTCAGATTGAGTACCGTGCTCAACGGTACAAATGCTTTGCCCCACTTGGGAATCAAACCTGCAATGTATAGGTTACAAGCCTTGCTCCTTAACTATTATGCCTACACAGTATTACCTCATCCAGCCAGGTGACTCCGGGGTACTTTCCAGAGTGGATCTGCTCCTCCAGCCAGGGTCTCATCCGCAAACGACCTTGGTGCATCTTCTGTTTGTCCTCTGTGACCTCCCCAAACTTGTCTGTCCACTATGACCGTTCCAGCTGTGTTCAGCACTGGCATTCAGGACAAGCCTGTTAGATACTCAACTCCTGCTGATATCACTTCTCCTTAGTTGTTTATGGATTTCACCCAGAGAGCCAAACCACTGTGCTTCTGACACACACACACACACACACACACACACACACACACACACACACACCTGTGAAGGATCAGTAGAGGTGTAAGGGGTAACCGCACTGAGCTGTAAGTTTTAAGGGCAACATTTGTTTAGTTGCTGGACTGTACATCTCTTGCTATTGCTGCACATGTTTTTATCTGCCCATTAATTCGGGTGACTCTACTTACGAAATTATCTGCACTGTTGATTTGATACAAGAGCAACTTGTTAAGCCAGCCTGCGGTCATGAGCAGTGAGATCCCTGACAACGCCACTAAGTAATTTTTATCTTTAAAATGCTATTCTCTAGTTATACACTCACTCTGTATTCAATCAGCTAAAGACAATGCAGAGAGGTGGAGTATAGCTGCTTCACTTACCTCAGCATAGATGCTTCTCATCTCATGAAAACAGTGCTCTTTGATCATCTGCACCAACAGGTTTACGCTGTACCTGTTTCCTGAGAACTACTGGAGAATTTCCAGCGCAGTAGATGCACCTTTTTGGCAAAGCTCCTCCTTCCACCGTTCCAAGAACACAACACCCACGCTTCAGCTCGACAGTATTCTGCAACTTGACACTTGGCATAAGTCATTCTGAGGACAGAGGAGAGTGGCGTTATCTGATGCACTGGTTTTAAAGTTACCTCTCGCTCCGAGAAGGATGTTTCAGCACGCATAAGTAGGAGGTGATCGCCGTACTCTGTTTGTTGAGGGAAGTAGGTACTCAGCCATCACAGGAGTGGCCTTTTTGCAGGGCTACAATGAATCACAGGGCTCAATGCCAGTGCAGACTGGAGGGCCGAAGCTTAGGTGACACTCTGCTTTAGTCAAAGAAGCAGAAGCTCATGCCCCAGCTACCTAGGCGCTTGTGCCTGTGAAGAGATGTGTTGGCTATATTCTCTCCTTATTACTGTAATATGCAGCAAACTGATGATGATTTATGTGCGTTGGAGCAAAGATTTCATCACCAAAATTGCACATTGCTACGTGCGAATTCCACTGTTGCTGTAAGCAAATGACATAATTCTGACGTGAGATCTATTCAGGTATGTGTGTTTGTAGAGAAACGTTTTTCTAGAGAAAAAATGTATCATGTTTGTAGAGAAAACAATGAAGGATGTCATTGCTTATGTTCAGACCTTTCCCCATTTCTACCATAGGCTGCCTAATCAATCAATGGACGTTTATGCTGCTGATGTCTGTCCACTCGTCAAATAGGCTTTCCCTGATTTTGAACACAATGCTTCGGAATACAGTAAAGTTTCCAGATTTTTTGGCCGGATTGGATGAGGAACTCCAAATGAATGGTAATGAAAGACAAGTAAAAACCTTTCCAAGAGACATTTGAAATTGCAACTCAGGCAGAGTGCGTCTGCCAAGCTCCTAAATGATCTTTGCCCTGCCTCTTACTGACAATGCAAGGGTTATGGTTCATGCACAAGGAACCTGTTAATGCTGTTTCTGACACTGACATGCATTGGCACAAAGTTGTGCAGGACGTCACCGATACTGTAAAGGACTTGAGCAAAAATTGAAATTAGAAATTGAAATTAGGTAACCAAGACAATGAGCATGGTCCATGAGCATTACGGTGACACTCGCATCCCAGAGCAGTCTCATAGATATAGAACGAGCCAGGGACAAGATAGTCCTGCTATAAGCCCTGCACAAGCACCTTCCCTTGACAGACAGTCAGATAATCGCCACTCCTCACCAGGGCCAAACCCGAGATATTCTTCCAGTCGCAATAGGGACATGCACTTCCCGAGACATGCCAATGATATGTGCCACTGCCATAGGCAAGAGTGTCATCCCTATGTTTCTCCTTGCAAGTTGGTGAGCTTTCCCAGGGCACACTCGTTTCTCCTGGCCGGTACTTCTCTTTGACTTATTATCATGATTAAGGCCAACATTCTCACCAGCCTTCTGACCTGCATTACGGTCATTTCCCCTCTCAATGAAAGAGCCCCAGTCCATACCACAGGCGGGTCTCCTTCCGTGATCATCAGAACGATCAGTATCGTCACCAGGGAAATTACCATTAGCTGATGTGATGGGGTGCTCATTAACTAATTCACCATTAGCCTCTCCAGAACCTGACCAACTGCAGCACTGCGGTGTTGCCTACTGGAAATTCTGACACTGCTTTTTGAATGCTTCCTCATGCCCCACATCATGTTTTGACCAGACTATTGTTTCTCTGAGAAGGATACTTTTACAGCACACACTGATGACACTGTAGAGAGCACAGACATGTATATATTGTTAGACATTGGCTCTAGTATTTGATACACAATGAAGATTATATAATATATGCCATTTAGCAGACGCTTTTATCCAAAGCACCATGCTCTACCTACTGAGCCACACAGAACCACGATACACAAATGGCAATTCCCTCACTATGTAAAAGGCCTTTACAAAATAGTTTTATTCTGTGAAGAAGGTGTTACAGGCCATTGCTTGGATACACTAGGCACAGTCAACGTTTCACTCTGGGCTCACGAAGTGCAAGTCATCAGAAATGTTAGCCAAGGTATTATACTTGGCTGGGACTTTCCACATGAGAACCATGCTGTACTCGAAATAGGTAGAGGATTTTGCTGTCTGTATGAACAGGATCTGCCTCTACTGAACACAAATGCTCCAGTCTGTGTTACTGCACAGATTAATGTGACAACAACAATTTCCCCACAGTATAGCTGCATTAATTCCCCTTTCTGTGAATGTGGGTAGCCCACATGGTTGCCATGGCTTTCTACAGGCATGCTAACTGAATATAGAGTATCGCTGTGGCTTGTACGCTGAATTTTGCTGACAATGGGCTTACTGTGATGCTTGTCATGAACAATACAAACAGCCCTGTACAACACAGGTGTGCAGATTGGCCAGTTTTCTCAAATTTCAGAGGACAAGATTATACAAAACAGCCTCAGAATGCAATATGACCATGCATACAGTTCAACCATCTACATTACCTGTGGCAGCTCCTGAACGATCACAATTGAATGACTTACTTTTGATCTATATAGATGTTTTCAGTAAAACCCCCACTAGTTTTAGCAGAACTGACATAGTGAAACAAAATTCCAATGTACTGTGCAACCCTGATTAGAAAGCATACACATTACACATCCCCACAAATGCAGGATGTGATTCAAACACAAGAAGAGGACAAAGGCATTGCGGAAGTCAAAATTAACATCATTAGGCATAGCACACCAGCTACACAAGCAAGTCTGTCTAGTTATCAAGGAGATTGAGAATGTGTTTTCTATTGACTACTATGTGTAAAACAATGTTAAGCATTAACCTGCTCCTGTTATATTGGATTCATGAAAGTAATAGACAGAAAATAGCAGACATTGTTGAATAACACGTGGTCATGTTAGGTATAGGTCAAGTCATTAAAAGTGACATACTGCCTTGTGCAGAGAAGTTAAGGATACTTAAGGAATAAGGTACAAGAGGCCATGCTATATTGTGAATAAAGTCACGGCTAAGGGTGTTGTCATCAATCCTTTATTTACCATATAGCACGGCCTCGAGTGCCTTATTGATTTCACAAAAAGGTTACTACATATTTAAAACAATTACAATGATATGGTTTAATAAAAAATATGAATTTAAGTAAATTAATTAGATTCCATCCTTCCGCCATGCAGTGCCTCAGCAGGGCAAACAAGAAATGGTTGCTATGCAACAAAAAGAAAGCACAATACTTTTTTTTTAAATAACTAATGTACAATACAAAACAAAACTTATAGAGGGGGCCAGAGGTTCATTACAACACCAGGAGATTACATTACATATTATAAAGAAACCATGCCTCACACCTTACTTAAACCACTCTGTCCCACATGGTGGACTGTCCGCAACAAGGCCATTACTTCTGTTCTCATTCAGTGTGGGGCTGTGTTGGCTGCCTTGGAGGAGATTGCAGAGAGTTCCTCAAACCCTGCCTCAACACTAACGGCTTGAAAGATCAGTTTCAGAAAGGCCAGACTGTGTTAGGGCTGGTCCATGCATCAGCAGTCATTGGGGGGCTTGAGTGCCTAAATACCTCTCCTCAGAGGAGAACTGAAACTGAAACTGTCTCTGGCATGAGGGCTGCAGTTGGGAGTGTTAAAGTTAAAGTGCTAAAATCTAAGAGAAATTATGCCAGCTTTCAGACATTGTTTGAGAATGCATCAGGAATAGTTGAGTCATTGGACATTCACACCAATTGAAATCCCAAAGGCCAGGCCCCCACTAAAATGTTTCTTGGGGAGAGCTGAAGGATACAAACCAAAGTCTGTAGAAGAACATGACAGAGCAGAGTTTTTGGTCCTGGACAATCTTTACACACAATTTGCAAATGGATTCCAACAAGATGGTCCTCTAACATTACAGAATTGTGAAAACTCACTTCTTAGTGGTGAGATTGATCCTGCAGTCATAGATAAATACCCAGAGTTGAACAGACAATTTCTCTCAGTTTAGCTACCCATGTTTTTAA
Source organism: Aldrovandia affinis (assembly GCA_029706075.1). Classification (NCBI taxonomy): domain Eukaryota; kingdom Metazoa; phylum Chordata; class Actinopteri; order Notacanthiformes; family Halosauridae; genus Aldrovandia; species Aldrovandia affinis. The sequence goes on along the minus strand of JAINUG010000139.1, from coordinate 2,777,915 downwards.
TGAATTGCCCATTTGACACAACTTCAGAAATTATTTGTGGGCTACCTGTAGAGGTCCGTTGCTCATTTAGTCAACTGGAAACCTTATTATGGTTGTCCCTATTTCCTCCTCAGAGGCAGATATAATCTCCCTTTGAAGCTCCAGTTATGGGCAATGCTCTGATGCCTTCCCGTTTGACTGTAAACAGGACATGGTTTGGGTGATGCATTCATCCTCCTGCCTGTTTTGCCTGAACTAATACTTCTGGGGATGATTACATAAATTAGGATTACAGAAAAAAACTATCTGAAGGAAAACCCCTTTCAACCCCCCGTAATTCAAATGGTATATATTTGGCACCTGTTTGTTCTGTCATTTCATTATTTCAGTTTTCAGGTATACAGATATTATTCTGCTATGTCTCAAGGTCTATCTGTTTCAGAATTCAATGTTGTCATGTTTGTAACACTTTTTCATTCATAAACCACAAGGGATCTGCCCCCTCACCAGTAGTCTGATAATATTGTCTTTTTCAAACAGTTTCTTTAGTACAGAACACATTTTGTCCAAGTTCGCACTTGATTGGTTTGTATCAATCATCTCACTTAGTAATGTGTCAGAGGCTATAACATTTTAGCTTTCTTCATTATAGTATGAAAAAGCAACTGGGTTCCTGATTATTATTATTTCTCATGCAAGATGCACTCTGCTGTATTGTCTATTTATTTATATATGTATATCTATATTTTTTCTATATTTCTCGAAACTATGTTCAAATGTAATGTTTTTTACGTATTTTAGGACACCTGCCTGTAAACTGTAACTAGTTTTATTATTGATCAGGATCTTACATTTTACGCTCATATTAAAAACAGTTCCAGAGTGGCTTAGCTAAAATATCCTCTAATGACAGAAACATAGCTAAAATTAGGCACTTTCTGTCATTAGAGGATGCAAAAACGTTGATGCATGCTTTTGTCACATTGAAGCAGTCTTTGTCGCATAAGACTACTTAGTTCACAAGAACTCCTTAGAATTTTGAAAAGCACAGCTGGTGGTAGAGCCTTCTCTTTTAAAGCTCCTCTGTTGTGGAACGGTTTACCAAAGCATGTTAGGGATTCGGACATAGTTTACATTTTTAAGTCTAGATTAAAAACATATATTTTCAGCCTAGCCTACTGCCAAACATAGTCTAGGTGGAGAGATGGAGAAGGCCATGCCCTATTGCCCTAGTGTCTTATGGAGTGAGAAACCTTCCATACTGTCACCTCCTCGACATGTTACCACCACTGTTAGGCTGGTTATCCTTGACCGGGTGTGGATGGTTTGGAACTCTCTCATGGTGTTCTCTGTCCCTCTCCTAATAGGTATGCTGCCATAGCTTACACCTGTCGGGGTTATCAGTATATTTCCTATGGTTGTGCTCCCCTGCTCTCACATAATGCTACTGGCTATAGCACAGCTTTTTTCTGACCACATGTTCTCTTCTCTGCCTTGACCTCTGACTCAGGGGCGCCCGCCTCTGAGCCCTAGATCCTGTGAGAAGTGTGAGCTCCCATCAACCCTCACCCCACGTCTATCCCAGTCCCTGGATCTGGACCTCTTCACGTGGTCAGGCAACCAGAAGAGGATGGGCTCCCCCCATTTTAGTCTGGTTCCTCCCACGGTTTCTCTCTACCAAGGGAGTTTTTCCTTGCCACTGTTGCCTTAGGCTTGCTTTTGGGAGGGTCTAGGCCTGGGTTCCCTTCTGTTAAGTTCTTTGTGACATTGCATTTGTGAAAAGCGCTATACAAATACATTTGATTTGATTTATTTATAGTGTTTGGCCGAAAGGGGATTTTTTTTTTTTTTTGCTGAAACCCATCAGGGATGGCCAAAGTGTTTTCATTTCATTTGTATGGTTCTCTCTCTGTCTCACTCCCTCTCTCCCTGTGGGAGACATACACCTCCTGGACCGATAGATCCAATCCCTTAATCCTGCGGTTCTGTTCCCTCCCTCGTTGTGATGGATGGCATGTGACAGTGTAGTACAGAAAAAATATATATTTACACCTTATATGATGCCTTTAATGTATTCCATCTGATGTGGCAGGTTGTGTTACCCTATTTGCCTAATCTGAAATCTGTTGACAATAACAGCTCATCATTTTGAACAGTTAGCACTCAGCAGAGCAGTGTCTTCTTCCTGTTTTCATCCATTTTGTGTTTGTGGCTCTCGGCTCCACTGGCAATTTTCCAGCTGTAATGATTAGGTGATGTAGTTTGTGTCAGACTCTGATGAGGAGAGACATGGCACAAACCTGCAAGGCATACACTGCCCTGGTGTTGGTGCCCATACTGGGAACGTTTCTGTCTCGTACTCGCTGTCCTAGAGCTCAACATTGGAGTCATTTTCTCACCCTGTCATATTGATAGATGTTCAGAAAGGCCCAACTGTACGTCACATCCCATACGTTCTCTGAAAGTAGCAAAATGTATAAGTGGGCATATTTATATGTTGACTTGTCCTAAAGTGAAACACAAATACCATACTACTATTGAGGATGTACAGGTAACTGCTGAAATAAAGGAAACACTTGAGTAAATGAAAGGTTCTGGTGGCCCTCTTATGGTGTGGACGACATTTGCCTGCCATGGTTTAAGTCCAGTCAACCCCTTAGAGCAGGGTTGTCCAATCTTATCTGAAGAGGGCCGATGTGGTTGCAGGCTCAGGACAAAACATATGATTCAATCAATCTAGGTTTTGATTGTAGACCATGATTAGTGAATTCGTTGAATCAGATGTGTTAGTGCTGGGCTACAACAAAGGCCTGCACCCACACTGGCACTTCTTTGATAAGATTCCACACCCCTGCAATAGAGGACAAGGCAAATGGCAATAAACACAAAGCCATTCTGAGTGATCACCTGACATCATATGGTGAAGCACTTCTATCCTGATGTAATGGGAGTGGTCTCTTCCAGGATGACAAGTCTCCATCCATAGGACATGACTGGTCACTGCATGGTTTGATGAACATGAAAGCGATGTAAACCATATTCCATGGCCATCTCAGTCACCAGATTCTCAACCCAATTGAACACTTATGATTCTGGAGTGGCGCCTGAGACAGCGTTTTCCACCACCATGAACAAAACAACAAATTATGTAATTTCTCAAAAGAATGGTGTTGCATCCCTCAAATAGATTTCCATACACTTGTAGAATCTATACCAAGGCGCATTGAAGCTGTTCTGGCAGCTTGTAGTGGCCCAACATCTGATGACCCTAAATAGTTTATGTTAGTGTTTCCTTTATTTTGGCAGTTATCTGTATATTTATGCTTTTGGCATCTTTGACAATGTTTAAAATCATGTCAGGTGCCCTTTAAGTGCATTTATTTTGGCCTATAAACAGTGAACTGACTCCAGTGAAATCATTAGAGATTATCATATTATAAACGTGGTAAAAAAACAAAGTATAATAAAAAGTAATTACACATTTCTAGCTTCAGAAAGAATTGAAGTGTTATTTTCATAATAAATAAAGAAAATAAAAAAACTATACAGTCTGGGCTTCATCAGCATACTCTATATCTCTGAACCAAGATGATGAATGACTTTGAACTCAAACACACATATAAATCATACTTGAATTTCATTCTTCTATTTAAGACTAATAGATGTGGCAGTGGTGTGAACAGCTTCCCAAGATTTTTGCATTTCATCAAACTGACTAACCTCAGTGTTTCTGAGCCTTAAAGGAAAACCTCCTTTTTCTCATGGGAAAATTCTCCTTGATGACTAATGCCTTTATGGATGAGTTGTAATTATATCACATAAACCAGGAGAAGATACATTTCAATAAGAATCAGGTTACTGAGTTACAGGACCAACATTTATAGACCACAAACTATGTATCTGGTTTGTGAACATAGTTTGTAGCAGTTTTATACAGCCTTGATATAATCAAATACTGATATAAGGGTGCTGAGGTACCACAGAATACATTCCATATAGAGTTTTAGGTGCATTTCCAGTATATAGTATTTACAATAGCTCTAAATTTAATTAATGGTCAACTTTGCATGGAGGATTCTCTTGGTCCACGCCTAAGGAGGTGGGCCTGGCATCCCTCCCAGCATTGGGCAGGACAATGAGTGGCCGCTCCTGGTGCGAGGCTAGCAGGTCTATCACGCGGTCCTGCAGGCAGTTGGTGGCATCGATACTCTCACTGATCTTGTGGTGGATGCCCATCAGCTCCTCTGCCACATCAGACACGCTCTCGTTCTTCTCAGCAATGCGGGATGCGATGCGTGCTACATTCTTGTTGGTCTCGCACATCTCCCGGTAGAGCAGACGATTCTGCCGTGTCAGGGAGCGGAAGCCTTCACGCAGGGCAACGGTGTGCTCCCGGTGTGCCCGCAGCAGCTGCTGCTCAAAGGAGCCAAGAGCAGCTGGCCTTCTGGGGTAGGACACAGTCTGGGCCCTGACAGGAACTCTCAAGCCTTGACAGGATGTTACCACCCTCGCACTGGTAGGGGAATCCTCTTTGTGCATTGCCTCTGCTCTGTTGCCAAGCAGATATCTGCTATTAAGTTCAGTTTTAATGCTTACACCAGGACGTGCAATCCTCACTGCGGAAGAACACTCGGTGTGTGGTGCTGTAAGGACAGAGGTGAGTGCAGATTCCTCAAAGGGCCGATCTTTTAACACAGTTTTCTCTGGTTCCACAGACGGTAGACATGTTTCCGGTGATATCAAGTCTGTGTTAAGAAACAAGTCTATGAAAAAAGAAGATTGGTCAAAAATGTCAAAAATATCAAATGCACACACACACACACACACTGTTGCATATAATTAACAATAACATTTTTTCAAATGTCTTATAAAACTGTTATGTCTGGAGACAACTCTTATGTCTTGTAGAGCTGGACTGGCGCTTATATTTTTTGTAAATCAATAAATAATATTTGCTGATTAAATAAAAAGATGCTTGGCAAAATCCAACATACAGGGGGTAGAAAAAATAATGGAAAAATTATTTGTATTTTGAAGTGTCTAAATTGCAATTAAAAAGGATGTCAATGTCAATAATAATTATCAATATGTTTCTGCTATAAAAGACATTTTTTAAATCAACACTTTAATATGTGAGTTTCTAAAGCGGCATGGAACAGATTTTAAAAGTGGTCAAATAGTTGGGGCCCGAACTGCATGTGCGTTAGACACAGAAATGGCAAACTTACTTAATGTGTCCAGGGGAACAGTGTCGAAAATCATGACGGCATATGCAAAACAAGGAAAAATTGCATCAGGAAAGAGGAAAAGTGAAAGCTCATGGCCAGGGATAGACAGACATTTAACAGGATAGTTGCTAAAAAACCACCAAACAACGGGCTCAAAAATGATAACAGAATTTAATCTACACGTCCGTGACCCAGGCTCAACAAAAAATTGTACATCATGAGCTTCACAAAGCTGATGTTTATGGTAGTGCTGTCATTCGTGAACCACTTGTAACCAACGCCAATGTACAACAATGCATAAACTGAGGCCTGTCTCACGAAGCAGGATTAGTGGGTTAGCTAACTTTGGGATTAAGCCTGGGTTTTTCCCTCAGCAAGCTTCTAGAACTGCATGTCACAAATGCCACTCGTCGAAGCCATGCGATCACTGTGCAGCAGTATGTATGTATTGCCCTACATTTTATAGCAACTGTATGTATTGCCCTATGTTTTCTAACCACTGGTGCATATACGTATTCCGTTGGTGATACGGAGAACATGAGCAAACATACATTTTTTATAGTTATATGTATATAGTTATCAATAATGAATAAAATGTACTGTTGCATAATAAGTGCGGTGTAATTTTCTCATATGATTCCCGAGTGATTGGTGCAATAGATTGCACTCACATGACGATCACCCTGGATTACAGCCCTGGGTGAACCACAGTCCACAGAAGCCCAAAGTTAGCTTGCTAACCCACCAATCCTACTTCGTGAAACAACGCTCTGGATCTGTTCATGTTGCATGCGATTGGCTGTGTTACAAACGCCGCCACTTTGTGTGCACATGCTCATAGCTCGATCAGAAAAACCAAGGTTGACAGAGCGAGTTGATAACCACTGTTGTGAGACAGGTTAGCCCTAAGGCTTTGTGTAGCCAGCTAACGCAAAGGTACCCTGACTATGGTGAACTTCCTTCGTGAGACAGGCGCCTGGTGTAATGAGCACAAAACCTGGACTTTACTCTTTTTCCTACATCTGGATGGGCTTCAACTTCAACCCACATTGCCTGTTCCAAACTATGGTGGATCTGTTATGGTACGTGCAGCCATCTCATGGGAGTCACTGGGTCTAATTATTGCTCTGCATGCTAGAATTACGGCCAAGAAATGTGAAGCCATTTTAGGCGACCAGGTGACCCTATGGTGCAAACATTGCTTCCTCAAGATTTTCCCATATTCCAAGACAATAACACCCCCATACACACTACTAAATGGATTAAAGAGTGGTTTAATGCACATCATGATCAAATCAAACAGGCCTCCTCAATCACTAGATCTAACCATCATTGAACCTTTATAGGAAGGTACAGTCAAGCCGTAAAGTCTGCACACCCCTTTCACCCTCTTCACGTTTCATTGCGTTACAGACTTATTCTACAATAGATTAAGTTCATTTTTTGTCTCAAAATTCTATGGGAGAATGATCTATCAGCGATGGGAGAACCTGGCAGAAGGACAACCATCTCTGCACCACTCCATCAATCAGGCCTTTTTGGTAGTGGCTAGACAGAAGCTACTCCTGAGTGAAAGGCATATGACAGCCCACCTAGAGTTCGCCAAATGGCACTTAAAGGACTCTAAGATCTCCAGTCTGATGAGACACAAATTGAACTTTTTGGCCTGAATGCCAAGTGCTACCATAAAGGTCTGATTGATGGAGTGCTGCAGAGATGTTTGTCCTTCTACCAGGTTCTCCCATCGCTGCAGAGGAACTCTGAAGCTCTCTTAGAGTGGCCATTGGGTTCTTGGTCACCTCCCTGACCATGGCCCTTCTTGGTTACTGAGTTTGGCCAGACGGCCAGCTCTAAGAAGAGTTGTGGTGGTTCCAAACTTCTTCCATTTCACAATGATGGAGCCCACTGTTCTCCTGGGTGCTTTCAATGCTTTAGCAATGTTTTTATACCCTTCCCCAGATCTATGCCTCAACACAATTCTATCTCGGAGGTCTAGGACTTCATGGCTTGGTTTTTACTCTGACATGCACTGTCAACTGTGGGACCTTATATAGACAGGTGCATGCCTTTCCAAATCATGTCCAATCAATTGAATTTACCACAGGTGGACTAGAGTCAAGTTGTAGAAACATCTCAAGCAGTATCAGTGGAAACAAAATGCACCTCAGCTCACTTTTGGGTGTCATATCAAAGGGTGTGCACACTTGTGTACATATGATATTTTACATTTTGATTTTTAATAAATTAGCACAAATGTCTAAAAACCTGTTTTCACTTTGTCATTATGGGCTATTTTGTGTAGAATTTTGAGACAAAAAATGAACTTAATCTATTGTAGAATAAGTCTGTAATGCAATGAAACATGGAGAGGGTGAAAGGGGTGTGCAGACTTTCCGGCTTGACTGTATGTAATGTAGAGTGTGGAGTAGATTTACACTGCCTTCATCTTTCAAATAACTGGAGACTTTCCTTCTTCCAAATGGTCCAATGTCCCACTAGAAGAGTGGCCCAAATACTTATTAGTTAATAAATATTCATATATTGTTTGGTGTTTCAATTATTTTATGTACCCCCTGTATATTGCCCCCCTGCTTGTTTCTATTTTGTTTTGTATTTCTATTATATAAAGCACTTTGTAATGTTGTTTTGAAAGGTGTTATACAAATAAAGTTTTATTATTATTTTTATGATATATTGCAAAATATATTTTAAACAGTGAAATAATGCCCAGTACATGGATAGATGAGGAATCCCAACACTACCTTCAGGAAGATTGCAAGCTGTTGAGTTTGGTTCCTCATCTTTTATTACGGTGTGAATGTCAAAAGAGTCGAAGACTTTCCGGTCCTCGGGTACATGGTGGAGAGAGGGAGAAGAGCTGCCTTGGGGCACATGCCGTCGTGCGTCCACAACCTTTGCTTTTGTTCGCCGTTTCAAATCCTGCCAGCGCCGTTTCACATCATTTATAGAGCGCTGAATGCCCGAAGCTGAGCAGACCCGCTCTGTGATCTCAAACCAGATCTTGTACTTTTCCCGCGTCGTGAGGCGATTGCCCTGGAGACCAAACAGTGCATCCTCGTGTCTGGTCACCTCCTCTAAAAGAATGTCCAGTTCAGCATCTGTGAATTTGTGTTTGCGTAACCGTTCTCTGGGTAGGGTCATGTTCCCAAAAGATGTTTTCAGACTGTGGAGGAAAAATACGGTGTCTAAACAATGTTTGAGTAAAAACAGCAGTTAAATATTTGCAAGTGTAAAGTATTTACTGTAATTTTTTATTTTGGGAATTTATGTTTCAATTGGTGAATTACCTATTACCATGACCCGAGGATTGCAGGAAATGTAACAAATGGTACAAAGGAAGAATAATAACCGCACTCCCTATCTGAGTAACTATGACAACACACTTATCAGCACTTAGTCAGCTACTTAGTCTGGCTCATGTCGACTCAGATTTGCTCATTTTTTATTATTATTATTATTATTATTATTATTCCTGCATTTCAGAGCAGAGCTTATGGACCGATATTAGTGCCACCACAAATTGAATTTGAATGGCATCATATTTAATTTGTAAGGCTTGAATTGAATAATTGTATGCAATTGAATCTGTATTTCACAATATGAAGCTGAATCTAATGGTTTGTAGTTTAATTGAATGATTATTACATTCAACTTTTAATCATTTAATTTAAATGCACTTGAAAAAATTCTGATTCAAGAAGAAGAAAAAAATCTGAATTCAAGTTAACTTGAAGTTACCTTCAACTTCCAACAACATTCCAATTCAGTTCACAAAATAAATCGTTTTCTGAGGTACATCTGGGCACTGAGCTAGGAAAAAGTAGAAGATAATGGCTTTAATTTAACTCCCTTCCAACCAATCACACAGGGGCTCTGGTGACCACCTGACCTCAAGTCTAGGAATAACTTTAATTGACTGCAATTTGTTTTGTAACTGATTGTGTTGGTGTTCCAGAATTAAATTAGGGAATTACTTCAGTTATTTTTGGTGAACTGAATCTGAATGTTTTGAAAAGTGAATGTAAGTTCCAATTAACTTGAAATCTGAATTAAAAAAGAATCAACTAGTGTCCTACCATGGTCGATGGAATGTTTGTTTGACTCAAAAGTGATGGATTTTACAATATATTCTCCAAATCTCAGATTAAAAAATAGGAAAAATGCATCAACAAAAAAATATTTCCATGGTATTCCTGTGCATAAAAGATGAACTGCATTATTTCATTTGATCCGGTGAATCTGTTTAAGAGGAAGCGCCGCAGATGACAGTCCAGGCAAAGACTCAAGTACTGCCATCTTTGCAAGACTGTCTTATCAATTTATGACGCAAGTTGATACAACCCACCCGATTTTATTCAGCTGATAATTTATTTGTTCCTTTTTCAGCACTCCATTTAATGTGATTAAAGCAATTGGACGTGCATGAAACATGTGTATATTTACATTTTAAGTCTAAACGTAATCAAGCCAGAACTAAAAAGATTTGAGGAAGGTTTTAGATTTATTTTTTATTTTTTATCATGTATAAGCATTTACTACAAGTAAATATTAATTTCCAATTAGCTGTTATTCCCGGAATATACAATAGTTTAACCAGACAAACAAAACAGATCCAAAAGAGTAGGCTACTAATTTCCAGTTTATCACAGATTTGCCTGGCCTTATTACTCTAATTAACATTTAAGAAGTTGGTGCATTGTTCCATTTGTGAGATTCTGCTCTTTGTGCTATTTTTACGCAGATGCGCTGTTTTTGCCGCAGCCATGATAGCTTGCTATAAATAAGGCGAAACAGTAGCCCATTATCCTCAACCACGTCCGGTTCGGAGCGGTTCACCAGTAGGCTACATACAGCGCTAGTGGCGCTGTTTGCTTCCTGAACGCAGAAAGTAAGAAAGAATTAAAAATAATTGCGCAGATAAATGTAAGAGAATTACCTTTAGTTAGGCGTCCTTGTTTGCGTATTTGTGAAGTATTATTCCGTCTGGTTCCATGGGCTATTTTTCACTTATACATTTTACTTATCGTTACCATGGTAACATGCGCAGGAAGAACAAATTGCGTTGGAGCGTGGTGGTTAACGATGGGAGATTAATCGCCCCACCATCCCCAAACAACCGATACATTACCTGGGAATTCGCATATTTATTCAGTTTCAGGACATGATGCTTACCTTAGCAGCAGATTTGAGAAATAAATGTGCTATTTGCACGACGACATTCTTCTTTATGTAATCGTTTACTATTGGTGTAGGTTGAAATGTTGTATAAATGTACGCTATTTGCGTTGAATTGCTGCTGACGCTGACAGAGTGCTTCCTCAATCTCTCTGCAGGACTATTTCAACTTGTTTGTTTCGTCACAGATAGCTACCAAGAACCAAATGTAACACTTGTTTTTGAGCGAAAAATGTGCTTTAGATTTGTATTCAGTTTTTTTATAGTAAGAATACGCTTCTCATACGATAACTTGTTCCTTTTATTTATGTAGCTATTTTTGTTATTGTCGAATGTGCTGATTTACGTCTCAATGTACTAGTTACACATACAGTCGTTTTGTTAATGATTAACTTTTACAAAGGATATAAAACAGTAATTACAAAATATTCAACATATATTTAAAAACAAATAACTATCATCACTACATACAATGTCAAAACTAAATTTCGTGTAAAATTATATATACACCTGGCCAAAGCCAAATAAATGATAATAAGATTAGAATAAGTAGAATAAATTAATAAAAAACCAACTACGTTAGGGTTTTTTCCCAAGGATATTGTTATAGTGTTTCAAAACACTTTACACTTTATATTTTGTAACCGTTTTAAGGACTTAATAAGGGATTCTATTTCAATAAGAAATAATTCACATTTTAACCTGGATTTCTTACATTTGTGTTTGTGTATATACAATTTAGAATTTAAAAATGTTCACTACTAACTACTAAATCCACATTCTTTTTGTTTTCATATTAGCAAATAATATCTTTCAAAGTAAAAACATATTTACAATTTATACAATTAAATAAATAAGTGCTTAGTTTCTTCCAAAACTCTGTTACCACACCACCTCACCAAATGATTGCATTAGCTGTATACATTTTATGTAATATCTTAACCTGTATTTCTCTCATCTTATTTGCAATGCAGAATTTATAAGGCAACATCCATGTTCTTTTCCACTCAATGTCAGATATAGCTGATAATAAAAAATTACCTCTTGGAGTGGTTTTGTTCTTTGTTTGTAGAATGTGTCTTATGTATTTATTAATATCTTATCTTCTATCTCAACACCCCCCAATAGCAGTTTTGGCTTAGTTTTGTTATCATCCCCAAAAGATTAATGATTTTTCATTAATTGAGACAAACCTTTTGGGATTGCTTTGAATAAAATGTTAAATTCTCTAAAAGGCACTAGATCATGCACTGTCATGAATTGATCATAAAATAACTAAAATACATAAAATTGATCGTAAATGACCTGACTTATGAAAGATATCCAGCACATGATCAACATGTATTTGATGCCAGTTAGGGAAGAATATGGATTTGTCCCATACAGTAATGTCTAATGTCAAAGTAAAGATTTATGAGGCGAGAAGTTGTGTTCATAGCATAGTTTCCAGGCTAATAAAGTTTATGGGTGGAACAATGCACATAGGTTATTTTCAACTAACCTAAATGAATGTAACACGTGTAATACAATAACAGAACATTTAGAATTATTTGACAGAAAAATCGAATATATAATGGTTAAGAAAACACAATACACATTAGTAGTATAAAGCTGATTTACCATGAACATTTATTGATGTAATAGTATCCGGGTTTTATACATTAAATGTTCACTCTTTCATGTGTATGTAGCTAAAACAAATTGTGTAGCCACTACACGTGTAACCCTTGTGTAGAAGATATATCATGTTATTTAGGTAATATAAGAAGAATATAAGAATACATAATGACGGGCCGTTCGGCCCATCTAGGCTCGTCATGTCCTAATCTAAAGAGTATCTAGTACTACATCTAGCCTGGACTTGAATAGCCCAAGTGTTTCTGCCTCTACTACCCGACCTGGCAAGCTCTTCCAGGCATTGACAACTGTCTGTGTAAAGAAAAACTTCCTAATATCTGTGCGGAATTTGCCTTTAAGTAATTTCCACCTGTGGCTTCTTGTTCTGCTGACCCCACTTATCTTAAAAAATCTTTGGTGTTAATCCCTTTTAGGAATTTAAAAACCTCAATCAAATCCCCCCTAAGTCTCCATTTGTTAAGCTTAAATAGATTTCTGTTGGCTTTTTTCACTGCTGTAGCACACTGCTTTGATGCAGCTTTTATCAACTACAATTCCTAAATCTTTTTCAAATTGAACACCTACTAACTTTTCTCCTCCCATAAAATACTCCTGTCTAATGTTTTTATTTCCCACATGCGTAACTTTACATTTAGCAATATTGAATGTCATCTGCCATGTATCTGCCCATTTTTGGATTTTGTTTAAATCATCTTGGATTACTTTAGTCGATTCCAAACTGTTTGCCAAAACCCCAAGTTTAGTATCATCTGCAAATGTAACTATTTTGCTACTAACGTCCATATCAAGATCATTTATGTAAATAAGGAAGAGCAGAGGTCCCAGCACTGATCCCTGCGGGACACCACTGCCCACAGCACCGAGGTCAGATACGGCCCCACCTACTGTTACTCTTTGTATTTGCCCTTGCAGCCAATTATGAACCCACTCTGAAACTACTCCTGCAATTCCTACTTTTCATTTTAGCAATGAGCCTCTCATGTGGTACCTTGTCAAATGCTTTCTGAAAGTCCAAATATATAATATCATAAGCCTGGTTCAGGTCAACACACTTTGTAGCCTCTTCAAAAAAGTCCAGGAGGTTTGTTAGACATGAAAAAAACATGTTTGCTCTCCCTTAAAATACTATTATTTTTTTTATAAATGATGAGACGTGTGGTACATCGAAGGTGCCATTATATCAAAGAAACCAGCATTAAGGAAATGACAAAAATAAATATCTGGGGCCACAATTACCTGGTGTCACAACTGATTTAAATGTCTTCTGATAGCTACTTAGTTAGTTAGCGATCCGCTTGACCGCTTTGCTGGCATGCTAGTTTACACGTCAAAACAAATATCCAACACGGTGGAAACCTGGTTTAATGTGAAGGTACTTTTTCGTATTTAACATAATGGACATGCCCATGTGTGCAATGTTATCTGAACAAAAAAATATATAAAATGTATTTATTTGTGTAATGATGCTCCTCCTTTAAATAAATGTGTCTAATCTGTTTATCGCCCATTCTACAGAATACATTAATTCCATGTAAGTGAAGCCCAGCAAGATTAGCTTTGATTAAATGAATAGGCTACATTTTTTGTGTTAAGGTAATGGTAAATTATACACTAGCATGCTGTTTATTGTTATATATTACTATATATATATATATATATATATATATATGTGTTTTAATGCAATCTGGGGAAATTTGGTATTTTTTTAGTTGTGTCCATATTATTCCATGTTTTACGTTTTGAAAAATTGTGGACTGCTGTTGAGATTGTAATCCTCACATTGTTATTGGCGTGACGTCACCATCGGGAAGCACCAAGGCAGAATGCATGTCAAATGTGTCTGCATAGTCTCGCCGCTGCGCATAAGAAGCTACTTGTTATTCACCTCATCTGTATAGGCCTACCAGTTCACTTGGCATATTCTGTTAGTCGATATACTTTATTAAAATTCAGAGAATCTACGCAACGTTGACAAAAGGCCCGATATTTTGCCTCTTGGAAACGCGACCACAATCTGCGTTTGCCCGACAAAAATGGCTTCTTTCAGCAGCTCAGAGTGGAGGTCTGTGTGCGAAAAATTTCGCCGTGCTCAAAATCTCTCTGAGATTGAATCGCGAAAAGACCCAGACAATGATCCGTTCCGCTCTAAATACAACGCTAGAGAGCTTTTGAAAGAGATATACAGCGATTTGAAGAACTTCGACATGGAGGAAAACGACAGTGATGACAATGACGTTGATCAACCCCTGAAAGAACAGCAATCAGACGGAGCAGAGGAAGTAGAAAGTGGCAACGGTCATGCTGGTGATTCTCCTGCCGGACTAAGAGCAGTCAAACTGGGAGTGATTGAGTTCTATCTGGGGTTAAACCATGTAGAGACGGAGGAACTGTCTGCGGGAGCGGAACATTTGATGAATTGTATTAAATTATTGGATAAATGCAAAATATCACAAGAGAACGTCTCTGTGTTTATTCAGGCCAGGGTAATGTTGTCATCATTTAACTCATTTATTTCTGAATTATTTTCCAATCTTCGGGTAACGTTGGCTGTGCATGGATTATCTTTCACTACTTGGATAGCTAACGTTAGCACTAACTGTTCGTAATTGACGCAAAGTTACACTAGGAGAACGTTAACTACCTATTTACTAAAACCGGTAGCTAGCCAGTTAGCAATGCAACGTTAAGTAACTAACGTAAGGAAATTTAGCTGGCTATAAACATAACTAACTTAACTTAGTAGCTAACGGTTGTAAGGGTCGAATGTAACATTATTTTGCGTCTGGTTTGGTTGAGTTTAGCTGTCTGGTACAAAGTAACCGTTCGCTATTGACTTTTTCAGAATCAGCTGGGCATCCTCTGGGCTGGCCTAGATGAAATCGAAAAGGCCCAAGGGTTTTTGGAGACTGCAGAATCTATGTATGTTCGGTATATGAAAGAGGTAAGGTTGATAGTTCGCTGTTGCTACCACCTTAGATGTGCATCCCACGTTATTTCGTAACCAAGGCAGTTATATCACATTGATTAGGCAACACACATACTGCCATCAGTGTATTTTTATCCTGGCCCAACATGATTTTCCATCTCAAAATGGAGGCTAAACGTGTTACGTGTGGGAATTAGTGCACTCATTCATATTCAGGACATAATTTAAAGGGAGAAATCGCCTTGGGCCACCTATACATCACCTGATATGTGATGATGGACATATATTCTGTCAGAAGAATATGATTTTAGCCAGGCCCAACTTGATTGTTACAAGAGGAGAAATACTTATCACCTGGCTGTGAGTGACATGGAATTGTATGACATTGTGTAGGTGTAATTCACACTAATTGTGTAGTTGTGTAGCAAATCAATGCACATGGTTTTCATGACCTTTGGTGTTCCAATGTTCTCACACTCCCATTGTCATCTTCTTGGCTCCCACAGCAAAAATGTGTCATCATTTTTTAGTAACATCCCTCAGATCACTCACTGTATTTGGTTTATATGGTTTGAGCCTTTTATAAATGTATTTTTTTTAAGGTTGGCCAGCCTCCAATGGACCTCACAGATTTTTTCATGGTAGAAGAGGAGGCACTATCCCAGCAAGAGAGAACAAAGAGGTAAAGAAGTTGTTTTTTGGCGTAGTGTGGTTTGTAATGGGTGTATAAATATTTTTTTTTATGCATTGCATGTGTTTTAATCCAGCATGAGCCAAATTAATTTACATTTTGAAGCTTCAAATAAATGTCTATGGCATCATATCTAAGTGTTCTCGTGGCAATGCTAACGCTCTGCAGAGGTCATGCCTTTACATTGCGCTCACCCAACTTACGTTTACTGAAATGGTGTATTTTCCCAGATAATGAATTTACATAATGACAAAATATTGTGGTTCACACTAAAAGATGAATTCAATGATGAAATGTAAATGATTACATTTACATTTTACATTTTAAGCATTTAGCAGATGCTCTTATCCAGAGCGACTTACAAGATGTGCATAAATACATGGTAGGAACAATCATAGTTTTGAATGTATTGTTTTATTGAGCACATGGGAAATAAGCACAAACATTTCAGCAAAAGCCTTCTTCAGTCTGCTGTCCTGCTGTACCTTTATTGAAGCCCATCTGCTCACACATGGTTGACTCCAGACAAGGGTTTTCAGGACCTGATCAGTCAATGCAACTTATAGAGAAGTTGTGACATTTTGGGATAGTCTGTTGAGATTCTGCATGCAGAATCCTGAGGATTGGTCAGAACAAAGTTGCTTAGCTGATCTGAAAATCCAACGTCAAAGTGGCAAAATCAGTCTGCTAAAGAAGCTAAATCCATAATGTTTTGTTGCCAAAATAAAAATGATGCACACAACACCATTAAATCTTGTGCAGAAAGGTAATTTGTGTTCCATACAATACTGCCTACATGAATGGTTTGACTTGCTTGTTTGGCTTAACAGATTTGAAATGGCATATACCCACACGCTGTACTACCTGGCTCAAGTGTACAAGAACCTGGAGCAGTATGAGAGAGCAGGGCGCTACTGCCACAGCACCCTGCAGAGACAGTTGCAGTTCAACCATTTTGTTCCCCTGGAGTGGGCCATTAATGCAGCCACGCTGTCACAGTACTACATTACCAAGGTGAGGCAGCCTAGCACTGTCATTAATGCATGACTAAGGTAACATGGCCACACTGTCACAGTACTACTTCAGCAAGGTGAGGCAGCCAAGCACTGACATTAATACATGACTAATGGCAGTACGGTATGACACAGCACGGTAACCATACGTACCTGTAACTACCCCCTTCATGGGTCGAGTCCCTGTGTCGTTTTTCCATAGCACAACAGAACCGTGAAAATAGGAGGAGTTAGATAGGAAGAGTTATCTGAAGTGACAGAAAAGAATGCAACCGCTATATATATATATAGGTATGTTTCCCCACGGGGACAAATTAAGTATATCGTATCGCATTGTATATTTATTATTCGGCGTTGGTCCTCCAATGAATTGCAATTTACCAAGATTACATTTACACTTTCCAGTACAATTTACATTTACCCTTTGACACTGTTCAGTTCAGATCCTTTTGTTTCAAAGGCCTGGGTTTAACCCGAGCATCAGAATGCATCAAAGCGATTCTTATATCTGTTTCTGTAAATATATATTCCAATTGCGTTAATGAAAATGACAATACTATACTTCGTCCTTTCAAAGAAAATGTGTTTATTTCAGTTTTCGTAACAGAAACCTAACTCATAGAATCACACAAACCTGACTATACTATACTATACTACACTATACTATACTATACTATACAATATAATACTCTTCGCATAAAATCAATAATTGAAGTGATGCTGAAAAAAACTTGGCGGTTTTGTCTGAGCTGGACTGAGATTTAGCGTGAAGATTGCGCTTAACTAATGAATGGTCTGCAGTATTGCTAGCTTAGGTCCGTTTGGCTCGGTAGTACCTAAACAGAGCAGTAGCTAAATTCAGCACGGGTACTTAGGTTCAGTACAGTTCGCTCGGTGGTGGAAAAAGCTACAAAACGTGGGAGCATGGATTGATTACTGTGCCGTGGTGGAAAAGGGCCATAAGGTAACATGGCCATGCTGTCACAGTACTACTTCAGCAAGGTGAGGCAGCCAAGCACTGACAT
This sequence comes from Aldrovandia affinis, assembly GCA_029706075.1. Taxonomy (NCBI): domain Eukaryota; kingdom Metazoa; phylum Chordata; class Actinopteri; order Notacanthiformes; family Halosauridae; genus Aldrovandia; species Aldrovandia affinis. The sequence goes on along the minus strand of JAINUG010000139.1, from coordinate 2,760,219 downwards.
TAATACATGAGTAATGGCGTTTTTCCACCAACAGCACAGGACAGCATGGCACGGTAACCTACCGTACCCGTAACTATCCCCTTCACGGGTCAAGTCCCTGTGTCGTTTTTTCCACTGCACAACAGAACGGTGGTGTGTCGTACCGTACTGCCCGGTGGAAAAACGCCATAAGGTAGCATGGCCACACTGTCACAGTACTACTTCACGAAGGTAATGCACAGCTACAATTCCCCAGACCCTAATTGACATTATTGCTGACTAAATGTTTTTTCTTAAATATCACGTTGTCATAACTGTAACACTCCCTCTCACCCGCTTGCGTGTCTCTGTAGTCCTGCTACATGGAGGGTCGGCACTGTTTGGCAGCGGCCACCGTCATCGCCAGTCTGGCTGGGGAGATTCCCTCTGAAGCAGCAGCTCAGGAAAGTAGGTGTCTACTTGGCATGTTTCTGATTTAATGGAACTTAAGAAAGGGGCTCTGAATATCTGGGTGAGTGGTGTGTGGCTATGGCTATCTTGTCGCTATCTTGTGCTTAAGCAGTTCCCCACATCTTTATTTTTTTAGATGAAGCAGAATGTGAGAAGCGGGAGCAGCTTCGTCAGAAGGAGGCAGAAATTGCCAGGTGCTGGATCAAATACTGCTTAAATCTCCTGCAGGACGCCAAGAAACTCCTAGAGGTGCTTCACCTGATAGTGTTTCCTTTTGTTCTCATAAATGTATTTTACTCTAAGTCAAAATTTGTAGATAAAAAAAATAAAAATAAAAAAAAAAAATGTTACTGTCCTACTTTATTTTGTCACGCCTAAATATCTACATACATGTAACTGTAATACATCCTTAAGGGATATTCCCCCCAGATATTTAAATGTAATGATTTACTACTTTCAGTGTTGTCAATCCATCCTGATAGTTTTGTTTGTAACATTCTGCTCATTTACCTTTCGATGTGAGCCGCGAAGATCCAAATGCCAAATACAATGGAGGTCAATGATCAAATATCTATTCACCATAAATGGATGGCAAAATCTATACCTTTGATTGACCTCATTTGGTCCGATAATAATTTTGGAAGCTGTAAATTATTGATTCAATGGCTGAAATGATCATATTTTAGCTTATTTTAAAGCCAATGGTGTGAAGATGTTATGGTAGAAAAACACATCCTGGGGAAATTGATTGGTTTGAATCATTGGTTATAGTCATGGTATTGTCAAATCATAGTTATTGCATTATTGGGTTGAAGATAATCTAAAGTATTTTTATTTCAGCCATTGATTCAAACTTTTACAGCTTATGAGACCATATGAGGTGAATCAAAGGTAGTCTGATGTGGTTCTGCCATCTATTTATGTTCATGAGATATTTGACCATTGATTTAGCCATTCCATTATATTTGGCATTCGGTAGCTCACGGCTCACACTAAAAGGTAAAGTAGCGGACAGATTGACAATGCAAGTAGTAAATCATGAAATTTAGATTTTTGGGTGAAATATCCCTTTAGCCCTACAAGAGAACTGAAATAGTTAAGTATTGATCACATAGTTATACATTTTGCAAAGCTGAAAGTTGCGTCCAAGGGTTTTGTTGTTTTTGGTTGACTTCTGTAGTCTGGTTATTCAGGACAACATCGGGGAGCTGGATACGGACCGGCAAGCCGAGCTGAAGAGGGTGCGGAAGCAGGAGGAAGAGGAGAAAGAGAGGGGAAGGAAGAGCGCTGTGCTGTTTGGTTCCAGCGACACCTTTGATTCCATCTGCAGTCTTGAGGAGAAGGTGAGCTGCGTGCTTCCACTGGACTTTGATGAGGCACGTGCCGTCTTCCTGACAGGTCAGGCCCACGTCACCCAGGCCAAGGAGTACTTCGAGATGGACGGGCATGTGACAGACCACATTGAGATCCTGCAGGACCACAGTGCCCTCTTCAAGGCCCTGTCCTTCTTCGAGGAGGACCTGGAGCGGCGCTGCAAGATGCACAAGAGACGGGTGGACATGCTGGAGCCGCTGTGCCGGGACCTGAACGCCCAATACTACCTACTTATCTGCCGCCAGCTGCAGTTTGAGCTGGGCGAGACCTACTACGAGATGATGGATCTCAAGCTGGCCATCGCCGACAAGCAGGATGAGCTGGACACCCACACCGTCAAGAAGTTCAACCACCTCTGTGCCTCTTCCATGAAGTACTTCCAGATGTTCCTGGACTCGATCCGCTCGCCAGATGGGAAGTTTCCGGAGAAGCTGGAGGATGAGGTACTGCGGCCGGCGCTGATAGCAAAGTTCCGCGTGGCACGGCTCCACAGCCGACTTATCTCACCAAGCCCCACGGCCCAGCTGGAGAACCTCAGCAACTCACTGCACTGTTACAACTTCATGGTGCAGTACTGCCAGGAGAACCCTGAGGCACGCCAGGCTGTGGAGACCGAGCTGGAGCTCAGCGAGGAGATGGTCAATCTCCTGCCCCTCAAGATCAACCGCCTGAAGGCTAAACTGGTCTCTTCAAACTGAGATCCAAGTTCTACTCAAACTGAGGGCCAAGCTTGTCGCCATAAACATGAGGGCCAAGCTTGTCGCCATAAACATGAGGGCCAAGCTTGTCGCCTCAAACTGATGTAAATCCAGCGTGAAGGCCTTATCAGTCCCTCTCTCTTTCATTGGACCATACTCACCCTTCAGCCATATTCACCTTTCATTTCAGTTATACGTGATGAACATGAAGCTTGTCGCTACATGTTGTTAAAGCTTTCATTTAAGCATAATGAAATCCCCCCCACCCCAAAGTACAGCTATCCATACATTTAACCTACCCTCAGAATGTGCATGATCTGGGTCCTATTCTTGATAGCTTACATTCTGTAATTTATTTTGTGTTGCCACGTCTGTGAAACTGGCATAACAATTGTAATAACATTCTGTTATCAAGAATTAATAAAAGTATAAACAAAACATTAGTCAAGTTATTTATAGTGTTGTATATTCTTTTTACAGAAAGCAGTTAATTATAGAGTTATTAAATTAAACTATATACAGTACCTTGCAAAAGTACTCAGACCATTGGAAAGTTTTCAAATGTTGCTGGATTACAAATGATAAGTTCAATTTTTTTCCATTCAATATTTTTTTATTCAGAACTCACATGCTCAAATTGATTTGGTATAAAGCACGAATTAGTTACGGCAGAAAATATGTTAAAGAAAAAACGGAAATAGGCTGCTTGCATAAGTATTCAGACCCCTCGCATTAATTACCCTCGCCAATTAGTGGAGGTACCTTTCACTGGATTGGCAGCTTTATGTCTTTTTGGGTAAGTTTCTACCAACTTTGCACACTGGTTGGAGGTGATTTTCACCCGTTCTTCAGAGCAGAATTGCTCCAGCTCTCTCAAGTTGCTTGGACATTGCTTATGGACAGCAATTTTCAAGCTGTGCCACAGATTCTCGATGGGGTTCAGGTCAGGACGTTGACTGAGCCACTCAAGGACATTCACCTTTTTATTCTTGAGCCACTCCAATGTAGCTTTAGCCCTGTGCTTTTGCCCCATCTTCAGTTTTTTGGGAGACTGAAATGGGTTTTCTTGCAGTATCTGCCTGTACTGCCTGTATCTGTATCTTCTCTGTCCATTGTTCTGTCTATTCTGGCAAGTTTCCCAGTCCCTGCTGAAGAGAAACATACCCATTAGGGTGGTTTTATAATATATAGGAACATTTTAATCAAACAAGATGGCAATGCAGAACTCATTATTTTGTGGTCATCAAAAAAAGTAACCGTTGCAAAATTTCAACTGAATTCATTGCGTTTTAGGGGTTGCGCAAAGCCACCAAAGTTTTACACTATGTCAACATTATACACCATAACAAAAAAATACAACACTGTTTGCCCAAAACCTTTTCATAATTTACTGGTGTGTGCAGAATCAGTACAGTGCACAAAAGCACCGATTACTTCTGCAGAGCAGCTTTTGAGGCCTTTCAAAATGCCTTTCTGTGCACCTCAACTACCTGAAGGAGGTGCTAGACCTGCTCCTCATCCTTTGTCCTGGCTTTTGTAGTGAAGGACTGAATAAGTGACACCCCTTGTTCTGCATTATCATTGCTAACATTGAGTGATGAAACCTGCTGTTGTGCCTTGCAGAATGATTCATCCTGCTTCTAGTTAGCAGGGTCCACATCCAGGAATGAGGAAGGAAGCTCCAGTACGTACAAGGCAAAAGTTGCAACATGCTTGAGCAACCTCTAAATTCTCATAAAAAGGTGCATGAGTCACAAAATGGTGGGTTCTGCTAATTTGAATTCTGAAGTTCATTTTTTAAACACCCTAATCTCCATGGCATGATACTGCTACCGCCATGCTGCACTGTAGGGATGGTGTTACATGGGGCATAGGCAGTGTTAGGTTTGCACCATACATAACGCTTTGCATTTTTGCCAAAAGCTCTATTTTAGTCTCATCTGACCACAAAACCATTTCCCACATCTTAGCTGCATCACTCATGCACTCTACCAAACTCCAGGTGGGCTTTGAGATGTTTTGTTTTAAGTAATGGCTTATTCCTGCCAACCTGCCATACAGGCCGGTATTATGCAGTGCTCTTGATATTGTTGACTGATGCACTATTACTCCATTCTCAGCCACTGAACTCTGTAGCTCTTTTAGGTTTTTAATCCTGAAATCATGATAGTCACTGTTATGGCATAGATAATGTGGCCAATCAACTAATTGTGTTGCTCGATAAGGTAATGTTTTGCACCTGCATTAACTTAACAGCTGCCAGAGCACAGGGTTTGAATACTTTTGCAATAAACATGTTTACAACATATTTCATTTTAAGTATCTATAAAAAACAAATGTCCACTTGTTTTTCTTTATTTAATTTTTTTTTACACAAATGTGAGGAGTAGGTTGTATTTATAACAGATATTAGTTCTTACATGAAAGTGTTATAAATGAAAGCTTAAAAATGTGAAAATTGTGCATGGGCCTTAGTACAGAGCAAGGCACTGTATACCTGTATACTGCATACGGGACCTTTTAATGACCCCAGAGTCAACACCTTGGTTTAATGTCTCATGATTTTTGGTAAAGAATGGCTGTTAGAGTGTGCGTGCATGTGTGCATGTGTTGCAATGAAGGGAGTGTGAGCCTTATTATAGTTTGTGAGGAACAATTTTTTGTACTGTATGATTATCCATAAGGCGCCTGTTGTTTCTGGGAAAAATGTCAGCTTTGATCAGACCAAGCCAATGTTTTTTTAATTTTTTTTAATTTACTGCAGCTGCTGTATTCTGCCTTCGTACAGAGCCTCCTTTTCATTATGTGATCGTTGGTCTTTAAAATAAAGGTATTCCAAAAGTGAAACAACCTGCACACTGTCGGTGAAATACCGACTTTGGAACACATTTGTCACAGCCATTGTTACAGAGAGCAGATTGTACCAATAGCATTTTTTCCCTTTTTTATGCTTTTGCCCCTTTTTTCTCCCAATTTTGTGGCCAATTAAACCCTCTATTTATTTAGATTTACCCTCCCCACACGAGTTTGCGGCTCGTATCTACGAGGCAAGCTAATTCTCAAAGGCAGCAATCTCCGCTTCCGTCGAGACCGGCGCTCTTTTGCTATCCTTCAAATTTGTGGTTTAAGACTGGCAGCCGATAGATATGTCATTCTCTCGCATTAACCCATGTAATGAATTAAATTAACCTGTCAATTGTATTAAACTATAAACAAAAGTTAAAGCAGGCCCTACAACATGTTGCATTTGATAAACCATATTAACAATAACAGAACGTGAACAGAACTTTGCCCACACAGTATTAACCTGATTAGTTTTATTTAAAAAAGCTCAAACTGTGATCGACTGGAACCAGAAATAAACACAAGAACAACTGAGAAAAATGCCACCCATAAAGGCATAGCCGTCCTTCAGGCCAAACCGAGCAGTGTGTTCCCCACACACCTGGCCTCTGCAGAGTTTCTGTGACTTGGTCCCCATGGCAGCCGGGGAAGAAGACCTCTGAGGATGGTATGGCAGAAGGGGGGCCGCTGTAGTGGATATGTAGCTTGTTTTGGTTTGAGTAAAGGCCTTGCACATCACTGAGCACAGCCTCTCCCTCCCACAGTCAGACTATTCCTTTCCTCTTCCTCCGATTCGTTTAGTTCTGCAATCCTTTACTTCAATAGATGATCTGGGCCAATGCATCTTGAATGTACCTGTTTATTATTACATTTACTATTACAAAATATTACCCTTTACTCTGTTTAAACTGAATAGTGTACACACGATAGGGTATAGATAATAGCATATTAATTAAGAGCTTAATTTACATTAGCTAAATAACTAATAAATGGTTACTTAAGGCGGAAAAGCTTTTCTGTTACCGATAATCCTACTGTATTCTGCATGGGGTTTTTTTATACTATCTGAACTTTGCTGAAAGTTTTTTCTGTTGAGCATGAGTAGTGGAGAACACTTGTGAGATTCCTGAGAAGAACACAAAACACTGACCAGTCAGAGGAAACTGGGTGAGTAAAATGGAGGGTGAAGGAGGACTGGAGGAACAGAAGCAGGGGGAACTGCCTTCATAAAGCTGGGGAAGGACAAAAAACCCCACACAAGAACACACTGGCATCTGAAAGCACAGTATTAGCAGGCAGAGTTTTCATTTCCCTTTTTTTTACCCATAAAAAAGCCTGCTTCCTCACTCACTGCAATAGAAAATAAGTACATTTCTTAATTTGCTGGAAAAGTTTTTAAAGTTCCAGAAAGCAAAACAGTTCCTATAATAAATCTAGATGTTGCGGTTGAACTGATCAAATGTGTTCATTGAGTGAAAGTGGGGACTCAAAGCAGAGAATGTCTGTAGAACAAGGAAGCCTGTTGAATGGAGCAGAGCATTTTTCTGTTATTTTTCTGTCACAGCCTGGAGACGTGTTGTCTATAAGCAAGCTGTGGCAGGTCGTATTGGGTTCTCCTCGGGTCAGGGCTATATCAATAAAATCGTTTCTGAGTGTTCTGTCTAAACTTGAATTAAGGAAATACCAGTACGTTTATGTTTCCTGATTTATTGTTTTTCTCAAGAATTGATTTGCATTGTTAAACCAAGATATTGTTTCTTGTGATTATAAGAACACTTAAATGAAACACAAATGAAAGTAATGCCAAGTGAATGATATCATAGCATGGATGGTGTTATGATAGTAGCCTGTTGTGGAGGGCGTCGGTCTCGGCCACATGAGAGTGGCATGGTTGCCTTTGTTTTACATGTGGTGGAGGCCTTTGGAGCAGGGAGACTTTCCGGGGGTAGGTTTGGCACTCTCGCAGGGTGTGAGAGTGAACTGTCGCCCGGAAGGTTGCTCCAAAGGCCATAATTGATTTAATTATTATATAATTGGTGTCAATCAGGTAACTGACGTGGAAGTCAATTGACTGATTGGGTTTGAGTGTGAGAATGTGAAATGTTTGGTGTTGAGTGATTGTGCTTGGGTGAGTGATTGATAGATGGGTGATTGCCTCACGAGTCCCACCTGAGCCAGGCAGAAAGTAAGCCTATTTAAGAGCAGGTGGGGCGAGTGGGAAATCAGTTAGTCTTGTCTTGTCATTGTTGTGAGTGTGCACCATTGTGCACCATTTCTCCCCATTTCTCCCATGTCTCTGTCGAGCATGGTGGCACGTGTCTGTAATCCAAGCTTCTGGGAGGCGGAGTCTGTGTGGAATATATGTTGAGTTCTGTGTGCGTTTGTTGAAAGTGACTGGCGCCCTGAAAGAGGGTCCGCCTCTCGCCCTCGGTGTGATTGGAAGAGAACTCACACTCGAGCAGTGGAGAGTGTCTCTGGACAATGGCCCGAGAACTCTCACTGAAAGAGTGGAGAGTGTCTCAGGGCTGGTTGCCAGAGAACTCTCACTGTGAGGAATGGCGAGGGTCTCGGTGTGTTTGGGGTAAAAGATAACTCGGACTAGAAAGTTCGAGTGTCTCTGTGTGCATGGGTTTGGGAAGCACTTGAAAAGTCACTGGATATGTGTGTGCCTGGGAAGGTTCCAGGGGAACTCCGGATGAAGAGGCATGATGTAATGTGAAGATGTAGAGTTCTACCCTGTCCTGTAAGTTTTGATTATTTTAGCTTGTTATTTTAGTCCTTTGTTTTTGCCCGAAAGCTTTGCGGCAAGTAGGGTGAAGATTTTGTGTTTGTTTGTTTTTTGTTAACCTGCCCTCCCACTGTCTGTCTCCCATGTCTGGGGGGAGAGACAGAAAAAAATACAAATCTGGTCCGTAGAACGGCAAACTCCGCTCCGATCTCCAGACTGCTCTGTTCCCATCCAGGGATTGTCATGTGGCGTGTGACACCTGTGTTTTCTGCTTTTTATTTTAAATCCTGGACCAGGGTATGCTTTTAGATTTCGTGGCCTGGATATTAATGTGCTCAACCCAATATCTAATGCAGAGTTACATGTTACCAATGTGAGCCCAGGGAGCTTATCACTGAGCTCACAAACTCAGTTACCAACAAGACAGCCTACATCTTGTTAATAGTAAAAAAAATTGAAAAAGTTGTTTGCCTGGAATCGCTTGCCAGAACATGTAGTAGAGGCATAGATCCTTTGGGTGTTCATGACCAGGCATGAATAACAAATAATTTTTAAACAGAAGGCAAAATTATTAACCTAAAAGAGCTGAATGGTCTGTTTGTGTCAAACATTCTAATGTTCTTAAGAATGGTAGAAGCCTTACTCTGGCCACAATTGCAGTATGAGACCAATAGCTTTGACATCACAGATTTGAGTCTTGGCTATGCCATTAGCCAACTATGATTAGGAATACACAGTGGCGGGACTCAATTGGCTTTCATCCTGCCAGGGTAGGGTGGGGCTTGCCAGCGTTCCTTGGTTTACTGTTGCATACGTACCCCCTGGGTAAACGCCAAGTGTGTTCAGGTTAGATCTCCTAACTGTGTGCCTTTGGAGTGTAAAGCACTAGCCACTGGCTGGCAGGCGAAGTCATCAAGAGAGTGCACATTTCAACTGCAGTGCTCCTTGTGAGGCAAGAGCATAGTACAATTGACAATTCCAAATGGGAGAAAAGTGTGAAATATATAGTTTAATAAATAAATGCCTAGCAACTGATACAGTATGCAATAACTTTCTTCTGGGCTGGTTTCTCCTCAGTATTGTATCCACCTGCATTATGCATCAGGTGCTAAAAGGGTGAAGAATGTTACCCATATATTTTGTACGTTGTCCTTAGTCCTTATTGTAGTACAAATGCAATGTTGTGTACAGATTGTTTTCCAGATATAAGAACTATTCAAGCTAAAATTAACAAAATGTATTTTTCTCTGCAACTTCCTGTTCGGCTTACTTCAATTTCTTATAATGCATTTTTTTCTCTTTTTACCCACAACCATTCTCTTTGTAAACCATTGCATTGAAATCTGTGAAAACTAAGTGGGGAAAATAAAATTGACGGATCACTAGCCGCCTTGTGTACAATTTAACTAAATATTGATGTTGTCATTACGATATAAATGACTTAATATGTCCTGGACAACTGCACGCACACATGCCATGAGACCTTACGTTGTGCCTGTGATCTCTGAACATGCTGCAGAGAAAGTCAAAATAGAACACCCATTCAAATGCCTCCCTCAGGGGTGTCCATCTGATCAGAGAACGGCCAGTGTGGGTGTAGACCTTTTGTTTTAGTCCAGCGCTAAATCTTGACTGAAGACTATGAATCAGGATGTTTTAGTGCTGGGTTAGAACAAATGCCTGCACCCACACCAGCCCTTCTTGGTTAAGATTGGACATCCCTGCTCTTTCCCTTTGCTAGTGTGAAGGTTAATGATAACATGTTTCTTATTTAAACTAGGAACTTGGTTACAATATCTAGAAACATTGTACGGTGTATTTAAAAAGAAAGATTTTTGCGTACATATATACAGTATAGAGTACATACACACAGACTCAGGACCAGAATTATTGATGAAAACACCCTTGATTAAAATGAGCAAATAAGGCTGTATAAAATAAACAACTCAAATAACGAACTATATTTCATGCTCAAGCATATGGAAAACTATACTTTTATTCTAATATAATTTTTATTTTATTTTTATTGAGAAATACATTTTTTTCTGAAAAATTTAGGCTACCAAAAAAAGTTTAATCTGCAATAAAATTCACCTTAAATTCATACAGGAACTGTATTGTGGCCTTTCATCACTTCCTGTTTCACTAGGGTATAAAAATGAGGTAACACACGTAAAATCCCTTTGTCATCCATCATCATGGGGAAAGCCAAAGAACTGTCAAATCAAAAGAGGCCAATGGTTGTTGACCATCTGTCCTACACAAGTCAGGTAATGGGTATAAAAGAACCACTTACTGAGCCACACAGAACCATGCTCTACCTTCTGAGCTACATGAAACCACAGGCATGTTTGTCATAAAAAGAGGGATGCATACAAGGAAAAGCACTTTATACCTATTGCAAACATGGTGGATCATTGATGCTTTGGGGCTGTTTTGATGCCAGTGGTCCAGGGGCACTTGTTAAGACTAATGGCATAAATTAAGTACCAGGACATTTTAGCCCAAAACTGTGTTGCCTCTGGCAGGAAGCTGAGACTTAGCCATAGGTGGACCTTCCAACAAGACAATGACCCCAAATATACCTCAAAATCAGCACAGAAATGGTTCAGTAAAGACAAAATCTATGTTCTGCAATGACCATCTCAGTATCTGGCCAGACACAGACTTGTATTCAGTCCAAGGCCGAACCAAATGTCCATCACAGAGCCACACAGCAACAGACACCCTCTCAGGTCTATGACAGAATGTCAAAGATCAATCAGTCAATCTTTCTTTTTGTATAGCGCCATTTACAAACAGGTCACACAGCGCTTCACAATTGACATTTTCCAGGGAATCAAAAAAACAGAAAACCATTAGAGCCAATGTGGGAAACTGGAAAATGATAGGCCCCTTAAAAGGCGATCAAGATTAACTCCTGGAAAATGGTGGGATACAGAAAGAAAGAAATAGTCCTTGAGGCTCTTGAGGCTTAACAGACCACCAGAAGGTCATTCTTCAGCATCCTAAGTGTAGTGGTGGGGTGGACCTCATCCCTCCAGATACCAGGGCAGGGCGGGGGATGGAACCAGCAGCTAGGGTCCGGGCCAGCGGCATCCGGCTAACACATGGCAGGGGTGGGGGGTTGACTCTGGGCAGCTGGGTACTGGGCCGACGGAAATCCCCAGGGACTAGGCTTGGCAAGTGAGCTCCGGGCAGGTGCCACGAAGCCGGGGAGAAAAGAGGAAAGGTGCAATTATGACTATGATAAATATCACACCGGATCAGGGGAAAGAGTAGAGTGATAACAATACTTTTGCATCAGCAGAAGTGATCTAGGGCAGCATAACTAAATAGGTGAGTGGCACAGGGAGCACGCAGCCATGAGGGCACTCAGAGACCATTCCACCACATCATCAGCAGTTCTGATAGGGGCGGATCATCACTTATGATTGGTGACAGTAAGGATAGCTCATTGCACCAGAAGGCTCTATTGCTACACCCCCTCCACATCTGCACTTAATGACTATAAGAGAGACTAAAGAGATGTGTTTTTAACCTAGACTTGAAAATTGAGACCGTGTCTGACTCCGTCACAGAGACGGGTAGACTGTTCCACAGTAAAGGAGCTCTATAGGAGAAAGCTCTGCCACCTGCTGTATTTTTTTATATTCTAGGGACTACCAAGTTCCCTGCATCTTGTGAACGAAGTGAACGTGGAGGATTGTAGGGATGAAGTAGATCAGTCAAATAAGAAAGTGCAAGTCCTCGCAAAACCTTATAAGTTAAGAGGAGTACCTTATAGTCTACACGATAGTTTATAGGAAGCCAGTGAAGTGACGATAACACAGGACTAATGTGCTCATACTTCTTTGTTCTAGTCAGGATCCTTGCAGCAGCATTCTGTATGAGTGAGGTATTGGAACAGCCAGACAGTAATGCATTGCAATAATCTAATGTAGATGTAACAAAGGCATGTACCAATTCTTCTGCATCTATTAATGACAGGAAGCCCCTAATTTTGGCAATATTCCTCAAGTGAAAAAAGGCTACTCTGGAAATGTTTTTGCTGTGACTATCAAATGAGATACCAGGATCTATAGTAACACCAAGGTCTTTTACCACCAAACTTGCAGCAACAGAGCAACCATCCAGATTCAGAGATAAATCAGATAACCCTCTTCTGAGGTTTTTGGGCCCCAAGACCAACATATCTGTTTTATCAGTATTCAACAATAGAAAATGATCTGACATCCAGTCTTTTATGTCATTAAAACAAGCCTCCAACTGTTCTAATTGTACTTCGCCAGGTTTCATTGATAGGTATAATTGTGTGTCATCTGCGTAGCAGTGAAAATGTACGCCATGTTTACGAATGACATCACCAAGTGGCAACATGTAAAGGGAGAACAACAATGGCCCCAAAACAGAACCTTGAGGGACACCATATTCCACCTTGATGCGAGCAGAGGACTCATCATTTAACTGCACACATTGATACCTATCTGACAGGTAGGATTTAAACCAGGAGAGTGCCTGTCCACGCAGTCCAACTAGGTTTTCAAGTCTGCTCAGAAGAGTTTGGTGGTCTATTGTGTCAAACGCAGCACTTAAGTCCAAAAGCACAAGAATAGAGACACATCCACAGTCAGCTGATATCAGTAAGTCATTGACAACTTTAATAAGAGCAGTCTCAGTGCTATAGTGTTGCTTAAATCCTGACTGAAAAGTTTCATAGACGTCATTTGATTTCAGGAATGAAGTCAGTCAGAGCTATAGCTTTCTCTAGAATTTTTGAAAGAAAAGAAAGATTAGAAATTGGCCTGTAGTTCCTGAGATTTTCAGGGTCAAGGTTTGGTTTCTTTAAAAGTGGCTTAATTACTGCCACTTTTTGAGAATTTGGCATATAGCCTGATGAGAGAGACAGATTAATAATGTCTAGCATGGGTTGCCCCATAACAGGAAGAAGTTCTTTGACAAGTTTTGTTGGGATTGGGTCTAATTGGCAAGTAGATGTTTAACCAATTTAGAAAAATCAGTCTACTCCAGAGCACTTCTATTGGCTTTTTGAGAGGCGCAACAACATCAAGAGTGTTGCGCAGGGTTTAATTTAGATTGTCTGTCAGCTGATCAATAGATTGTAGACTAGTGGGATCCTGATGAACAGTAAATGATTCTTGGAACAGGCTGACAAAGTTAGGTATAGTAGAGATAAACACAAACACAAAGATAAACACAAGAAGCAGCCAACAGTCAAACATAAATGATCTCTTCTTCCTCTGCACTACATTCCTGTCCTGTGGCCTGGGCTCATTCCAGCTCTAGTCCGCTGTAGAGTGCTAGAGCTCCAGTAACCCACACTACAACTCGCGCAACAAACCACATAACAACCTACACTACAACCCACGCAACAACCCACATAACAACCTATGCTACAACCCACACTACCACCCATGCAACAAACCACATAACAACCTATGCTACAACCCATGCAACAGCCCACACTACAACCCACACTACAACTCACGCAACAAACCACATAACATCCCAGGCAATAACCCACAGTACAACCTACGCAACAAACCTACGCAACAAACCACACTACAACAAACCACACTACAACACAATTGTAGCATTGTGTTGTAGTGTTTCCTTGGGAGAGTGTAAAACAGATTTTACATTTGTATGGCTCACACTGCACATTATGTGTCTAAAAATGTCACAAATTCTTTTTTCATTTGTAAAATTCAAAGCTGTAAAATTTGTGATTAGTTTATCACCCTGCCCCCTCACTCGTTATGCCTGTGATTTATAGTGTATGTGGTCTTAGCATAAGAGTGTGTGGACAGTATGGATTCCATATGGAGTTGCAGTATGAAAAGGGCAATGTGTATGACTTATGCTTATCAGGTAAAAACAGAGGCAAAGAAGACATTGAGGATGAGCTCAGAGGTTTTGGCTGATGGAGACAGGCCAGAGTCAGGAGAGGGGAAAATCATTCCAATAACACGGGTCTCAGTGGATGAGATTTAAATGTTCTAGTTTTATCTTCAGCCACACTTTGCTTTTCTCTGTCATTAAGTATTCGGTGAGTACTATCATGACTGCATTGTTTGAGAATCCCCTGGTCCATTAAATTCCTTTACTTGTAGTATGGAATCTTCACCCACATCACATCTCCACGCTTTCCTCTTCTCTCCTTGCCTCCCCTCTCCTCCCTCCCTCCTTTCCTCTCCCCTCCTTCCCCCGCCTCTCTTTCCTCTCCCTCCTCCCTTTTTTTAACCAATTTTTATCCATTACCTTTGTCTTATCTTATGTACAAGCCTGTGTCATCACTACAATGTCAATTGTCAGAGCTATCCATTCAGGACACACACATACACTCTCCTCTCAAGAGCGTCTGGCCAGCTGACACTTTTTTTTCATTATGCGGTCCACCAGCTGAGCTGCACAGTCAGTATGTCGGTGAGGTACTTTTCATGCACTGCAGGCATCCGGTTGACCGGAGTGGTAGCTCTTGCAGACTAAGCCTCCAACCCTGCGGACTGAACCTGGGTGACGCTATGGTCAAATATATTTTGATTATATCTCTATATTTCCCAAGGCACATATTTTAGATTTTTAGATCAAATTAATCTGGATTAGTTATCTGGTGTTATGTATGTTTCCTTGGTAAGATTATGATCATAGTCATTGATTACATATAATATTGTACTAAATACATGTATGACATAGAATCACTGTACCATCCTGTTGTAGACATGCATCCATATACTAGCACATAGCCACTACATTGCAGCCTGTTCTGGGAGTTGAAGTAAGGTGTGAACAGAGCAACATTTTATTGAGTTGGACTTTCTCAGTCAGAGGATGGTCAATTAAGGGGGCATTGAGATTATAACATATGGGAACCCATGGCCTGGTATATATGGCACATGTGTGTTCACATAGCCTGGGGCAGGTACACAGAACCAGAGTAGCAATATCCCTTCCCAAAATATCCCAGACTGCTGGACATTTTACAGTAAATTAGTCATGGTGAATGGCAAATCATTCAATCCTCCATTTATGGACCAACTGAAACATGTAACCAGTTTGGTTTTCTAATCATTACCAGAGTTGTAAATTATAGAATTATCTGGAAAGAAAATGAACTGTGACATAGTTTGGTTATGTCTCAACCACCTGTGAAATAAGGAAAGGCCTGTTTTGGCCGAGTAAAATAACTTACAAAATACATAACAATTATTGCACTGCCAGGCGCCTTAAATTTCGAACTCATTTCTGTCATCAGTAACGGACGCATTTATGTGTCAGTATTTACAAATAATTGCTAGAATTGTTAAGGTTTTAAGCCTGGGTTTACAATATCTACAGTATGTTATACATATGTACTGTAGGAGCAGGACTGTGGTTACGCAATCATTCTTGGTAACAATACCGAGTCAATTGCGTGCGATGCATGAAGAAATTTCAACTGCGCTTTTTTTTTTTTTTACAAAACGGACGTTTAATTTCAGGAAACAATGACGCATAGACAGGGTAGGGTTTGAGGTAGTCTGCGATGCGATTAACTTTTCTCAAGCAAAGTTTCGTTTCGGGGATATAACGCTGTTGCCCTTTTTGATAAGATGGGACACTTTCTGAAAATATCGGTGGCTTTTGTAGTGCTCTTCTTGTTGGGACACAATACACAAGGTAAGCAACGTTTATATATATATGAAATCAATGTAAAAATTCCCCCATTAAACGCTGGTTGTTAAAAAATAGTAGCCTACAATACTCGTAAACGTTATGTAAGCTACTAATACGTTGTAGCGGTCTAGAGGTTTTCAGGAAAGTCTATCCAAACGTGTAGGTTACAGTTGATTATTGAAGATTTGCTTAATTGAACCGTCATTTTTTTACAAATACAAATATAGGCAGCACGGTTATATCTGAAATCATCTAATATATCAGTTAGACATGGAACATCTTATGTGTTGAAAAAATAACTTGATTAGATAAAGAGGTGTCAATATTACTTGCAATTATTTGTAAATACATGATAATTATATTATTATTGCTGTATTCACATATATCCATAGCTATTACAAACCTTTGAGTGGAGTTGAATGATGTTTCATGTCAGTAACAACCCCCCAGTGCTGTCATTGTTTAATAGCCTACAAAAATAACAAATGAAATAAAGCAATATACACTAATGTACACTAAGAGGTTATGATGTTTTCTGAGAGCTGACGGAGGATCATCTATTGTCTGATGCTTTGTCGTACTACACAGGAGCCCCAATCAAAGGGAGGTACATGTGGGTAAGATGCAGGCCAGATGGCAGTAACGCTAACTGCATGAAAGAGTGGGGTCCATGGATAGACCTGCCTGGGCCCAGCGATCGCCTCCCTCCATCTGCTGTGCAGGACATGTGAGTTCAATGTCAGAGATCACAGAGATGCAATATTTCAGAAGCAGTGAATGCACATGTTGAAGCATGTCAAATGAGCAACTCTATCGAAATAGTCGTCTTTATCTAACTAGTCATGTTGAAGCTTGTCAAATGTGTGACTCTATTGAACTAGTCATCTTTGTAAAATGTTGTAAGAATTGGCTCACAAGTATATATTCTATGATAAAATAATCAAAATTGTCTTTGTCTTCAGTGACTTGTTTTCTCTTATGGAAAAGCATTTAGATTGTTCATACTTCTATTAATATGACATGCTTGTTAGGACTGTTAGGAATATTAATACTTTTCATCACTCTTCTTTCTTTCGAAATAATGTATTTTATCATTCTCATAAGCATTTTCCTTACATTCTTCATCATGTTATGAAATTTGAGAGTGTGTAAATGTACCTTGCAGTTAGACCTGTTCTTTTAAAAGGCAGGTTCAAGTTTTCTAAATTGGGCCCCCGGGGGCGTAACGGTAAAGGCACTCACCCGGAGTACAAGTTGCCCACTGCGGCCGGGGTACCTCCCCCCGAGATTTCAAAGGCCTTAAATATCCCTTGGAGCACGGTCAAGACCATAATTAAGAAGTGGAAGGTGCATGGCACTACCAGGACCTTGCCTAGATCAGACCGTCCGTCCAAGCTGGATGACCAAGCAAGAAGGAGACTGATCAGAGAGGCCACCCAGGAAGGAGCTACAGGACTTTATGTCAAAGAGTGGTCAATATGTGCATGTGTCAACAATACAGAAAGCTCTCCACAATTCTGGTCTGTATAATAGGGTGGCAAGAAGGAAGCCACTACTCAAACAAGTCCACATTCAGTCCCGTTTGAGGTATGCAAAAACACACTGAAGATTCTAAAGCCATGTGGCAAAAAGTGTTGTGGTCAGATAAAACCAAGATAGAATTTTTTGGCTAAATGCAAAACGTTACATTTGGTGAAAACCCAATACAGCACATCACCCAACGAACACCATCCCTACTGTAAAGCATGGTGGTGGCAGCATTCTGTTATGGGGGCATTTCCCATCAGCAGGGACTGGGGCACTTGTCAGGATAGAAGGGAAAATGAATGGAGCAAAATACAGAAAAAGTCTTCAAGAAAACCTGCTGCCCTCTGTAAGAAAGTTGAAATTGGGAAGGAGTTTCACCTTTCAGCATGAGAATGACCCAAAGCACACAGCTAAAGCAATAGTGGAATAGCTAAAAAACAAAAGGTGAATGTCCTTGAGTGGCCTAGTCAGAGCCCTGACCTAAATCCTATTGAAAACCTATGGAATGACTTGAAGAGTGCAGTCCATCAACGGTCCCCACACAATCTGACTGAGCTTGGACAGTTCAGTAAGGAAGAATTGGCAAACGTTGCCCAATCTATATGTGCAACGCTGGTAGAGACATGTCCAAACAAACTCATGGCTATAATTCAAGTAAAGGGTGCTTCTACCAACGGTGCTTCTATTAACTCAGTGGGATGTAGTGTGTGGAACTTAGTGGAACTTATCTATCCAAGTTATTCTAGTTTTTATTTTTAATTAATGTTAAGAACTTTTTAGAATTTTTTTTCCACTTGGAAGTTGTAGGGTAAAATGTGGAAATAAGGGTGGAAAAAATCTGATGTTTTAGTTTCAGGCTGTAAGGCAACAAAAGGTGACATTTTTTAGATGGGGTATAAACTTTAAAGGGGCACTGTATGTCTAATGAAAACTATGTTTATAATGTTAGTGACAAAACTGAATCTGCCCTGCCATATTTCACATTTTCTTCTGGAAGGAAGCCACGCTCTTGATGTCATGTTGCACAAGAGGCAGCTTCCTCTTCAGTGGTTATAGAAGTAAAGAACTTAACTGAATAAACTGCACAGAAGCAACAAATAAAGTCTTCTTAGTGATTGTGAAAATGTAGACTAGCATTTTCTGAAAATGCCGTAAATACTCTTGGAATCTTGGAAATGTAGAATGTTTTGTATGTTAAATACTTTGGTCTATTCTGGACACATCTCATCACATGTTCTTTCTGCTAGTTATTTGGCTTTCACTTTTGTTTACTTGGGCATGGATTTATGTATGCACCTGCCTTTAACACATAGCAATTAATACACAGGCCCAAATGCAAATCCATAAATAAATATGGTGGTGTGTAAAGTTTAGCTGATTTGTGTTTAAACATTGAACCATCAAACATGCATCCCAAATGCTTTAAACAATAATTATTACTTGCCTGTAACATACGGTAAAACCAGATTGAGGAACATTTTTTATAAATGTGCTGGAGTAGTTCCTAATGCATTTTAAATAGAACTCAATATGTAGCATGGCACAAACAGGACTCATAATGTTTGATGTGATGATGGGGTGATAAACATTGCTGAGCGCAACACGTGGGGTGGGGTTTGGCAGGGAGGCGGGTGCATCACTGCCCCTAACTGACCCTGTGCTTCTGCTGCTATTCCTCCAGAATGAAGGCCAGCCTTGACCAGGAGCTGCATTTGGCCGATGGTTCAGGTGTGAACGAGCCGTTGGTGGAGTCAGGTTCAGGAGACCAGTGGGGCATGGACAGGCAGGAGCTTGGGGTATTTACGGCTGAAGGAAATGTGCAGCTGGAGGAGGGCAGCAGCTTTGAGGGCAGCAGCTCGGAGGGCAGCAGCTTTGAGGGCAGCAGCTCGGAGGGCAGTGGCTTGGAGGTTGACTACACAGAGTTTGTTTTCACACAGAGTATGACTCTACAACAGAACAACCTCCAGCATGAGCTGGAGCTACAGGAAGACAACCTGATTCTGTAGTTCATTGGAACTACAGGAGAAAAATATTTCATCCTGTAGCTTCCTGGAAAAACATCCAGTTGTACTTGACACTGTTTTTTTTGGCATGTGTTATTAAAAAAAGATATCCAACAATCTCTCTCAGGGTGAAATACTTTTGAAAATGGCCTTTAATTCATGCACTGAATACTTAATGTTCAGTGTTCTGTATTCTTTGTAACTAATTGTGTGCTATTAACATATATTTGAGCTCATCTTATAAGATATTGGAAATGTATTGCCATGCAGAGGTAATTTGTACAATTATTGTACCAGATTTTATACAGATTATAGGAAGACTCACACACTGCACCATTCTCTCTTTCTTCTGTACAATTAGGCATATATACCTGTATAGTGTATACCACTTTACAATACTTCAGAGTTTTTAAGACTATCACAAAATTATGTTTTTAAGTAAATAAGCACTTGAATGCTCACCCATGACAAATGGCGCCAGGTTTACAATTGGTTGTTTGTGGGTGGGTTCTGATTTGGATCCAGCCTAAACATAATGCATTCTTCATAGTTTCTGTAGTATTCTTCTGACAGATTGTCCTTTTCAGTCCCATGTTGCTGTATGTTGTAATTCAGAACAAAGCTGTAAATGTAGATACTAGCATTAGATTAATAAGGCAGAGATGGAGATTAGACAGACAAAATGTGTATGTATTTCCCTTCTTCTCTAGTCACAAGTACGGTAAGAGGATCAGCATTTTTGGTATGAGTAAATTGAACATTTTAGCATTCTTGCAGACTGAGGTACTGTGAACTGTAATCCCATAAATGTATGTGTTTCAATCTCATGCTGAAAATAAGATATGAACTGGATCCGTTTGTAAATCACATTCGCCATCTGCTGACAAGACAGTGGCAAACCACAGCAACAAAGTACTTCCTCTGACGGAGCACAGTGATCTCTGTGCAAAAAATGCCGTATTCTTTCCGTGCCTTTTGAAACCATCAGCAGAGTTGTTAGCTTCTCACTCTGACCAATTTGTGCTCATGCCCCTCAGTTTTGACCGTAACTACTGATTTCAAACTTCCCACCTCAGGAATGTCTCTCTCCACTTATCTCAAATGTATTCACTGAACTGGTTTCCCTATACACTCAACACAGGTTATCATTGTGAATGGTTTTGTGGGAAAGCTGCTTCGATCTTCACACAATTTAAAAATAATTCATTATAAAACTGGCAATCGCATAATTGGCAGAAGAATCCCGTTGGCCATGCAAATAGACGATCGTTTCCAGTACGATTTGTTGTCAAAGCATACATTAGCATGGCCTCCCACAGGGTTTTGGGCCCCTGCTTTTTGTTTAATCAGAAAAGAAGATGAGTCCTATGCACACAGATGAGCTCCCTGCCTTTGCTTAGACTCCAGGCCTCTTAGCTTCCTGTACTGTGCTATCGCACTCCCATGTTCTATCTCCTGTTTGCTTCCTGTTCCCAGAGTTTCTCGCAATCTACAGGACTCCCTGCTAAAGCTCATCTTGACATGGCACAAATGAAAATAAATCTATTTCTTAAATAACCTGATCATTACATTGTTTTTCTTTTCCTCTCACACGCACACACAAATAATTATGTAAATTGAGTTTCACAAACTCAGCTGACCATTTTAAAAGAATATTTTGAGCAAAAGATCAGTTGCTAATCAAAACATTGCAAAATTCTAAATTCTGAACTGCTTTATCAGGAACCATTCTTTGCTTGGGATGTTGTTTTAAACATTCATTCCATAGTGTGTTTTAACATATACAATTATTTTTGAGTGGAAATGTTATTTTAAAGTCTGAAAATAGAATCCCATTGTAGGCCCATTAAAGCCTATCTTGCCTCATTTTACACGCATCGGATAGAAAGGGACCTTTACATCAGGTGGGGAGTGGGGAGGTGCAATTAATTGTTTATATGTCGTATAAATAACAATAATTCTGCTTTAAAATTGGGAAAATTGCATTTTTAAATACAATAATTAAATGCCACAATTAGAACCCTCTGTGTAGCTATGGTATACTGATTATATCGATCCGTGCAACAAATTGCACCTGTTGGCACCTCATAACATTAAAAGGTTTGCTTTTTTCAGGCAACGGGACAAATACTTAATGTGAAGGAGGCTATTGGCTATTGTATCAACACAAACAGATTGAGACCGTAAACCTTAGTTTACAAAGAGCACAAGCAACTACCCCAAAAAACTCAGAGAAGACGTATTCAGAAAACCGGGGTCTTCGTTATGAGTAATCTAATTTACATGTGCGTAATATGGGAATTTATTAACACGGTTTATGGTAGGCTACCACACATGACAGACAAGAGAAGCCTAATCGTTTCCCTTTTTGCAAAAAGAAAACGAATAAATAAAAGATGAATAAACTGTTATTCTTATTTGTGAAAATGTTATATAGGCTAGTCTGTAACTTTTGGCCCAGTAAATCGCTTCAATCATTCCACGGCCCATGGATCGCCAAACATAAACTATTTGATAGTTTCCTCGTTCGTTCTTAAAGTTACAACGTGAAAGACCATTAAAGCGATTTATAGTCTGAACTGTACCGTTTCACAGCAGCAGTCATATGACCGCCAGTCCCATATGAGTCCCAGGGTCACATGACTAAGGAAGAGTTCAGGAAGGTTTACAAGGGATCGGGATTACGGCCATATACTTTCTGGAAACCGGTTGAAATGGTGAGTATCAACCGAAACGAAAAGGGACGTGAGATGTTGCATAGCATTCGTACCTTTAAGTTATAGATGCACTGATAATCGTTGCTGGTTGATTTAATTTTTAGCCAGCTAATAACGTTATTGTTTTGATTGTTCCGCATGAGTGCACGGCGGCCCGCGGGCACGTTTTATTGGGCATGAATGGTAGGGGAAATTAAGGTATTCGAGGCCCATATGTTACTGTAGAGCTGACAGCATTCACTGGTTCCCTGTCCTCCTGAATTTCGCTGTGTCCCGTTGAAAATTGTCCTTTTAGTTCGTGTTTGCCCACCGACAAACAAGCAAAGTTCACTAGAAAGCTAGTTTGTGAACTAGATCAGCAAACCAAGACGCTTTAGCTAAATCCCATCACTAGCCACTTTAAGGTAGCTTGTGTGTATTGTAGCCTACTGGCATATCACGTCAGTGCTATATAACTACAAGATAGCGTGTTAATGTTTAGCGAGCTAAGTTAGTTTTGCACAATTGTAATTACTGCTGCTGATCTAACCGAACTTATTAGCTAAGACTAACGTATCTAGTAGTAGCTAGCCAAATGTTAGCTTAAGTTTTCGAGACAGGAGTACGTGCAGTGTTGTGATTTTTTGACACGTTTAATGTGTCTGGCGTATTAGCAGCTAACGTTATCTATATATCTATGTATATATATGTGGGGGGCGTTATGTATATATTTACAATAACAACATTGATTTGGTTAACGTTCGCTTGCTGTTGCGATACACAGTCCAGTGGGGGTATTGCCTTCTACAACATATAGAAACACTTCCACCATATAACGTCAAAACCAATCTACACTACACGTGTAGCAGTAACAGGGCAGCGCAGCAAATAACACCAATTAAAACGACAGTGGATAGAAGCAAGATGCATCAGAAGCGAGCGCCTCGCACGGGGTTGTCTTTCGTGTCTGTCCTATACTTGCTGCTTGCAGCAAAGCAAAATGAAGTGTCTACAGATATAAATTGTATCATTATAGTACTGCATGTGTGTCCCCAGTTCCCTCCTAAACTTGTGGAGAATATGAACGGCGGATATTTTAAGAATCCCCTGAGAATGCAGCAGATTAATTTTGTAAAATTTATTTTCTGTATTGTCCTGGCAGAAAATAAACAAAACTGAAACGGGAAAAAGACAAACATACTTTTTTAAAACGACATATCGGAAAGAAATATCAATGTTGTCTTATTTTCTTGTAATATCAATTTTAATTTAACGTTTTAATGTTGTCGCTATCTCTTTCTTCACGTCACGTTAGAGACTGTAAATGACAATAAGTGGTGTAACAAGTAAGTAAAATCAACTGAATCATTTCAAATAATAGGCTATTCTTCTAACTTTCAATTTCTTCCAATTTCTCCGTCAATTGTATAGCCAAGAGAAACGCGCGATAAAGCCTAGAAAGCAACAAATTTAAATTCGGAGAAAACTTCGCTGCTTTTTAATAAACATTAAATTGCCTAATCTGCACAGATCTTTACGTTAATATGAAGTCAATATTGAATTCGGGCATGGACAACAAAGAGTAGGCTAGTCTACATTTATCCACAAGTTCACTACTAGAAGGCCTAGGGCTACAAGTGCAAGGGCTACGAGAAACACAGTTTAGCCAAGCCAGCCTTGACGCTACTCTGACGGAACCGGTCTAAGCACAGGAGCCGCTTGCTGCGCAATTAACAATTGCCTTCCTTTAAAATGTGTAAAATTAACACAATAAGTTACCGTACTGCAGGGAAACGATGCAGACAGTGACAGTATGTCCCTTTAGGAATGTGCTTTTTATAAAATGCTGACTTGTTGATGACTGCTGAGATCCGGTCACTATGGTAATGGGTTATTGATTCTTTATTGTATTTTAGAATTCTGACTCTGGTGATTGATCAGTAGCCAATGGGGTTTGCCTAAGTGCATATTTCCTGGTGGGTTTTTAGCTGGTAGCCAGAAATAGTTATTCTGTTGATCTGCATTTCTTGGCGCTTTTCAGAGTTTCCTTGGTGGACTATTCGGTCCCGTGTGTGAAATAGATGTAATCCTCAACGATGCAGAGACAAGGAAGATTGCGGAGCTCAAGACGGAAGAGGGAAAAATGGAAAAGCACTTCCTGTTCTATGATGGGGAGTCCGTTTCGGGGAAGGTGAGGGAGTTCTCTTTAGTTTCACTGGTGTGCTAAATGGACCCCCGGCATAAGGAGGTTCTGGAAGGGTCCGAAGGGGCACACCTCTGAAAACAGAGGCTCTCATGGATATTGCTATTGTTCATATGTGCCCCAAAAGTTATTTATGCAATGCTTTGAAGAGGCAAATGAAGAGTATTATGTTTAAAAAAATCATTGATAAAGGTTTTATTTGCCATTGGTTGGGAAGATGAGAACACAAAATGTCTCCTACATCCTTGTTGCATAAAACAACATTTACAGTATCCCCCCTTCCCTTTGTTAACAGACTTTTCTTCATTTTCACAGTGATACTAAAATTGTCCCAAAACCGCTTTATTGTGAAGGGGGAGTATCCCATAGATGTTAAAGCCTCAGAGGACTGCAGCTTCAGTTCAGGAACAAAGCTGCTATATTACTCGTGTTTATTACTGTATGTGTATTACTGATGTGTTATTACTGCATTGCTGTTTATACACAGGGAATTTGATCAGCATTGTGTTTTCTCTCTAGGTGAACCTCACTGTGAAACAGACTGGGAAACGGCTAGAGCACCAGGGTATCCGAATCGAGTTTGTGGGCCAAATTGGTGGGTTTTGAATTCCATTGCTTTTGTGTTAATCTTACCATGTCGTAAGGATGTGCTTATGTTCACAAAGCTCATTCCAGGAGGTAACCCAGGAAATGGGTTTTCAGGAAATGTGTAGCTTGTTTTGTAGTTTTGTGTGTGTGTTCTGTACCCATCCTTACAAAACCAGGATGGGTACAGAACAGCAGGACGCAGGGAATGGAGTTGTCAGTCTGCGGACCTGATTTTTATTATCTCTCCCAGAGAGAGGGAGAGAACCGACACTACAAAAATGAACAAAACACTTTGGCCGTCTCCCTCACGGCCTTCGGCTAAAAACAATGAATCAAAATAACAAACTAAATACAGTTATTTTTATTCGCCTTTTGGGAAAACACTAAACATTCACTAGAAAGACATTCGATACTTTTCAGATGCATTTTTATTCATTGTGTCACGGTTCTCTCTCAGCTGGTGTTCAGCTCCTGTCTTCCAGCCACCTACTCAGAGAGCAGAGCAGTTATATGCATACAGGTACAGCTGTGTGCCCCAGCTGCCCTGCCAGTGGGTGTGGCCTTGACCTTTAATCACCCTGATTCCCCTGTCCAGACTGACCCCTTCTACAGGCCTCTTTTGGCAAAGTGTGGTTGTCATGTGAGGACGGCAGTAGTCCACTGTACATTCTAGCCTTGCAACTCATGTCATTTAGGACCTTGAGCTATGCCGGAGAAAACAGTATCAAGTGTCAGATACTGTATTCATTGTAGTTGAATTAGGAATGTTGAAGTACCAGTTTATGCAAATCACTTGATTTGACTGCAGGTCAAGCCGTCCTAATTAAGCCAAGAATATTATTACACTATAGTAATGGGTGTATGAGAGCTGTTAAACATGGAACACTGAGCGCTACCCAGTAAATATTCAACCCAGCTGCAGTAACACCAGCCTGCACTGGACCTGGAAGTCCCGGGGGTTCATAAAAATGTGGAAAAAATATTTTCTTAAGAATGTTTTATATTTTCTTATTTTGTAATTACATATTAGATCTTTAGGTTTAAAAAAAAACATAGTCTGGTTTACACATACACATATTACATATTAGATCTTTAGGTTTAAAAAAAAAACATAGTCTGGTTTACACAATATTGTGATAATTGTATAGTACCACATAGCTACATGTCTGTCATATATGATTGATCTAATAACATCAGTCTCAGAGGAGGTTCATCTCCTTTGTCACTGCCAGTCCCAGAGCTACGGCAGTGAGCTCGCAGTACGAGGGGAGATAGTTGACATGAAAAGAGGGTACAATTGGCTACTAATTTGGGAGGAAAATCTGAAACTGAACTTTAGAGAAAGATGAAAAAGCTTTGGAGCCCTGTCCTTCTGACACTGTTCCCCATCTCTGCCTCCCTCCTGCTCCCCTTTACCTGCAGAGCTGTTCAGCGATAAGAGCAACACACATGAATTTGTGAACCTAGTGAAGGAGCTGGCCCTGCCGGGGGAGCTGACACAGAACCGCAGCTACGACTTTGAGTTCATGCAGGTGGAGAAACCCTATGAGTCGTACGTGGGAGCCAACGTTCGACTGAGGTATGCTCACTACCCTCCATCCTCTCCACCCTTGGTGTGCCCAGTTTAATTCATTACTATTTTTATTATTATTTTTCTTTTAATTTAACCATTTATTTAACTGCATGGGGTGTGTGGGGGGCAGAAACGTACTGCTCTTGTGGGCTCTTCTGCTCTTCTGCTCTCAGTATAAATGTTTTTAATGCGATGCATTGGTGGCTATTATTGTTTTTGTCTCTTCTTGGAACGATCGGGTTGGATGCAGAGACCAGTCTTCCTGTCAACAGGTTAGATGGCTGGTACTGGCACTTGTGTCCCTGAGCAGGGCTGTACAGAAAAACGCCAGCATTGAAATATTCTGAAAAGATTCTGAAACATCACCCTGAAACCGATCTTAATGATTCTGAAACATTGACTGTTTCCCCCTTGGCAGGTACTTCCTCAAAGTGACGATGGTCAGAAGACTATCAGACCTGGTGAAAGAGTATGACCTCATCGTCCATCAGCTGGCCACGTACCCCGACGTCAACAACTCCATCAAGATGGAAGTGGGCATTGAGGACTGCCTGCACATAGAGTTTGAGTACAACAAGTCCAAGTAAGCAGTATGGCCAGTAAGTTATGTGCAGTCCGTTTGAAAGGCTGTGGTGGTTGCATAAAGGACACAAACGGATTCTGGATTCGTTACAAGTTAAAGAACAGTAAGAATACCCAAGTTACAAAGTGCTATTGTAAAGATTTGTAATGCAGTCAAATTATGGATTCACATGTTACCATCAGGTTCCTGATTTGTCTTTGTAGGTACCATTTGAAAGATGTAATTGTGGGTAAGATCTACTTCCTGTTGGTGAGAATCAAAATTCAGCACATGGAGCTTCAGTTAATCAAGAAAGAGGTCACTGGAATAGGTGAGACATGAGAGAGAGCACACAGATTATTATATATTATATATTAAACACTGTTAAATATGACTTATTTCAAGCAGGTAATGTATTTTATATTAAAAGGGGAAATAAAGGAGAAAGAGCAATGAGGTCATATTTTGGAAAAGTAAACAGAGACACGGCATTCCTGATTTTCTCAAAGATCTGATATACTAGCAGCTTCAGTGGTCTGCAGGAGACCTCCGACAAGTATCTCTTAATGTCATGATGGGGAGGAAAAGGGAAAATAAATTGTACCATACAAAAGTGCTTGGAAGATGACTTTTAAATATTTTCATTTATTTTTAATCTTCAGGACCGAGTACAACCACGGAAACTGAGACTGTTGCAAAGTATGAGATTATGGACGGAGCTCCAGTTAAAGGTAGATGTAACAGAAACTTGATGAGGTCACTAGTCCTCCATCATAAAATGTCTGAAAGTCAATCTGCCTTTGCGTGGCCCTGTTGTGCCCAGTCAATTAACTTGGATTCCTCACTGTGAGCGAAGCCGAAGGGGTCATAGTAGTGTCTTTATCATCAATGTGGTGTTATGTGGTAGCTACCTATCCACTCCATTGATTAAGCTGGAGCACACTAATCTATGGCTAATATTACTTACATATAAAATCCTCTCTTTCAAGAATATTTTGTATATAGCTCTATATTACAATAAATACTTTCGATTTAGACTCGGATAAACCTGGTTCACACCTTGATCCTTGTAATTTTACATATTTATATTGTACTAAGTACATATTTGATACATATTTAGATATATCCTGTTTGAAGGTTCCATATACTGGTAACTTCCAAATAAAGGAAACACTTGAGTAAATGTGTTCTGGTGGCTCTGTTATGGCGTGGGATGCATGTTCCTGGCATGGCTTAGGTCCACACAACCCCTTAGTGGGCAAGGTAAACGGCAATAAATACAAGGCCATTCTGAGTGATCACCTCATCCTATGGTGAAGCATGTCTGTCCTGATGGGAGTGGTCTCTTCCAGGATGACAATAGCCCCATCCACAGGGCAACTCTGGATCAGTTTACTGAAAATATCAATCTAGGGCAGGCAGTTTCATCAAGAACAGTCTGTTGAGAACTTCACAGAGAGCGATAATATGGTCAGGTTGCAGTGCATACATCCCTTATTACACCTAAAAATGCACTTTGTGAGCAAAGTAGTGCAAAGAACACAGGCAGTGGTTTATTGAGCAGTGGAAAAAAGTCATATGTACAAATTAGTAATCCTTCATCTTGTTCTCAACAAGCGGGACGAGTGCATGTGTGGCGCACACCAAAAGAAACCTACAGGCCCAAGTGCTTGTTTCCCACAGTGAAGGGTTGTGGAGCCTGTTATTGTGTGGGGTGCATTTTCCTGGCATGGTTTAGGTCCACTCAATCCCCCAGAGGGCAAAGTAAGCACCAATAAATTCAAAGTCATTCAGAGTGATCACCTTTATCTTATGGTGAGGCATTTATATCCTGATGGCAGTGGTCACTGAATGGTCTGATGAGCATGAAAACAATGTAAACCATATGCCATGGTTGTCTAAGTCATCAGACCTCAACCCAATTGGGCACTTATGGGAAATTCAGAAGTGGTGCCTGAGATCACGTTTCCACCACCATCAACAAAACCACAAATGATGGATTTCTCATGGAATAATGGTGTTGCTTCCCTCTAATAGAGTTCCAGACAAATCTATCAAGGTGCACAATCTAAGTCAAGGTGCCTTGGAGCTGTTCTGGCAGATCGGGGATGATCCAATACCCTATCCTTTATTTGGGCATTTATCTGTACTAGTGTGTTAAATAGCCACTGTCTGTGTTAAATTACATTGTCACAATTTGGAAGTCCTCAGTTGGGAGTCCTCAGCCAGAGTGGTCATTTTAGGGGACCTTGAGATGAAAAGTTTTGGGGAACCCTTATTCTAAATCCCTCCTCTTTTCCCAGGGGAGTCCATTCCAATCCGGCTGTTCATGGCTGGCTATGACCTCACCGCCACCATGAGAGACGTCAATAAGAAGTTCTCTGTGCGCTACTTCCTCAATCTGGTTCTGGTGGACGAGGAGGACAGGAGATACTTCAAACAGCAGGTGTTAAGCAAGAGCAGTGTAGCGGAATGCTGTGGCTGTTCAGGAGTCTGACTAAAAACGAACCAGAAAATTGCTGATTCAGATCCTGGGTTGGGCCCTGGCGCTTTAAACTTTGAGCAAGGTTCTTATGCTGAACTGCCTCTGTACAGATTACTTTTTTTACGTTTTAAATGGTACAAACACTCCAGATGTCCGCTTTTAATAAACCTGTTCTCGTTGGCTCTTTGGATAAATCCGAAAAGTGCCCTGTATTGATGGTGTTCTGTGTGAAAGTTAAGTTTGTCAAAAATAAAGCCTTCTTTGCCTGGGAGGAAAAAATCTTGGACCACCTCTGAGGTCTGCTTGTTTTTGTTGTTGTTGTCTTCAGGAGATCATTTTGTGGAGAAAGGCCCCTGAGAAGCTAAAGAAACGCAACTTCCATCAGCGATACGAGCCTCCTGAACCGAGACTGAGCCTGCCAGCAGAGCAGCCAGAGATGTGAACAGCCCGGAGGGGGAAGAGCCAGTGGGGCAGGGGGACTCTGCAGAGCAGCCAATTGGAAGGGTGTGGTGTGCAACCCCATCCAAGGAAAGGAAAAAAGAGGCAGGCCAAAAACTGACGACATACTACCACTGAACACAGCCTTTTTTCTGTCCAATTCTGCTGTGTCCACTCTGCCATTAAAACCAAGTTCTCAGTTTGCACATGCAGACTGTTCTCCTTGCAACAAACAAACCATTTCTACTGTACCACGCATTTGTCCCCTTCCGCGCAAGGAGATATAGGCCTACCTGGGTATGCAAGAAACTAAATGGGGAGAAAAATAGTACAAAACTGTTACTCATTAGAATGTTACAGTGCATGTAGGCTGGTTAATTTATGTGAAAATAAAGGGTTATGATGTCTGACAGAGAGCTTGGGACCTGCCATGGCGAATACCAACAACAGGTGTGCCCTAATGGCATATTTGAGATGTAAACAAATTATATCAAATCTAACTTATTTAGCATTTGTGTGTATGGCTTATGTTGTTTTCCTCATTTAACTAGTAATGTGTTACGCCACAAAGGAAACTGGTTTGATTTTAAGAATCAAGTAGACTATAAAATGTATTTGAAGTTGTGCTACAGGAGGCATTGGAATGTACAGGAAAACTGTGCCAGTGGAATTCCTGAAAAGCTTTTTAGAGGTCTGAAATTCATGGTCATTTGACCAGTCACAAATTGACCAACAATTTAAAAATGCATTTCAAATTAACTTTAGAAATGGGTAAATATACTCAACTTTGTCTGCTGTGTATACCATGCTGTTTAGTGGAATTCTGAATGGGAACCTTTTTATTTTATTTTTCTTCTCTATTTTTGGTCTGTTTTTGACCGTGTTGAGAAAACGAATACAGTTTTATGGTCAGTTTAGGAATGCACTAGTGCCCAGAGAATGCTGCTCAGCATTCACTCCTTTGTATATTGAGGTCTTAATTACCAATGACCATACATGGACAATCTCCATTCCTTTTTCGTTGTATGTAAGTGCCTGTAAGGAACTGATGAAATGGTAATGCCAAATACTCTCCTGGTCACTTGCATGTCCACCCCATTTTTACAATGATTAAAGCAATGTGAAACTTGTGAACAGTGAAAATTGTACATAGCATTTAGTCATACATTTATCCACCTGTACACAATAAAAGTTTCAAATTTCTACTGATGTGTGGGAACTTCGTGTTTGCCTGATGTCCTTTATAATTTGTCGGAATGCATGTGTGGAACATCGTACAACGCCACTTGGTCAGCAAAATATGTTTATCTTAATCTAATTGGTTGTGTATAGAAAAAAAATGAATGTGGCTAATTTCAGCTAGCTATCAATATAGCTATTGGACATGCAACAAAAATCTAAAGCTATGGACTTCACCTCCCATTACGCTCTCTGGACCCGGCTGTTTTCGACGCAGAATCGCTTATCGGCTGTTCTGAGGGCAGGCCTGCCGCTTTGGTTTCCGATAACGCGATTCTGCGCTTTTGACGTGAATATGAACATGTCTGCGAATGACGCAGTTTCACCTTTACTGAGGGTAGACTTCCGTCCTCTCAATTGAAATGTGACAAAACATTCAATGAAACTGTTAGATTAAAAGATCCTAAATAATTGTCCATGGTTCTATATATATATATATACATATACATGTATGTATATATACTTCGGAAATGTAAGGTCTGTTTAGTATTCTGAGAAATGTGAAACCGGCATATTTTCGAACACCACGCTGAAGAAGGGTCCTACTCCACGTTGTTATGCAGAAAGCCATGTTGGCCGTCCTCTGATTAAAGTGGAGTTATACCTAGCAATATAAGAAGCGAAGTTCGTAAACGGTGAATATGGGAAAATAAAAACTGTCTGAAAAGGGTTCTGATCTGCATGCATTGAGATGTCAGCACATCACTGTATGGCCCTGCTTTCGCGGATCAAGCCACGAGTTAATGCCACATCTCTTCGTAACGCTGCGACTGTTGTAGTCCACCGGAGGGAATGCGGACCGTATACAGCTTTTCCACGGACTGTTGCGGTCTATTCAAGTCGAAATGTCTCATCGAACAGCTCATCCCGGCGTCCAGACACCTCGCTATTCGTGCCTCTGAACATCAAAAGTGATCAATCAGACGATGGCACTGTTGGAGCAGAGCTTACGCAGCCACTGGACAAAAGTAAACAATTAGCTAATGTTATCTATTCGCAATATTACTTATATAGCTAGCAAATCAAGTTTAACTAAATGATATATAGATATTTGGTTACAGTTATACCTGTATATGTTGATAGTTAAAATCAGAATATGCACATTACATATTGACTATTGCTAACTACTCTGGGATGTCGTTGCTTTACTGTGTAGCATGAATACAAATCTGACATACTATGATTTTTTGTCTCTTTCTGAAAGTTGTAGATCGTTTCCACTTGATAGTGAGCTACTTGTGGTTGCTGATGAGAAGTGCTAAATGTTTTTCAGGCGAACTTCTTAAAGTGTTGAACAGATTCTACAAAAGGAAAGAGATGCAAAGACTGGCATCTGAACACGGTTTAGACGGTGAGAACTTATTTCAGAATTAAATTGTCTGTAAATATACGGTAATACCAGGATGTTTTATCAAGTGGCTGCATTTGTACTTGGGGTAGTCTGTGTTTGAAGGTGATTTTATTTTCAGAATACTACTGTAGAATTCACCTTTAAAAATCCGTATTTAAATCTATAGTGTGTGAAGCCGTCATGATATGAGGCCTTTGTTGAAGGATGTGTGACTTTTTCTCTCAGCCCGGCTCTTTCACCAGGCCTTCATCAGTTTCAGGAAGTACGTGTTGGAAATGGGAACACTAGGCGCCGATCTTCACATCATTCTCAATGACATCTGCTGTGGAGCAGGTGAGTAATATAATATAATATAATATATGCCATTTAGCAGACACTTTTATCCAAAGTGACTTACAGTAGTGAATGCATACATTTTCAGTATATGTGGCCCCAGTGGGAATTGAACCCACAACCTAAGCGTTGCCAATGCTGTGCTCTACCAACTGAGCCACAGAGAACCACAGTAAACAACACAAAGTACTAGATGGCCTTTCTAATTCAGTTAGAGGGCAGGAATCTTGAAACATATTTGACCTCAGTCAACATGGACTTGATTATACAATTGAATATGGGGTTTTTCCATGTTTTTCAGGGCACATAGATGACATTTACCCATACTTCATGAGACATGCTAAACAGATCTTTCCTATGTTGGACTGCATGGATGACCTGCGTGAGATCAGCGATCTACGTGTGCCAGCTAATTGGTAGGTGCCATATTTTTGTGTTGCCTTTTTGTGTTTATTTGTGTCAGGCATATGACTTGGTGCCATCCTCTCTAGTATGTACTGAAGAATGGCACATGAAAAGATGCTTTAAACCAGGGGTCTTCAAGTAAAATTCAAAGAGGTCCAGTTAGATAAAATGGCCTCAAGCCAAGGTCCGGTGGTGATGCATGTGTGTTTTTGTGCCCTCGATTTCACAGATATGTGTTTCCTTGCGTATTCCTATCAAATGATTGCATTTGCTGTAACGTTACTGTGCGATACTCATGTGAAGTTGAGTAGGCTATCATTCCCTTCGGCTGTATGGTCAACAACTGACTTTCAAATCAAATAAATAAAGTACATTTCAATACTATTTCAACAATATTTATTGTCAGTTTTCTTTTCTCATTTCAATTAAAATAAGGGCTGCATTTAAAAAATAAAATACATATCAGAGAGCTGATACATGAAAAATCTTAAAATAAAGTGCTTAATTTTAGAAAAATTAAATAAAAAGTGTAGCTTCAGTTTCCCTTTTTCTTATTTTTTAACTCCATTTCACATTTTAACAGTCTGAACCAATTTTATTAAAACAATCTCAATACATCTTAACAATTGAACTGATTTAAACCTTTTCTCTGTCTTTCCCTGTTGGATCCCACTCCACCACTTTCTCTTGTTCAGTGACAGAACTGAGCTCTAGCTTGTCCTGCCAGGATTTTGAATCTGGGCTGGAAGGGTGTCAGGGCCATCCTCATACACATGTGTAGGTGCTCATTGGTGAGCCTGGAACGATATTTGGTTTTAATAATGTTCATAGTGGAGAAAGCTGCCTCACAGCTGTATGTGGAGCCGAACATGGTCAAGATGTACAGGGCTACTTTCCTCAGACCTGGGAAAGCTGTCTCCGAGACCATTTGGAGCCAGAAAGTGGCAGGGTCAGTTCCTCCAAAATGCTCTTTCAGGGCCACATCTGCTTGGAGATCGATCAGTTGCATCTGGAGAGGCCCAGCATTTGCCCACTTGAAGTGCTGTGTGACTTCCTTTGAGAACCCCTGACATCTGTTATGAGGAATGGATTCTGAATGAACAGGGTGAGCTGGTGTCCAAGGCTGAAGCTGTCAAAACGGTTGCTGAAGTTTACAATCAGCTTGTCAACAAAAGAAGACGCATCTCTCTCACCCTGAACCTGTTCCTGCACTGTTGGGAAGTGTGCACAGTCTCCCTGCAGGTCTTCCTTGAACAACTCAAGTTTCCTCTGGAAGGAGCGGACAGCTGTCATCAGGTCACAAACTGAATTGTCCTTGCCCTGTAGCTTTACATTCAGTTCATTCAGGTGTGAAGTGATATCAACCAAAAAAGCCACAATATCCATCTTCTTCTCATCTTCTAAAAAGAGAGAAAATGGTGTTGCCTTCTGGCTCTTTAGCTGTGCCAAGAAAGCTGCGATTTCCGTCGAATGGACCAAAAGCGCTCCAACACCCTGCCTTTGCTGAGCCATCTTACGTTGTTGTGTAGCAGAAGGTCATCAGCATTTGCATCAACTTCGCTGAGGAATTCCCTGAGCATGCGATGCTGATGGGAAGAGGATGCCCTGAGAAAGTTGATCATTCTCATCATTGTGTTCATCACCTCAGCATACTCGTCTGACAGGGTGGAGCACAGGACTGATTGATGAATGATGCAATGGTAAGAGATGAGCTCAGGATTGTCCTCTTTCATTCTTGCCACAGCTCCTTTCTCTCTCCCTACCATGGCAGGGGCTCCATCTGTGGTTATTGAAACCACTTGTTTTGGCTCTATTCCCCTCTTCATTAACATCTCCTTTATGGCCAGGTAGATGTCCTCTCCTCTTGTACTGGTCTTAAGGGGTGTTACACCTAACAGGTCTTCACAGAACTCTTTCTTCTCCTTGTTGGAGAATCTTACATAAACTAACAGCTGAGCATTATCAGACACGTCAGTAGACTCATCTACAGCCAAGCCTACACATGGTGCGTCATGAATTGCTTCATCCAGCTGTGCTAGCACATCCTCGGTTAATATTTCAGTTTTCTTTGTGGCTGATGATGCTGACATAGGTATTTGCTTGATTTTTCTACACAACTCTTCTTTTTTGTTTTCCGTCAAGTAAGGTTTCAGCTACCGCATTCATGCACTCCTTGATAACCTCCTCCGTCAGTAAATGGTTTCTTATGTTGACCCAAAATCCAAGCAACTCTGAGGGAACATTCGTTAACACGTTGTTGGGCAGTGAATGAATGGGTTAGGATCCTTGTGGATCGATCATATTGGGCTCTTAGATCGTGTATTTTCTGTGCCCTTACTTCTGATTTCAGCGGGTATTGTTGGTCAAAAGCTTTGTGCTTTGTATCATAGTGGCGCTTCACATTTACACTTTTAATAAGCGCCACCGTCTCGGAGCATATGAGGCACACGGGTTTTGAACTGCCCGTGGGAAGAATGAACATGTACGAGTCTGTCCATTCTGGATTGAAAGCCCTATTTTCGCTGTCTACTTTTCTAACTTTGGAGCACGCCATGTGAAATGATTCTTCTCTTAAGCTAGCTATTTTATCTGACTCACTTCTCCGACTGTCTTGTCTCGTCTCGTCTCTCCTGTCTTGTTCTCACTGACTGACTCGGAATGCACAGATTTGATTGGCTAATAGCATCACGTGAGATGATAAACCAGTGCCGTAAATGCTAGAAAAGCTGCGCCGGTTAAAATTGAAATGCTCCGTCAAAATGTAGTAATTCTCAATAATTTATCGGTTTTTGGACGCGGTCCGGATAGGACGGCTTCTGGGTCCGGACCCGGACCGCGGTCCGCCTGTTAGTGACCCCTGCTTTAAACCATGGCTGAAATGTGGTTTTCTTTCTTGTGTCGCAGGTACCCGGAGGCCCGTGCGATTGAGAGGAAGGTGATCTTCCATGCCGGCCCCACCAACAGTGGAAAGACCTATCATGCAATTCAGAGATACTTGGCAGCCAAGTCTGGGGTCTACTGCGGACCGCTGAAGCTGCTTGCACACGAGATCTTCGAGAAAAGTAACAACGCTGTAAGTGTCTGTCTTCGGTCTACTGTCTGGCAAGTAGGAATTTCTGAAATATAGGGTATGGTAGCTCTAAATCCAGCCAATGTGTACTATTGACTATCCCCTTATACAGGTTACCCCCTGAAATATAACCCATGGGAAAAAGGAACAGAAGATTCTTAAATGCTGTACATGTATGATAATATTTGCCATGTTTAAATGATTTAGTATGAAAGATAATCATTCTAATTCATACCTCAAAATTCTTTGATACGTTAAACCGAACAGTACGTTGTGGAATCAACCCGCAAGTAAAAAAATCAGATAAAAGATTAAATATGTTTATTAAATAGGGTACACGCAAGACATTAAATGAGAAACAAAAATATAAATCATACACTCAATTGTGAGTGCAGGCTCACTACTTTATTTATTATTATTTTTTGATTTTGCACTCATTTCCCCCTTGTTCTCTCCAATTGGGAATTATTAATTGTACCTCTCGAGCCACTACTTCGAGCCTCTCAAGCCACTACCGTGCCACCCACAGCCATACAAAGGGCACTGAGGCTGGAATAAATTCACTTCTGATGCACTCACCTGTTAGCCAGTGACTTCCACCCCACTTCCACCTTTAGTACCCACACAGTACTACAGGTTGATGGTAGTAGAGATGTATTTCTCCACCGTTTAGTAAGGCCTGGGCATGCTTAGGCAAATAACCCTGTGTCTGAGAGGAAGAGAAATATTTGGAGAGGAGCTAGTTAGCTAACTTTAAAATATGAGTGAATATAAGTTAACTCCACGATGTCTCAGCTTTGAGGCCTAGCATATGCCTTCTACTGATTGAGCAAGTTTGGTGGAGGAATCCTCTGATTAATATTTTGGAGACTTTGTGGATATAAGCTTTAAAATGGAAAACCAATGAATGTGGGCAAGTTTCAGTTACATCTGTTTACTTTATGAGAATTGGACCCTTGTTTCATAATGCTTTATTCTCAGTTTTTAGGTTTTTAGAAGGTTGCAATTGAAATGCTACTTCTCATGTATTATCAGGAGGGAGGTAGTGTTTCAGTATGTGTGTATGATGTATTTGCAGGCGGGAGCTGTGTGCGTGCCTGTGTGCGTGTGCGTGCATGTGTGTGCATGGGGGGTCCCTGGGGGGGGAAGGAACGCCACCCCCAGTGGCACTCCCGGCCAGAGCCGACTGATTCCGTTGGAATCGAACCCTGGTCGCAGTGGCCAGCATCGAACGTTGTAACCACTAGACCACCCAGGACACCAGCCCCTTTTCATTTTTTAAATTTTATTTCCTTTCTCTATGGAATCAAAATGGATTTAATTAGGAGTATGTGATGCTTTGGCAGGGGAAGGGAGCTGGTGTTTCACTATGTGTGCACCTTGTAGGGTGTGCCGTGTGACTTGGTGACCGGAGAGGACCGAACGATTGTGGACCCAGAGGGCAGACAGGCCGGTCATGTGGCCTGCACCATCGAGATGTGCAACGTTACAACTCCATGTAAGTGTCCTGTATGTGCTTCTGAAGGTGGAAGCATTAGCACGTGCCTGAACAGCCTCTGTGAAGATTGTATATTTTTATAAAGGGTTTAAAGGCCCATCTAGGCTCGTTATGTCCTAATCTAAAGAGTATCTAGTACTGCATCTAGCCTGGATTTGAATAGCCCTAGTGTTTCTGCCTCTACTACCCGACCTGGCAAGCTGTTCCAGGCATTGACAACTCTGTGTAAAGCAAAAGATCCTAATATGTATGCAGAATTTGCCTTTAACTATTTTCAACCTGTGGCCTCTTGTTTTGCTGACCCCAGTTATCTTAAAAAATCTTTGGTATTTCACTTTGTTAATCCCTTTTAAGAATAAAAAACCTCAATCAAATCCCCCCTAAGTCTCCGTTTGTTAAGCTTAAATAGATTGAGTGCCTTAATTCTATCCTCATAACGTTTGCCTTTCATACCAGGTATCAGTTTAGTTGCCCTTCTTTTAACTTTTTCAAGAGCTTCTATATCTTTATTGTAGTGCGGTGCCCAGAACTGCACACAGTATTCTAAGTGAGGTCTGATAAAGGCATCATATAACATTAATATAACCTCCTTTGAATTATTGCTTTGATGCAGATAGACTTCAAAGATGCAGAAGTCTTTTTCAAATTGAAACCTACTACCCTTTCTCCTCCCATAAAATACTCCTGTCTAATGTTTTTATTTTCCACATGCATAACTTTACATTTAGCAATATTGAATGTCATATGCCATGTACCTGCCCATTCTTGGATTTTGTTTAAATCATCTTGGATTAGTTTAGTCGATTCCAAACTGTACTCTTTGTATTCGCCCTTGCAGCCAATTATGAACCCACTCTGAAACAACTCCTGCAATTCCTACTGAATTCAGTTTAGCAATGAGCCTCTCATGTGGTACCTTGTCAAATGCTTTCTGAAAGTCCAAATATATAATATCATAAGCCTGGTTCAGGTCAACACACTTTAAAAAAGTCCAGGAGATTTGTTAGGCATGACCTCCCTTTGAGAAAACCATGTTGACTCTCCCTTAAAATACTATTATTTTTCAAGAATGATTCCAACTTATCCCTAATAATACATTCCAGCATTTTACATGTGATGCAAGTTAAACTGACAGGCCTATAGTTCCCTGGGTCAGTACGGTCCTCCTTCTTATATATTGGAATTATACTACCCTGCTTCTAGTCGTCTGGTATTTCTCCAGTGATTATGGATTGCATAAAAATATCAGTCAATGGTTTATGTATAATTTCCCCAAGTTCTTTGAGTACTCTGGGATATATGCCATCAGGGCCTGCTGCCTTATTTGTGTTAAGTGTTTGTAGTTTTGTAGTACTTCTACATCCCTTATCTCAAAGTCCTCCAAAAAATTATGTACCATGGCTATACATTTAGGCGTATTTATAACCTCTTCTCTAGTAAAGCACTCTCTCAAAGTAACTGTTTAGTGTGTTAGCAATATCCTTATTATTATAAATCAGACCGTGGTTCCTTTCTTATTCTTAATGCACTTAACCTCATCATTAACTTTCCTTTTTCTACTACAATATTGAAAAAACTTCTTAGGATTACCTTTTGCATCTTGGGAAAGTTTAATTTCTAACCGCCTTTTAGCTGATCTTATTTCCTTTTTAGCCTTAACCTGCATATTACAATAATCAAACTTGTTTCTCTCCTCCTTTTTATATACTCTGTACAGTCGCTTCTTTTGCCTCAAAATCTCCCGTAAAGATTTAGTCATACACTGCGGAGACTGTTTTTTCATCCTATTTTACCTTATTTTTGGAATGAATTTACACTGTACATCTACAATGACCCTTTTAAATGTAGTCCATTTTTCATTCACAGTTCTGCAATCTAGAAGTTTTATCCAATCTATATTACTTAAATTCTCTCATTTTATTAAAGTCAGCTTGTCTGAAATAAAAAACTCTAGTTAGAGGAGGCTGTCTTAGCTTGCCAAAAAATATAAAAAATAACTGCACTGTGATCACTTGCCCCTAGTGGTTCTCCTACCTCTGTGCTGCAAATTCTGTCAGGATTGTTACACAAAACCAGATCCGGTATTGATTTCCCTCTCGTAGGCTGAGTAACAGACTGTACCAAAAAGCAGTCATTGACCACATCTAAAAACTCCTCTTCACATTTACCCTGACCTGTCACTACCTCCCAATTAATAGAGGGGTAATTGAAGTCGCCCATTATTATCGTCTCTCCTTCAGCACAGGTTTGTTTTATGTTACCAAAGAGCATACTATTTATGTTACTGTCTGAAGCTGGAGGTCTATGGCATACTCCTCTATTAAGGCCCTTATCATGATCTCCTAGTAATCTAATCCAGATGTCCTCACAAGGAACGATTGAGTTAATACCTGGAATTTCCTGCACATTAAGATTGTCAACATCTTTTTCAACATCGATTAACATCCATAGAAGGTTTTCATTAGTGGTGCACATTAAGACAAGGTTTGCTTTTTAATGATGATGTTAAATGTTAACTTGCCGATGTCTGTTCCCCCTTCCAGATGAAGTTGCAGTTATTGATGAGATCCAGATGATCAGGGACCTGTCCCGAGGCTGGGCCTGGACCAGAGCTCTGTTAGGTACACTGTTAGGTCACTGGCTTCAGTGTGAAAACAAAGCTAATTAGCATGTGGCTCATTTATGTCTCCTGTGGCAGGTTCTGTCATGGGGCTTGCTCGCGGACTCTGCACGGCACAATGAAACGCGTGAACAATTGAGAAAGCGACTTTATTGTCTTATGGGGACTCTGTACTGCGTTTGTGTAAACAGGTCTGTGTGCGGAGGAGATCCACGTGTGCGGCGAGGCAGCGGCCATTAGCTTTGTCACTGAGCTCATGTACACTACAGGGGAGGAGGTGGAGGTGAGTCTGGGAAGTTTTGTCTACAGCATCAGTGTGAGCAGTGCCAGACTCCTGCTAATGCAACTCAGTATGCAGTTATACACACATTTAGGGTGTATATAACTGTTATATATATAATAGTATATAACGTCCCTGCACCTTTTTATGTGACATACTTGCCCTAAGCTGAAAGGCACCAGGTAATTGCAGATTAGTTTTTGAGCTGAACAGCTCACTGTAGAGCCTGATGGTGCCACTGGACTTAAAGTCCTTTGGTTTTCCTTGAAACATTTGAGAAATGTAATCAATCAGTGAGATCTGTGTAACCTTGTTCCCTGCAAGGTTCGTAACTATGAGAGACTGACACCATTCTCAGTATTGGACCAGGCTGTAGAATCTCTGGACAACCTCCGGCCAGGGGACTGCATCGTCTGCTTCAGCAAGAACGACATCTACAGCATCAGCCGTCAGATTGAAGTCCTGGGGCTTGAGTGTGCAGTGATCTATGGCAGCCTGCCGCCCGGTGAGCCCCTTTCTCACAGGCATTTATGTAGCCTGGAAATCGTAAATCCAGCCTGCCAATCACCAACACAGCCTGCCAGTCATCAATCAAGCCAGCCAATCATCAGTGCAGCCTCCCAGTAACCAATCCAGCCAGCCAATCATGAGTGGGCTTTATATTTAATTTTTTCATTTAAATCTTTGGTTAACAGGCACCAAATTATCTCAAGCAAAGAAGTTCAACGACCCGGATGACCCATGCAAGATTCTGATTGCCACGGATGCAATCGGAATGGGGCTAAACCTGTGAGTATCTAACACCAGCATCAGTGAGCGCTGTTTCAGCACAGATGGCGTTCATGTTCTTTTCTCCAAAATATTCCCTAAAATGGCTGTTATGAGGGGCTGCTAGGTGGTTTATACTGTTAAGGCATTGTTATAGTGTGTGGATGAGCCCCATGGTCTGGTATGGAATCCAGACCATGCCAATGTCGACTGTGGCCAGCAGTCCTACAGGGCGATGCAAGCATCACCCAGATAGAGAGGAATTTAGTCGGCCCAGTTGGCCGGGTTGTTGCACGCCGGAAACCCCCGCTGGTCAGTTGGGTGCCCACGGTCTGCCAGTGTAAAGCTACACACGAAGTGTCTTCCTCCGACTCATGTCTGTGCGAGCTTAACTTGTAGACTGAGGTTTGAAAACAAGTGACGACTGACATCACATGTTTCGGAGCAGAGCACATGCTTGTCTATGCTCTCCCAAATTGACAGTGGACGTTACAACAAGCGTGGCTTATTATTATATAGTAATTAAAGTATTATTATTACTGCTCTGGAAGTTCTAAGTGCACTGGAGACGTCTGTTATGTCCTGTTTATTGTCTAAGTTTGGTGTATTCCCCCCCCCCCAACCAGGAGCATCAAGCGCATTATCTTTAATTCTCTGATGAAGCCCAGTATTAATGAGAAGGGAGAGAAGGAGATGGACACCATCAGCACGTCTCAGGCCCTTCAGATCTCTGGGCGAGCTGGCCGCTTCAGCTCAGTCTTTGAGGAGGGTGAGGTCACCACCATGCACCGCGATGACCTTCCTGTGCTCAAGGACATCCTGAGCCGCACAGTTGATCCCATTGAGGTGAGGGAGGGACGCGGGGCTTCTGCTATTTTTCTGTCACATCTATTTATCATCCACATTCCCCTGCTGTCACTCAAGGAGTATCTTAATTGTATGTATATGACTGTATTGTGATCATTTGTTTGCTCCTGTCTGTGTAGACTGCAGGGCTGCACCCCACTGCAGATCAGATTGAGATGTTCGCCTATCACCTGCCAGAGGCCACTCTATCCAATCTGATTGTAAGTATGGATACAGAGGACAGTCTTAATTAAGGACTGACAAATGTTTTACCTGTCAAATGTAATATTTATAAGACACTGTATTCCAACAGAGGCAGCCAAGGTTTATATGCGCACTGACTTTTTCTTCACCCGGCATACGTAATAACAAATTGGTCTCAAGCTGGAGAAACTGCTATAAAGCCACTGCAATCTCTCTTTCTTCAAACTTTTTTGATGAAAAGCCTAGTCGATACAGCCATTGCGAGATGCTAACTAAATTTGACTTATTGAGTTTGGATAACTTCAGGTTTTATTCTGATGTATGTCAAAAAAGTGTTCACAGCTTGTCACCTTGCCTCTGAATGAATTTGTAAAATTACTAGCTGAACAGATGTTCAAGAGCCACCTCTATTAGAGATTGCACTATACCCAAACTATACAAAATTTAATCAATCAGCATTTTCTATAAAAGCCTCTAAACATTGGAATTGACTACCAACTGACATTAAGAAAGGCAATAGTTTTCATAATTTCACCTCAAAAGGCAAAACATGTCTTAAGGAAAATCTGTCATCATTCATAACATGTCACTCATTTTATTACTCAGTAATACCAAAGATCCCAATTGCTTTTTAACAATTTTAATTCATAAATAGCCTTTTATCTTTAGCCTTTATTTTTGACATTTTGACATTTTAAGCATTTAGCAGATGCTCTTATCCAGAGCGACTTACAAGATGTGCATTAATACATGGTAGGAACAATCATAGTTAGCGCACGAGATCAGTGCAGTAATACAGCAATAGACATCATTGCAGGCATCTGCTTACCATACCTGTAACACCGGGAAGGAAAAGGTTAGTGTAATTATTATTATTATTATTATTATTAATATATATATTTTTTACAATTAAACTATTTTATTTAACTTTTTTTCTACCTATATGTATATATTTTGTTTTATTTTATTTTTAAACTTTTCTAGTTTATTGTGGACAGGTATTGTAGATTAACCTTAGCCTATAAACACTTAAAGCAATGCATCTGTTTTTTTTGTTTTTGTTTCAAAAATTGTAACAATGCTTTCATTATGTCCCTGATAGATCAATATATTCATTATTAAAATATATATACAGGGGCCCAGATTAGGGTAAAAGTTATACTTGAAAAGATACTTGTCCTTCCTAAAAGTTACTTGTCCTTGGTCTATTCACCTTCCAATTTTCCTGGAAAGTGCGATCTCATTGAATCATATTTTTGCTGAGTTTTTAAGCTGATCTCCTTTGGTTTTGGCCTTTTTTTTGAGGGTGGACCCTCGATAAATCTCCACATATTTGAAAATGCGATCAC
This sequence comes from Aldrovandia affinis, assembly GCA_029706075.1. Lineage (NCBI taxonomy): Eukaryota > Metazoa > Chordata > Actinopteri > Notacanthiformes > Halosauridae > Aldrovandia > Aldrovandia affinis. The sequence goes on along the minus strand of JAINUG010000139.1, from coordinate 2,716,431 downwards.
TACGTCGTATGTAGCCCAAAGATAGACACGACGGTTAACGTTATTTATTTTCTGCACGGATATTTATGTTTGACTTGTGCAGCGTGTGCTCTTGGGATTGTGTAGCAGTGAAACTGATGGGTGCCAGCAGGTGGCGTTAGCGACTAGTGCTCTGACTGTACACTCCAGTTGGGACTCGAATGAGAGAGATTTTTCCATTCCCAACTAGACTGGACTGGTTCTGTGGGGCGGCACAGTGGTGCAGTGGATAGCACTGTCGCTGCACAGCAAGAAGGTCTCTGGTTTGAATTCCGGCCGGGGCCTTTCTGTGTGGAGTTTGCATTTTTTCCCGTGTCCACGTGGGTTTCCTCCGGGTACTCCGGTTTCCTCCCACAGACCAAAGACATGCATGTTAGGCTAATTGGAGAGTCTTAATTGCCCGTAGGTATGAGTGTGTGAGTGAATGGTGTATGTGCCCTGTGATGGATTGGCAACCTGTCCAGGGTGATTTCCTGCCTCTCACCCAATGCATGCTGGGATATGCTCCAGCCCCCCGCGACCCTGACCAGGAATAAGTGGGTTAGATGATGATGATGATGATGATGATGATGATAATGAATGAATGAATTTGTTCTGTTTTCCAACAGGACATATTTGTCAGCCTATCCCAGGTGGACGGATTCTACTTCGTCTGCAACATCGACGACTTCAAGTTCCTGGCCGACATGATACAGCACATTCCCTTAAACCTGCGCTCTCGATACGTCTTCTGCACCGCTCCGATCAACAAGAAGCAGCCCTTCGTGTGTACCTCCTTCCTGAAGGTAAGGCCAGCAGGGCACGGTAGTGTTGATCTCTCATTTTAGTGAGCGGCAAGCCTGATATTGCCTCTAAGAAATGGCATGGAGATGAGTATCTTCTTCAGAGCTGCACTTCAGAGCAGTCTAGTTTGGATCATTGTTGGGTTAATCAAAAAGTAACTGGTGGAATTAACCCACAAGTCAAAACACACTTCAAATCAAATAAAAGATTACATACGTTTATTAAATAGGTTACCTACAAGACAAAAATATAAATCATACACTCAGTTGTGAGTATAGGCTCACTACTTATAATTAACTAAAAAGAATACATTAAACAAGAAATTATAATGATGAATTTACCAGAAGAGAGAGAGACCAGATAAAGCCAGACCTTACCAAAGAATAACCAAAAGAAAGGACAGAAAATAGAAGACTACAATCAAGGAACCAACACAAAACCAAAGAAGAAAACTCTTGAACTTGAACTGGATCTTAACAAAACTAAACTCAAGTCCTCCTCTCCTGTGATATAATGAGTCTTCTTCACCTGACAGGCTGGATGTGACCTAGGCCTGATCAATAGAAGACCACAATCAAGGAACCAACACAAAACAAAAGAAGAAAACTCTTGAACTTGAACTGATCTTAACGATCTGAAACAATGCAATTAGCAAATCGCAAAAGCTGCGATTTAGGATACATTACTTTATGCAATGCAACGCGTCTGACCAGTTCATGCCCTCCTCGTGTACCAGACATGCTCACCAATCAGAAGTGGCCCAAAGCGACTGAGTATATGCCCACCAACAACAAACAGAGAGTGAAGTTGAAACGGGAGGAGTAAATTCATGGTGCGGAAAAAATGAGTGCCTCCGCTGAACCAGAAGAAACAACGTTGGACGATTTAGTACCCAGGAAAAGCAGCACTTCAGTGGTATGACAGTATTTTGGATTTGAAAAGACGGATGTGCATGAAAAAAAGGTATTGTCAAGTCATGTCGAGGAGCAGTCGTCACATCATGAGGCAACACCACAAACCTGTATCAGCATTTGAAAAAGCACCACAGTCGGCAATGTGATGAGTGTAGCGATGCCGTAGCCCAGTCGTGATCCATGAAACAAACCACTATTTCACAATCATTCGAAAGTATCACTCCATATGACAGGGGCTTATGAAGGCACCGTGAGATAACAAACGCAATAACCCACTTCCTTGCTAAAAATATGGTGTCTATTAAAACATTGTGCAAAGACGGTTTTCAAAACCTGCTCCAAACGTTGGATAAGAGATATAAAATTCCACAATAAGGAACTTAATGGCATTCAACTTTAGGGAAGTCCACATTTTGTTAACTCTTGAACTGATAATGCCTGCACTGAAAGCCCACATTCCTAGGTGTTCTGGTGTAATAAAGTGTCAGGACAATTGATGTGTTTTTAGGTCAATCACAAACCAGAATCTTTCCCTTTGATGTTTGGGGAGGGGAGAGAGAGAGAGGGGACAAACACCAGTTGGATGTCTAGCTCCAGTTGGATATTGTAGGACCCTCAGCCAATAGCCTAATATCCATATTCTGTCCCTCTCTTGTAAACCACATTCTAAAAACTTGGTCCCCAACACTTTGCACAATAAGTTGTTTCTCTGCCAATGCTTTTTGTGTATTTTCAGTGACTATCAGAATGTTTGATTATATTAAATAAATTGCATAGCAAGAAGGGTATGATTTTATGAATTAGGGAGTGTCTAAAAAGTGTGCTATTTGTTTATAGAGTGAAATGTAGGCCTACATATAAAAAAAAAAGTCAAAACTTTTTGACCACATGCCCTATAGCACTAAAACACTGTGCTGTGTTCCTTGGGCAGTGGGGACACTCCAGGCACACTGATTTGTAATTTAAATTTAACAAAGAAATGGACACCGTTGTCACTGCATAGGTCAAGATAATGGTCAAGATGCTTGTGTGAATTTCCCATCTTTTTCAGCTTTTGCAACCGTTCTCCTTCACTTAAAATAGTTTTGGGGTATAATTTTCAAATAAAGGCGGTCAATCACAGCTTGTGATGTTCCTTGCAACCATAAGATGAATCCATGTTGTGTCTACGTCTGCGTTGTCTACGTCTATAAGACTACGTGGTGTATGTATTATCGCTTATCTATTATATCTTCTGCTTTATTGTGCTGCTCAAGTGAGAACTTGAGGGAATGAGCAGTTTAATGGGTGGGTTGTGATTGGTGAGTTTAGGTTGATATGGTGGCATGGGCCATGAGCACGTTAATAATGGTGGCGCTTCTTGATGGTGGGTGTTATAGTGACTGGTCTCTCTCCAGTTTGCTCGGCAGTTCAGCAGAGACGAGCCTCTGACGTTCAACTGGGTGTGCCGACACATAACCTGGCCCCTGGCCCCACCCCACAACATCAAGGACCTGGTACACCTTGAGGCTGTCCATGATGTGCTGGACCTCTACCTGTGGCTCAGGTAACTGCACCTGACACCAGAGACATGCCTCTGTACTACTGCCACTGTACCTCAACAATACCTGTTAAACACGATTGAATCTAGAAGCCACACAAGACTAAAACTTTAAAACCATCACAGCAAAACAATCCCTGCTTCTATCTCTGTCAGTGACACTGACGTTTAAGCTGTTCAACGGTTTCTTCTTTTATTGTGCTTCAAAGCACATTTTATATAGCATTGTGTTTTTATTCCATTATTTACATTTCTTTTTAAGATGAAATGTGTAATGGCTAACTGGGCAGTATTATTAATAACCACCCCCTCCCCACACACAGTTACCGCTTCATGGACATGTTCCCAGACGCTAACCTGATCCGGGACGTGCAGAAGGAGCTGGATGACACGATTCAGGAGGGGGTGCGAAACATCACAAGGCTCATTCGAGCCTCTGACACCCAGGGCCCCCGAGCACAGCCCCAGAGGATGGGCCGTGGCTCCAAGGCGTTAAGCTCGCGGGCGGAGCAGTGGGGGGCAGACAGCTCACTGAGCTCCCGCCTGCTGCAGGATGGCCTGCTCACCCCTGACCTACTGCAGCGGCTGCAGAGGGAATGGCTGGAACAGCAGGACCACCATGGACACACCGGCAAGGCCAGCACCACTGTCAGTAAGGGCAAGGAGAAGAGGAGGAAGAAGAAATGATGATAGCCGTCATAGGGTCCCCAGCTTTTTAAAGAGATGGCTGTATTTATTATCCTGTCAGTCTCCTGTGGTCTTGATTTCAGGAGAATGAAAGTGTAGAGATTGTCATGCTGTCCAGGGGGTGGACTGTAACTCTGAAATGTACAATCATGGATTTAGATGCTAAGCCTTAAGCCACTGTGTTACAGTAGCCTAAGGTCTGGGGGAAAGATGCCAATGCCAATGCAAATGGAGTGTCCACACGTTGGTGTGAGTCAGAGCTATTGGTGTAAAATAATGGGTCTAGCGTGTCCCAGCTCCCTTATCTCAGTGACGTTAACAATTATTTCCACATCGTTCAATTGATGCAGATTGCCTTCTGTTGTAGCATCACTGGAACATGATCGTTTCTCATGTAGAAACATGAGATAACCTGAGTAGTTCTCTGTTTAAGATAATACATGAAGTGCATCAACTGTGTCAACACTTTAATTCTGATATTTTCTCTCAAACAGAAATAATTGTAACACTGGAACTCAGTGATTCAGGGTCCACCTTGGCTATCTGCCACCTTAGTGTGGCCTCCCCTCCCCTTACAACAGGCATGCTCTCCTTTTTTGCACACTCATACATACTGGACACACACACATACACACAGACACAAATAACAGGTACAGGACGTCATTTCTTTTACATTCAAAAACATCCCTGAAAAATGCTCATAAAATCACTAAGCTGAAGTAAAATATGAATAAAATGAACTTTTATGCTCTGGAAAACCATGTTGGTTCAGTTCATGCTACCCCCCTGTACTCACATTATGATGACCTGGAGGTGTTTGTTCTATCAGATATGAATAGGTAAACTCTTTTTCTATAAACGGGCTATAGTTGTATTTATTCTGGGTGTTCCTTCAGGCAAGTAATACCCTGTCGACTGAATGATAGATTTGGGTTTTTCTTTGGGTTTTTTTTGTGCAGCAGGGAACAATGTGGACATTAAGGCAAAGCTGAAATTTGCATGGGAAATGTATTTTTAAGGGTCTGCATTTATACTGGAATATTATTTAAATGCCCAGGTACTCACTAACCAAAACATAGGGTAAAAGTCTGGGATTTTCTGTGTCTCATCTTCTGTGGAGTGAATGAAGGCAGAGTTACTGCCTACACTGTAGGCTGTCAGCTGTGTGTCCGTGCAGCGCTACACGCCGCTCCTGTTTCTACACTCGACGCAGCGCGTCAGCCGATCGTTCGTGCAGTGCATCTGTGCAGCGCTGCACGCTGCTCCTGTGTCTACACCAGTTTCCTCAGTGTCCCGTCAAGGCTGAGCTAAAGCTCTGTGTTCCTAGTAGTCTTTGCAGTCTGCAGCAGGATGGCATCAAGAATTTTGTGTTTGTTGACGATTGTTGATAAGGTGCCCTTCGGAGTTGAGTTAAGCGCACGCAACATGCAGATAAGCTGAAAATTGCGCACCTCCCCATGTCTGTTCTTATTCAGACTTTAAACTTATTTGTAGATTTCCGGGCCCGCTGGCAAATGGGGAGGGGTTTTCCCCAAATAGAGGTGTGTTGACTGTCGAGATTACATTCCACTTCCAAAAAATATTAAAATTCAGTTTTCATAGTACTGGGATGTGTCTCAGAAAACTGTTATTTTGGTAAACTTGATTTGAATGCTTTTTGGAAGTTCTGGAAGATCTTCCAACTAACTTGAAATACAATTTTTGTAAATTTGATGATTGTCATCTTGAAAACACTTCAAGTTAAATACATTTCAATGTTTAAAAGTTGGAATCTAGTAATGATTTAATTAAATTACAAACCAAATTACAATTTTCATATTGTAAAATACAGATACATTTTTTTGCATACAATTTGCAGGCCATGTTCAACCTCAGATTTGAGTTCCACACGGTTAAATACTATGTTTCACATGTAAATGCGTGTGACATTTTTTATTTGTTTTTGAGACTGTTTTCTTCAGTGTAATTCTATAATTGTAGGTGGCAAGGATTGGTAATCATTGCTTAATTTTAAGGCTCAATGTTTGTTCATGATGTCAAATGAATGCCTGTGCTAAACAACTCTGTTATCTTAAACTGCACCATTTGAGGGAGAGAACTGCAAAACTATTAGGCACTGAAGATTCTATGTGGGCATTAGAAAGATGACCTTTTTGGGACAGTCTGTTGATCTATCTCTAATATTGTCCCTTGCTCCAGAAAAGCAAGAGGATTTTTAACTTGCCAGTTTCCTGCCTCAGCAAAAAAAACAGGCATTGAGCCCTTTAGTCTATAATACCATGTGCCTGGATTGTGGACTCGTGTTTCCTCTTTCTGCTCTCTGACCCTGCTTTCTTAGTGGGGTCTCCTTTTGAACTGAACAGAGACTAAATGCTCATCAGTCCCAGAGGAAAGTCGGTTGTTGGAACGGAGCCCCCAGCACATTGCTAGGAGAGCGTGGAGAGGAGAGGAGAGGAGAGGAGTTAACAGGAGGCTGAACCATTAATTATTGAGCCAGGCAATCGGGGCGGGCTTTGGCTTTGGGATTTAGCTCGTACACTGCCACCAAGGAACAAAACCACTTCAAGGAGTGAAAAACCTTTTATTAAAATTGTGAATCTACTCGCAGGTGTGGAAACGTTACCCGTGATACACTCGAGATGTTGGCTGTGCACTTGCTTTCTTTTTATTTCTCCAAGCTGCAGGAGGACCAGATCCAAAAGGTGAGATATCCTTAGCATGAGTTTTTGTTATGGAATTCTGAATTCCATTTCTTGGTAGTATAGGGCACTTTACTCATCACACAAATGTACCAATTCCTCTAATGCATTTCTTTTTTGTGTTCAATTCATGTTATAAAAGGATATTACTACGTTCTGGGGGAGAGGGGTGGTTCAGAATCATGCAGATTTGTCTGAATATTTGTTTTTGCTCAATGTTGCTATTGCAAAATAGAAATGGTGAAATTGTGGGGTGGACTAGAAACTGCCTCCACCAGAGCCTTGAAACTTAAGATAACATTTTTATATCACGGAAGTACGATACACATTTTCATAACTTATTACAATAAACAACACAAATGAATGAAAACATTGACAAAGACAGACCTGTGTAGAACACATGCCTGGAAGTGACATGCCAAACTCCCTGAACATTTCTCTTTGTCCTCTAAAGTAGTAAATTCTGAGGGCTAATTAAGGGGGGTGTGAGATGGAGAGTGGGTGTAGAGATTAAAAGGCAGCAGGTTGACAAACATGATGGATTTGGCCTGATGAAGTAGCCCTTTTGCCTTTTCCACTGTGTCCTGTGGCCCCAGAGCAATGGTCCCACATCAATGAGCACAGGCACAGACCTGGAATCCCTCCGTAATATAATTTGAATTTTAGCTTTACTTGAAGTGGATATTATAAACAGCACGGATTGTAAGCGCCATTCCAAAAGACACATATTGGCACAGGCACAGGTGAATTACAGTATTATAAATCAAATGTAACACACCCAAGACAAAGGTGCAAAATGCCAGTATGTGTTCTTCAAAATTCCCTTCCAGGTTGAAAACCTTGACCCGCTACATTAGTAAATGTGTGATTTTATCTAATGCAGTATAGCTCCAGGAATGATTAACTTCTTCATCACGTTAGAGATTACCATGGAAAGAAATGGGAGATGGGAGGACTTTGCCCTCCAGGCACCGGAGTGAATTTGAGTTAATATAGCATGTGAATAAAAATACAATGGAATTATCAACATGTGTAATCTCTACCCACAGATGAGCGATGGACTTTGTGCTACATTTAAGAAACTAGGCAGGTTTTGCTCATTTATTCAACTTCTTACCATTAGATCACCTAGCTAGCTGTAGGAAATGCAGTGATGTTTTTATTATGTGCTGTATATGTCTGTTGAGGCACACCCTGGTTATCTGTAGACTGCAATAAACTGCATAATTGCTTAATTAGGTTAGACAACTTCCTGCCATCAATTCTGATGCAATATGGCAATCAAAGTCTCTGGATCATCTTTGTTACATGTTACAGCTGAAACAGGTTTGAATTTTGATATATGCTGCAAAATTATTCAATGTAAGACCTGTTGATGGATTCTGTTAACCACTCACTCTGTTTTAACTTTTTAAATCTCACACATTTAAAAAGTGTAAAGGGGGCTTGCTCCATGATAAACTCTTAAATAACAATGGGATACTCACATTACTACCAAAAACAACACCACATGATTTCCTCTTTGAAACTTTTGGCAGTGGAGATGGAATACTTTTTGGCAAGGTTGCCTTGTTTGCTTAGTTTTGTTTCATGAATTAGGGCAGGAAACTAAGAAAATAATAGAAAAGCAAGATTCAGAGGTTTTCTAAACCAGAAGAATTCCTGTAAAGCCCTGTCACAGAGAATGTTCAAGATCTGCTCCAGTGTAATCCTCTACTAAGAGCCGAATGCAGCAACAACCGCTAACTGGAATGATTTGCAACTTGCTCTTACAAATGGTTCTATCACTACAAATTATAAATACCTGATGGAAGAAACAGAAAGTACATCTAAATGTGATATATACTGTATAACAGAACTAGCCAGTTGCTATCTGCTAGAAAATATCAAAAGCTTCTTATATAGGGGGAATGTAGTTGGTGCAGTCTTTTTAGAAAGAAGACTCAAGAAAGCATTTTATACTGCCAATTATGGAGTTCTATTGTCCAAATTAACTCAATTGTATTTATCTTCTCAGGCAAAGACATGGTTTAATTCATATCTACGAAACAGGAGTCAACAGGTCACCATTGGTGATCCTAAATCTGAATGCTGTAAAAGTAAAATGGGTATTCCACAAGGATCAGTGCTTGGACCTTTGTTGTTTAGTTTATACAGTTTATCAATGACATCTCTGAGTGTTGCACAGAAGTTGGGTTACAAATGTATGTTGATGACACAGTTTTGTTTCTGCCGGCAAAAACACCTACTATTGCTGCAGCTAAACTAACAGACTGCTTAGTCAAGGTGGCACACTGGCTTGACACTTCCTACCTAACATTGAATGTTAAAATTTTTTTGTCTCTGTGTTTCTCAGTTAAAGAGCTCCCAGCCAGAGAAACATTTAGTGTGAGGACAAAAGACAATGAACTAGAGACAGTACAGGATTTTAAGTACCTTGTAATTGTTTTGGACTCTCAGCTAAGGTTTGACAAACACATAAAAATTAGGTAGAACTGTTAGGGTGAATCTTCAGCCCTTTATCCAAATCAGACACCCCTTACCATTCCACACAGCTCTGACATTTATGCACGCGATGATTTTCTCTCATCTCTCATACTGCACAGCCTCTTTGTCCCAGGCATCAGCCTCCGCCATCAAACCTAACATCCCTCTATAACCAAGCTATCAAAGTCCTGGCCAAGAAACTGCTAAGATTCCATATATAAGATTCCAATATCCTAAAGAAGTACAATCTGCTCAGTTTTGACAATTTCATTAATTACTCCAACCTCACACTTACATTTAAATGTCTCTATCATCTAGTTCCACCCATTCTTAATAGATTCATAGCTAGACTTCACTATCCTGCCCGAAGCATATCGGAAGGAAACCGTAGAATCAGACATTACAGAACTGCATGTTCAATTAAAAGCAGGACACTCTGGAATTGTCTACCTAGCAGTTCAAAACAAATCTAAGATTTTAAAATGTTTTCCACAACAGTCCTGGCTAAAACCTGGCCAAAATTTGAATCATGACACCAACTAATCATTACTGTATTTGAGCTCATGTTCTTTTTTTGTTTTGTTGCTGCTGTTTTTTTTGTTTTTGTCTTGTCATGTACGGTTGTTGTTGTTTTTGGTCATTACATGCATTTAAACTGTAACAATGTACAATGTGTTATTATTTTATTGATTGATTGAACTATCAATGCTCATGAAGGGACTGGTGTTGGAAATTAGCTTCAGCTATATACACATGTACAGTGCATCAGGCACTGCTTCTGCAGCTGTCAATGTTCTCTATGCTTGTCCTTTACAAATAAACAAATAAATAAAATAAATACATACATACTGTACATACACACAGGTAACTGCCAAAGTAAAGGAAACACCAACATAAAGTGTCTTAATAGGGTGTTGGGCCTCCACGAGCTGTCAGAACCGCTGCAATCTAACTTGGCCTAGAATCTACAAGTGTCTGGAACTCTTTTGGAGGGATGCAACACAATTCTTCCACAAGAAATTCCATGATGGTGGTGGAAAACTGTCTCAGACGCTGTTCCAGAATCTCCCATAAGTGTTTGATTGGGTTGAGATCTGGTAATATAATATAATATATGTCATTTAGCAGACACCCCTATATCCAAAGCGACTTACAGTAGTGAATGCATAGATTTTTCAGTATATGTGGTCCCAGTGGGAACCTGGTGACTGAGATGGCCATGGCAAATTGTTTACATCAATTTCATACTCATCAAACTATTCAGTGACCATTCTCATGTCCTGGATTGGTAGTTGCAGTCAACTGACTCAGAGTTGCTCATCTGTTTTACCTTACATCTCAAACAAATGCACGGACATCACAGTCGAGGAGTATGTGCTTTCGACTACAGTTGTCCCTAGTTGCTGATATCTTTCCCACAAACTTCAATGCCAATATCATCACTGTTCCTTGTGAACCATCAGCAAGAGCAGACCATGAGCAGCCTTCATCACTGAAGCTTGTACCAAAACGTGCTCCAACAATTTCACCTCTTTCAAAGTCACTGAAATCTCTTTTTCTGAGAATGGTAGCCAAAATAATGAGCAACTGCCCAGCATATTTATACATTACCCATAAGCATGATAGGATGTTAATGGCTTAATTAACTGAATATATATATATATACTCAGTGGCCACTTTATTAGGTACACCTGTATACCTGCTTGTTAATGCAATTATCTAATCAGTCAATCATGTGGCAGCAACTCAATGCATAAAAGCATGCAGACATGGTCAAGAGGTTCAGTTGTTGTTCAGACCAAAAATCTGAATGGGGAAGAAATGTGATCTAAGTGACTTTGACTGTGGAATGATTGTTGGTGTCAGTCTTTAGAGTTTACAGAGAATGGTGCATAAAACAAAAAACATCCAGTGAGCAGCAGTTTTGTGGGCGAAAACGCCTTGTTATTGAAAGAAGTCAGAGGAGAGTGACCAGACTGGTTCAAGCTGACAGGAAGGTGACAGTAACTCAAATAACCATGCCTTACAACAGTGGTATGCAGAAGAGCATCTCTGAATGCACAACATGCTACTCCACAATCACCAGATATCAGTCCAATAGAGCACCTTTGGGATGAATGTGCATCCAACAAATCTGCAGCAACTGCGTGACGCTATCATGTTAACATGGACCAGAATCTCTGAAGAATGTTTCCAGTACCTTTTTATTTGTTTTCTTTTTTTTTACAGAGATTTCAGCGGACTTTTTTAAATCTCTTGGATATTGCTCAGTCTCTGTGATCAGTATGTTTAGGCTCTTTTGATTGACTCTGCTACTCTCTTACATCAGGTCTGAGCTGAGCTGGAGTGGAGCAGTGTCTTCTGCCTCTCCTTCGCTTGTGGGCTTGTGTTTGCTGATCGCTTCCTTGTCCGACCATCCCTACAGGTTGACAGGTTCCTGTATTCTATGCGCCTCTCCAATGACCAGCTCCAGGATATCTCTGCTCGGTTCCATGCCGAGATGGTGAAGGGTCTGTCTCATGAAAGCAATGCGACAGCCACGGTGAAGATGCTGCCCACCCACGTCTTCTCCACCCCAGATGGATCAGGTGCAGTATGACCTTTCTGGTCTGATCTGTCTTCTGGTACTGAGCATGGGCCTAGCCCAGTCTCCCCTCTGGTACTGGAGATGGGCCTAGCCCAGTGATCCCTCTGGTACTGGAGATGGGCTTAGCCCAGTCTGCCCTCTGGTACTGGAGATGGAGCTGCCAATGTGTTTTAAGGCCCAATACCCCAGACTAATACTCCAGTGCAGTCCTATTCACTCAAATACATCTCCCATATTAACAATAAAGAATCCCTCCTTGAGATGAATGGTCTTGAACTATTGCTTTGAAATAATTCAGTCTTTGAACAATGAATGTGAATGTGCAAGCCTCTGCATAAGGAATTAAGGAATGTGTTCCTACTTAGTACCAACAAATGATAATGGAGTACTGTACAGTGAGTGTTACTGGTGTTGCGAGAAATCCTTGGTTACCTTGGATAGGTTGTAGGGATAGGCATTACAGTACAGACATTATAGTCTGGTCTGTGACATGGCCTCTGGTTTCACTCATTCAGAGAAAGGGGAGTTCCTGGCGCTGGACCTTGGGGGATCCCAGTTCAAGGTGCTGCAGGTGAAGGTGTCCGAGGATGGGAAGAGAAAGGTGGAGATGGAGAGCCACACCTACCCTATCCCTGCCGAGATCATCAACGGCAGAGGCACAGACGTGAGCCTTAGACCCAGCTCCCTTCAGACTCATTAAATGAAAATGTGCCATGCTATGCTTATACAGCTTTGCTGCCTGTTCCTTCTGCAGCTCTTCAGCTATGTGGCAGAGTCCCTGAAGGATTTCATGCAGAAGAACAACATAAATCACAAGAAAATCCCTTTGGGTTTCACCTTCTCCTTCCCCTGCAGACAATCCAAGCTGGACGAGGTACAGTAGATATTGCACAGGTTCATCATCAGCTCATTTAGGATTAGAAACCATTTTCTCTACAAAATTTGATCTGGGGGTTTGAAAAGAAGAATGCTACTGGGTTAGAATTATCTTGTCTTCTGTATAGAAAATACAAAGTAAAAGTGCAAAAAAGGCAGATAGATACACATTCATATACCCACCTACCTTGCTATACTGTAGTGGCAAAGGACACTTGAAATTCAGTGCACATGCTCATTATTATATTTTGGTTTCAGTTTGTGATGTTTAGATCATCTTTGTTTTTCCCATTGGGGTTCAGGGTGTGCTGCTGTCTTGGTCAAAGAATTACAAGGCCAGAGGGGTCCAGGGCATGGATGTGGTAGAGAGCCTAAGGCAGGCTATTGACAAAACTGGGGTAATTACCGAAACCTCATTCATTACTTTGAAACTCAGGATTACAACTTGTCTGTGTTATATATAATAGCTCTTTAATGAGCCTGTGTAAACTATTAATAGGAATTGTGTGTACTCCTGTGTCTCCTATTGGTCCAGGAGATGGATGTGGATGTACTAGCCCTTGTCAATGACACAGTGGGGACCATGATGACCTGTGGGTACGATGACCAGCGTTGCGAGGTTGGAGTCATCATAGGTGAGGCCGGGCGTCAGCGATCTCTTAACAGAACTCTGTGAATAATTGGTGGAGCAGTGACATTGGTGACGAAGGAGAGCAGGAAGAATCCACCTTGTGACGGTGTCCCTCAGGTATGGGCACCAATGCCTGCTACATGGAGGAGCTGAGACACATCGACCTGGTGGAGGGAGACGAGGGCAGGATGTGCGTCAACACGGAATGGGGGGCCTTCGGGGATGACGGCACGCTCAACGACATAATCACAGACTTCGACCGAGAGATTGACGCAGCTTCCAGCAACCCTGGGAAGCAGCTGTGAGCTTATCTTTATACTTTAGAGCAGGGGTATTCAAATCCAGGCCTCGAGGTCCGCAGTGTCTGCAGGTATTTGCTCCAACCACGCACTACACCACTGATTTCACTAATTAGCTTGCTTCCTGGATCAAGGAGGTAAACTAATTATTCGAAATCAGGTGGTGTAGTGCGTGGTTGGAGAAAATACCTGCAGACACTGTGGACCTTGAGGTCTGGATTTTAAAACCCCCGCTTTAGAGCACAGGCTCTCTAAACTAACTAACTAGTCATAAACTTTAATATTGCATTGGAAAGTCCTCTTACTAACCAAAACCTAGAGGAAGGAAGTAGAGGACATGAGGATGGGAGGACAACAATCTGTGACTGTTGTTGTGTTATAAATGGCATTACATGTAGAAAAGGATACTAAGCCTGTTTGCTCTCCTAAAATTCAGATTTACCTGTTTGAATCAATCTTTGTTAACAACTTACAGAGAAAGAAACGCAAACTGTTTTTGGAGAAGCATTATTGATAAAGGCGGTGTAGTCTGACTGTCTATTTCCCAGGTTTGAGAAGATGATCAGTGGGATGTACATGGGTGAGCTGGTGAGGCTCATCCTGTTGAAGATGACCAAGAAGGGCCTACTCTTTCAAGGCCAGCCTTCAGATGCCCTTCGGACTAAAGGCAAATTCCAAACTAAACACATCGCTTTAATTGAAAAGTAAGCGTGTGTGTGTTCTGTGGTTTAACTGTGTGATTTTTAAGCACTGGAAGTCGTGGCCAGGCTGTAGGTATGTTGTGGTCCTTTGGCAAGGTGGTGAGTGATGTTATGGGGTCTTGGCCTGACATGATGCTATGGTGTTTCAGGTACAAGGAGGGCATGAGGAACACAAGGAAGATTCTGGTGGATCTGGATCTTAGCCCCTCAGAGGACGACTGCATTGCTGTCCAGCACGTGTGCACCATAGTCTCCTTCCGCTCGGCAAACCTCTGTGCTGCAGCCCTGGCGGCCATCCTCACCCGGATTCGGCAGAACCGGAAGCTGAAGAGCCTCAGGACCACGGTTGGCATGGACGGCACCGTCTACCGGACTAATCCCCAGTGGGTCATAGTGCCTTTCTTCTGCTACCTGTTTCAGTTTGTAAGGGGTTGCACATTTTGTTGATGGGACAGGCCACAAATATGATTGGGACATTTCAAACTTGGAGAAAAGTCTAAACTGAAAGCTGTTCCAAGAAATGAAACACAAACAAGAAATTTAGGCTGATATGTAACTGCTTGTACAACATAAACACTGTGCAACACTGATGTGTGCCCCACCCTGCCAAAAATAAGCACCATTTAAAGCCTAATATTGTGCACATTAATTCTTATAAATGCTCTTAAACTAAGGCGTCTGAACAGGCAGCGGTAACACTGTGGGACTGGTATTCGCCCCTCAGGTACCCCAAACGGCTGCACAAGGTGGTGCGGTGGCTGGTGCCAGAGTGCCACGTGCGCTTTGTGCTGTCGGAAAGCGGCAGTGGGAAGGGCGCTGCCATGGTAACGGCGGTGGCCCAGAGGCTGGTGTCTCAGCGCCGGCAGATCAGCGAGATGCTGGCCAGCTTCACGCTTAGCCTGGAGCAGCTGCAGGGGGTCCGGGACAAGATGAGGGCGGAGCTGGAGAGGGGTTTGAAAAAGGACACGCATAGCACTGCCTCTGTGAAGATGTTACCCACCTACGTGTACAGCATCCCTGATGGGACAGGTGAGGGCTCACAAACTGGGTTCCCGAGCTAGTGTCCGCCAAGGAGTCCCAGGAGATCCTCACCAAAAATACATTTTCCTCTTAAGAATATTTTGTTTATATCTCCATATTTCATTGAACTTTTAGATAAAATTAACCTGGTTTACAAAAGTTTGGTTTACAAATCCTTGGTAATATTATGATCACTGCAATTCATTAAATATTCATATTGTATGAAATATATGTCTGGTTATAGATTCGTAATATGTGATGTCCCGTTTTACACATGTTTTCATGTACTAGTGTGTTAAATTACCACTACATTGCAGCCTGTTGTGGGTGTTAAAGGTATAAAGGTGTCAACCGTTAAGCGTTTTATTTTTTCCTGACAAAAACATAAAAAACTGTCATTCTTAATGTCTCAGACGGTTACAGAATTGAACTGCCCCCTGAAAATGTATGGGTATTTTTGTATCTCAGAAACGGGAAAGTACCTGGCTTTAGATCTGGGGGGGACTAACTTCCGTGTGCTGGTGGTGAAGATCCGGAGTGGCCTGCGCAGATCAGTGCGCATGTACAACAAGATCTATGCAATCCCTCAGGAGATCATGCAGGGGACTGGGGAGGAGGTGAGATCTCCATATTCTTACCCTCCCACGAAAGAGCCAAACTGAGCTCTCCCTACTCTAACATTTACTCCTGAACTCCCCCCCCCCTCAAACTAAGCTCTCCACCACTAATACGAGCAACCGAGCTCTCTCATTAGTCGTATTACGAAAGGTATCACTCTCCAAGGTAATGTAGCTTTAGAAAACAAGAAACATTATTGCCATGTCCAGACAAGTAGCTAGGGATTTGTCTTAGTGCCTGTTCACAGCTTGCTCTGTTTACATGGCTGGATTTTTTAAATGCAAATATGTATTAGCCATTTCATCAGCAAATCCCACTTGGAATGCAAGAAGGCCTCCAGGAGGCTCTGCTCTGGAACAGAATGTAATGCTGCTTCATAAAGCCTAGGAGAACTCTTACCCTGTTTTCCTTTCCAGCTGTTTGACCACATTGTTCATTGCATCTCTGATTTTCTGGATTACATGGGGATGAAGAATACCCGTCTGCCCCTGGGGTTCACCTTCTCCTTCCCCTGCAGACAGACTGGAATTGATAAGGTAAAAGAACCACTGGTCTGCCATTTGTGTGATTTAATGGTAGAAAACATTCAAACTGAGCTGGGAGAGCAAATTTGGGTGATATGGTATACTTTTTTAAACAGCTCGGAAAAGTCTCCTTGCAAAGATCCCATGCATATCTTTGCTAATTTATTCCCCCTTGTGTCTCTTTCTCTCACAGGGAATTTTGGTTAGTTGGACAAAAGGCTTCAAAGCCACAGACTGCGAGGGAAATGATGTTGTGGACATGCTGAGAGAGGCCATCAAAAGGAAAAATGTGAGTAAATGTGTTTGCAGAGAACACGGCTTGTGGATGTAGTACATTTATAGAGCGTCAACATAATTGTAGTATGACATTATGACAGCCATCTGCATTTGGCTGATCTACATTCCTCATTCATACTGTGAGGTATCTTTAACACTGGATGGTCCATTGAATATCCACTGTATGTATTGACATGTTGCACCTCTTTCTGGGAAGGACTGCTCATTTGTGTAATATTTATCTTTGCAGGAATTCGATCTGGATATTGTTGCTATAGTGAATGATACGGTGGGCACAATGATGACGTGCGCATATGAAGACCCTAAATGTGAGATCGGACTCATTGCTGGTATGTTGTCTACTGTCTAACAGCAGTGGGAGATCTTAAAACAGGCTTAAGCAGACATGTTTATGGTAGAGGTGTTTCTCTGACTCCGATGCACTGTACCTCAGGTACTGGCAGTAACGTGTGCTACATGGAGGACATGCGCAACATTGAGACAGCGGAGGGTGATGAGGGGCAGATGTGTGTGAACACAGAGTGGGGTGGATTTGGGGAGAACGGCTGCATGGAGGACATCAGGACCAAGTTTGACAGGGAGGTGGACGATGGGTCCCTCAATGTCGGCAAGCAGAGGTGAGTCTGTGCACTTTGACAGAACTTTGACAGAACTGGGATCTTGTTTTGTTCTCTTCTTGTGCAAAAAAAAAAAAAAAAAACATGCAGAGCAGAGAGCCAGCAGGCTGAAATATAAAAACAATTTGTTGTGAGGAAAGTGTAAGTGGTCTCCCAGGTGGTGTAGCGGTAGAACGTCCAACACTGCCCACTGTGACCGGGGTTCGAGTCCACCAGGTTGCGCCAGTTTTGGCTCTGCCTGGGAATGCCACTAGGGGGCGGCAATTGGCTGTCCGCCCCAGGGTGGGGGGAGGGAAGCCGATACAAGCTTGCTGCATGTAGGAGTGGCCCTGTGTGCATACCGGAGTTACGGTGATGGCTTGGGGGGTTCACTACTGGTTTCAAGACTATGGCAGCGAGCTCTCAATATGAGGGAGGGGATAATTGGCATGAAAAAGAGGGTATAACTGGCTTCTAAATTGGGAGAAGAATTGGGGGAAAAACTGCAGAAAAATAAAATGGAAAAAAAATTGTGCATTTATCCTGATGCTTGGAAATCAAACATGAACAAACACTAGAGGGTGCCATAATTCCATAAAGGACAGACGCAGGCACAGAATTCACTTAAAATATGGAACTGCTCCATCCTGCTGTAGATGTCATGACCAAGAACTACCGCCCCCCCACCCCGCTCCAGGTTTGAGAAGATGACCAGCGGAATGTACCTGGGGGAGATTGTCCGGCAGATCCTGATTGACCTGACCAGACGAGGGCTCCTATTCCGTGGACACATTACCGAATGCCTGAAGACACGCGGCATCTTCGAGACCAAATTCCTGTCCCAGATCGAGAGGTACGGCACTGTAATGAAATGCCTGCTTTTCCTGTCCCAGATGAAGAGGCAACACTCAAACCAATCAATTCATGGGGGGACTTCTGAAGCAGGGCTGCTGACATAAGGCGATATCACATTATAGTCTTTATGGTTATCAATAAATGAATATAGATATAGTTGGCAAATCCGGGTACTTTGGTGAAACGTAATTAACACTGTGGGTGAAAACATTTGCGGTTTCCCATAGAACCCCATTGAAATAGTCTAGGTTTTTAGGAAGGGGTTTTAGAGTAGTCATCTATCTGACATGTGTTGACTTATGTACTAACAACAAAAAGAAAATCTAAAATCTTTTAGATTTTGCCTAATTGTGCCACTAAGCCGCAGAGAAGGACCTGGGCTTTTACCCTCTCATCTAGGGGTCTGTAGGGAATATACATACAGTGCCCCTTTAAAGTCTTCCACCTTTATTTTCTCATTTTACCCTACAATTTCCAAGTGGGGAAAAAAATTCTGAAAATGTCTGAACATTAAATAAAAAATAAAAAATTGAATAACTTGGATTGATGAGTCCACACCCCGCTGAGTTAGTACTTGGTAGATTACGGACCATGAGTCTGTTTGGACATGTTGTTCAAACATTTTGTTATTTTAGTTTAAAAAAATTTTTTACATTGAACCCAAAAGGTACTTAGACATTTGTAGAAAATGTGTAACCATCGGACAGCCGTTTTTTGAGATGTTTAAAGCTGAAGGTGGCTCAGCTTTTTAGCATCTATGCCGAAATGGTATCTTTCCTCGACAGGTGAGCACGGCTGGTTAGCGTTTGCTAACATAGTTATCACCTGTAACAAGCCTACCTTGACACGTTTCTGCAGTTGCTATGACTACAACCAAGCAGTGGCTGATCGGCATGGTTGATCACGTAAAGCTATAGTATATAGAATCAAATATATTTATGCATGAATTTCCTTTCTTTAAAAAAATTATTGATATTTCTATCAGTTTTGAACACTCAACTACCAACGTGAGACTATGGTCTAGTGAGACAGGGTTTCTCAACCTTTTGCAACTCAAGGCCCACTTGGGTCAGGAAGGTCAGGGCTCACACAAATAAATAACTGTAAAAATGATCATAAAGGCCAATGCTAACATTAAAATGTGGTTGCCAATTCGGGCTACCAGCAGTCAGTTTTTGGTTGCTCGAATGGACAAAATGGTAGCTCCAAAAACTGGACAAATTGTGTTAAATTATTATATTTTTTTTAGACCTACGAAAAACAAAGTAGGTGCATTGGATAGACAAAAATAAGGTCCTAGGTTTGAATCCCAAGGCCGGGGCCTTTCTGTGTGGAGTTTGAATGTTCTCCCCGTGTCCACGTGGGTTTTCTCCGGGTACTCCAGTTTCCTCCCACAGTCCAAAGGCATGCACGTTAGGCTAATTTGAGAGTCTAAATTGCCTGTAGGTATGGGTGTGTGATTGAATGGTGTGTGTGTGCCCTGTGATGTATTGGTGACTTGTCCAGAATGTATTCCTGCCTCTCGCCCAATTCATGCTGGGATAGGCTCCAGCCCCCCCGCGACCCTGACCAGGAATAAGCGGGTTAGATAATGAATGATTGAATGAATGAGAAACAAAGTAAATGCCCACACACAGCTTTCCAGTAAATTGTTTTACATTTTCTTTGTAATGCTGTGAAGCAAGTGACAACGCATTTCGACCAATGATAATACTGACATTAACAAGGCATACAGTTGCACTCACATGATCACTTTACCTGACCAGACAATGGTTGAAACCTATTGTCACTTTCTCACAGTATGAAAAAGAAAATGTAAAACAATAAATCACACTTTGGAGCTTGAAAGCCATGTGCAGGTATTTACTTTGTTTTTCATTATTCACTTTTAATTACCTGCCTGTGAAGCATTTTGGATGTGCATATGCATCTCTGAGACCATAGACATTTGATTAAAGAACATTGTTTAATCAAACAATTGATCCAGTGCATTGACAACAACAAAAGCACATGCATCTAAAAATTCAAATGAAACTAACGTTAAGATTTTTTTCTTTAATTTAAGAACTCACATTAAAAACATAAAAGGAATTTTGAGGGGGTCATTTCTTTCTGTTGTTTGATAGCCGTTGTTATGGCAGCGCTCCACAGCGTCTGATTCTACCAGCGAAAGGAATCTTAGTGGAAATACAATCTCCATGTCGCCCCCTAGTGACCGGCTGGCGCTGCTGCAGGTGAGGTCCATCCTGCAGCACCTGGGTCTTGACAGCACGTGTGACGACAGTATAATCGTGAAGGAGGTGTGCGGCAGCGTGTCTCGCCGCGCTGCCCAGCTCTGTGGAGCCGGCATGGCCGCCATCGTCGATAAGATCCGCGAAAACCGCGGACTGGACCACCTGGACATCACCGTGGGGGTGGACGGCACACTTTACAAGCTGCACCCACAGTGAGTAGCAGGGAGAGATACAGCACCTCTTTCTCATGGTAATGCCGTTTGAGCGGTGTATTGCTAAAGGCAGCCGGAGCCTTGTCATATATCAACATCAACCCATGGTGAGGAGAGGAGGCTAACAGCGATCTCTGTCTGATTGTGTTACTGCCATACTGCAGGCAGATGGGTAGAGCTAACAAAAGAACAGAGACACTGATCAATAATAAATACGTTTTTTGTGGTTTTCCAGGGGGGAAGAAATTTAATTTATTCGTTTTTTTATGTAGCCTATGTGTTGTTACATACTGTATATAGAATTGCAACTAGAACACAAATATTTATTTTGAAGGTAATATATAGGCTACGGCTTCCCTCAGCCCTTTATAATCAAGATGGATTTCCTGAACAAAACAACGTTGCCACATAAACTAACGAGTAGTTGAAAATCTGAATAATATCCCTAAACGTGTTAATTCATGCGCAATATCCATTTTGACCAGCATATGCCCCTGTAATAAAAATGTTTGAATGGTCAGTAGTCAAAATAATGCATGTTTGTAGTTTATATATTTGGAGGACAGTAATCACTTCCATTAAGAAGATTAAATATAACATGCTGTGTCTTTTTACATCTTCATATGCTATTTGTCTGGCTGGTTTTCATTTCCTTTTCTTGCATAATGCAGGTCAAGTAATTAAACACTATTTGTGCTTTCTCATACCCAAAATGAATACACACAGATTTTACTACACATCTAAGCACTTGGGGGCATGGTGTCCTTGGACACAAACCCCCTGCCATCAGGTCCAGAGTCCAGTGTTATGTGTTGTCATTGTCACAACCCATTCTTGTTTCTGCGTGGCTTTTCTTCTGCCCTGTTGTAATAACAGAATCAGTGTGCATTTCAGTATGATGACATGAGACCTCTCCCTATACGAATGATGATGTCATGATTTATCATGATCTGGAATGTGCAGTAGGACCGCTGACACGTCAAATTCAAGAAACCAGAAGTGAATTTGATAAGGATTACCCTTTCGCCACTCCATACTCCAAATGACAGCCATCGTGCTTTGTTCTTGTGCACTGATTCAGATTAAAACCAGTATCTCTCCCAACAACAAGTTGAACTGGCTCCTGTATATCTATTAATATTGATTGTATAATTGAAGGTCATCAAGAGAACCTCACATGCCTTTTATGTCAGAAGCTTACAGAGTAATATAAGGACTACCGTGTTATCATGAAGCTGACACCCTCTACCTGTCTCCACAGTTTCTCACGCATCCTGAGGCAGACAGTCCAGGGGCTAGCCCCCAGGTGTGATGTCACCTTTGTCCTATCAGAGGATGGGAGCGGGAAGGGTGCGGCCCTCATCACCGCTGTGGCGCGGCGCCTTTATGTGGAAACGTAAGGCGTGACTGGACTGCCCCCCATTTGCTTAATCTGCAGTTTCACAGTACACAAAACCAGTTGGTGAGCTGGGAAGCTGGTGATGTGAAATGATTGAAATTGGGGATCCATTTTGTGAAATTATTTTCTAAATTGAAATCATTTAAATCTGGCAATGCTGTAACACTGAAGACTACTGTATGTTTTGGGGAAAATACATCTTTGGGAAATTATTTATTATCTACAGTATATTTAGTAAAGGAATGATAAGTCGTGTTTGTTGTTTATGTTTTAGTACTATTAATAAGTCTTGAAATCATCAGATGAATTTTTGTATCATTATATGTATATATTTTTTACACAACAAAGAAGTTTAAAGCTGTGACAGTTTCTGTTTCTTTGAATTTATAGCTGAATTCGTTACCTTTAGGGAATTGAAAATGTACATGGCATTTGAGGTAGGCAGATTGAATGTAGTCAGAATCTTCTAGCTTCCATGTTGACAGAAGGACATTTTAAAGCTGTTTTGACTTTAAATAAATAACTTCTGAATCAATCAAAATAATTCACTCAACTTTTGAAAAAAATATTTTAAACCAGCATTAATGATGAGACGATTAAAGGCCTACTCTTCCAAACTGAATCTTTGGTACTGTATTTAATTGATTCTGGATCCGTTTTGTCGAGGGAGAAGGAGCTACAGTTTTCCAGAAGTCTTTGCCACCAGGCTCAATCACATCAAACTCTACAAATCACAGTAAAACCGATGGCTTTACGCACTTCATTCCTATGAATCATCTAATTTAGGGAACAGGAAACGCAAATGGGGAGCACTTGTACCGTATGTGGATGATGGCTGGACTTTATCCCTTTAGAATATTTTCTGCCCAGTTTTTTAAATAAAGCCATAAAGGGATTAAATAAGGTTAAGCCCGGTGAACTGCATGTGACATCTGAAATCCGCACGTAGAGACCAGAAGAAATACTCACGGTAATCCCCCACATGATGTAAACCTGCACACAGACATACATAACATGTGCTCACGGTGAGGGCTACACCTCAACCACAGGACAAATATGGAAAAGAGAGCATCTCTTTATTGTGCTGTAATTTGAATTAGTTATGTATGTGTCATCATTTTTCATATTTCAATACTGCACATGCAAGTATGGTCATTATGAATATTGTGATTATAAAGTATGAAACTAAGGTACAATAATTCATATTTTTTCTTTAATAATTAATGTTCAGTTTGGTATGAAGTTACTAGCTTAATCCCTGAATTTGGGTTTCACTTAATTAAACTTAATTTGTTCACTTATTCTTGTGGAATTGTGAAAATCAGATATATTTAATACTGTCAATCACAGAATGTTTTTTATTTTTGTATTTCAGTGACTTCAGGCACTTACACCCTTCTATATCTTATGAATTAGACCAATGGTCATTCATGGGGATTAATTAATGGTCACCTGATCACTTCCCCAGGGATACTGGGCTGAATTAATTCAGTTTAAGTAATTTTTGTCCAAATTCAATTTGTTGACATTTGACTCAGATTTTGTCACAGTGATGGTCACTTAAAAATGGACTGTAACCTGGACTTCAATGGTTCCTTTCTAAGTCTTATATTATTCTTCAACCCTCCCAAAATGGTGTAAGGTTGTTTAGAGAGTGAAATTATGTATTATTCTGTCATTATTTTCAAAGTGCCAGGATTCATATCAATATGTGATTGTGCTCTTGTCCCTTTATTTAAAAAATGTGCCTGCGTGCGGTCTGAATATTTCATGTTCATTGGTGTATGTCAACAACAAAGGCTTTAATTCAGAAACATTATGACAGAATCAACAAAAAATGTCTGGAATAACTGGTCAAGAACTGAATAGCACAATGGCACAATAGTCACAATTCGATTATGTAAGTCTGTCAATTTAAGTCCTGCTGAGTCCCATCTGCTGGGTCAGATTGGAAGACTCGCTTGAGAAAAGGTCATGTGTTTGTGGAGCTGCATTTCAGCCATGGGACGTGTTGGGGAGATGGAGGCTTCAGCACCTGTATGTATGGTCCAACACTTTCTCTCTTTAATGGGGCTTTGACAGGTGATCTGTTTCTGAAATTCATGAAATAAGTGGTTTATAGGAGAACCATTTGGATCTGAGGTTTTTTTCACAAGCATAGATGAAAGAAGTTATTTTAAAGATGACTTTCCTTACATTTTTATTTTTTTTAATACTTTTTTAAGGGAAGGGACTGGGATATTTGATTCTCAATATGGTGTTCTGTAATCAGCATAAGAAGTGTGTTTTCATTTTGATAATGTAATTGTCATTATTAATATTTGTCAGTGATCATTTCAATTAATGTACAAAAAAATGACAAAATTAGTAATAAATGCATAAACTGGTTGAATTTAAACAGCCATTTATTTATTAATGAACAATATTGTGTATGGAAGAACATTTGCCAATTTAGAATTTAACAAAGTAATTACTTACTTGGTAAGTTCTTGGTAATAATGACTACATACAGTCAGGTCCAGAATTATTGGCACTCTTGATGAAACTGACCAAAAAGAATGTATAACATATAAAGGATAGATTATGAGCTATAACACCCAGTTCCAATCGGAGATCAGCATTGGAACTCTGACACCAGCAATGGGGTTTTGCATTGGAAGAAAGATGCTTGTGTTGAAAAGGCCCTATATGGTTTTTTTTGCATCTATTGGTCCTGGGGCTTCTATTAAGGTCAATGGAATCATGAAATCCAGCAAGTACCAAGACATTTTGGTCAAAAACCTGGTTGCTCCCTGCCAGGAAGCTGAAACCGCAAATTGATCTTTTGGTAAGGCAATTATCCCAAGCATATCCCAAAATCAACCAAGCAATGGTTAACTGACCACAAAATGACAGTTTTTCAATGGCCATTTCAACCTCCAGACTTGAACGCAATCAAAAATTTGTGGTTTGAATTTTATTGGGCAGTACACAAGCACAGACCGAAAGATCTTGAAAGATTCTATATGGAGGAATGGTCAAAGATCCACTCCCAATATTTGCATCAATATCATAAAATACTATAGAAGACAACATGTTAATGTTTTTTTACCATTGTTTTAATTTAATTTAATTGTGATATCTTTTTTGTGCAAACAATATAGCTCATAACCTGTCTTGTTTATTTTATACAGCCTTTTTTGCTAATTTTCATCAATGGTCCCAATAATTCTGAACTTGACTGTATTTTCCATAACAAATACTCCCTTGTTAAAAATAGAGAAATACAAGATTACAATCTGTGGACCAAATGAAAAAAATAATTTGGAAAGTTGAATGAAATCTTTATTACAAATAATTTGGGCAGGTGTTTACGGGGAATTATGCACAGTATCAACAAACAAAATATCTCTGGATTATTCTATATGAACATAATTAAAATATTAAAGGTTTATTGAATTTCTCTAATCAGTCTCACATTTCTTGTATCTTTGTGCAAATAAAATTGAATGAATGTATTATATGACATTGAAAATCAGAGTATTCAAGAGGTTTGGTGGATTAAGTAAATAATGTGATGCTTTGAATGTAAGTTAGTCTTGTTGTAAATATGAATATAGTAACCAGTGTTTTATCAATGCAGCTGGATTAAACAGACTGCTAAACATGTTATTTAAATAAAAAATAAAAATGACCATGTCTAACATGAGAGGAAGCTGTGGAGCCAGACCCACATCTTTCTGCCCTCTCTCTGTGACCCCATAACGTCAGTTTGCTTCACTCTTTATTTACATAACTTATTTATGGATGATCTTAGAACGTACAAGCCTTTGGCATTCCTGTTCACATCTCTGTTTACACCAAAGTTGATATAAAATTTTGGTTTGCATCCTTACACTTTCTATAAAGCTTTGCTGTGAGTTCAGCAGTAAGATTAAAACAACTTTTTATATTCATCACATTTGGATGAATGGTGGTATTATAGTTGTTGAAAAGTTACATTTGTTCAGGGAAACCCCTTGTACAAATTGTAAAAAAATGATCTATGCTTCTACACGTCCCCATTTTAAAGCTCTGGTCAGCTTGGTTCTCTCTCTCTCTCTCTCTCTCAGTGACAATCAAGCTGAAAAAAATTATTTAACACGCATAACCTTCTGTACTTTTATTCATAAAGCAACATAACAGTATCATAATAGCATATGGTGTCAAATAATAAAAATCATCTGTAAGCACAGCATTCATTTATATTATACTGCCGTAATCATAGTGCCTAACAGTGTGAGTTGTAAGAGCTCAGAGAAATCAGAACCTGACCCAGGGTTTGGGGTGATCACATGCCAGGCCCTAGGCAGAGATGGAGAGATGTTATGCAGTAACTCCTTCCATCACAGGGAGGCGTGAGAGGAGGGCCAGGTGAGATCAGGAGGTGAGAGTCAGGAGCTGCCAGGCAATCAGAGGGATCAGAGCAGGGAGATAAAGCAGTGAACGGCAAAGGCAGAAGTGTTAGGATTGTGGTGTAAGAGGGCAGGGATGTGGTGCAAGTGTCACATGGCGGGACCACGGTTTGCGTTTAGAAAATAGAATTGACGACATTGATACAACATGAAGGTGACAGCAAACTGCCTTAACGCTCCGTGGTTTAACGTATTATACACCCCTCATGCAGATAATCCCATCTGTCAAGTTGCATCAAGATCTGTGGCTGTGTCTTTGTGTGGGTCGTTTCACCTCCCTCCCTCTCTCTCGTCGCCCTGGATTCTGTCACATGCGTTGGTGCTGGTTGGATTGCGAACGGAGGCGGATGCAAAGGGCTTCTGCTGTGCAACAGGATTCTGAGGAACAGGAGCATGAGGACAAGCAGTTCAATTGCAGTGATTGTGTTTGGAATATTTTTGAACACCTTGGGTTTTTTTTTAAATACTGGTTTCCTTTCCTGGGTTTTTTTTGTGTTTGCATACTTTTTTGTGCTTTTTTTGTCCGCTAATTTTTCTCTGCCCTGTCTTTTTGCCCCTGTTTCTTCCTACAGGTTGCAGCCTGTGTCTCAGCCCCCAGCCCCTTGGTCTACACCCTCAGTTCAACCCTGGCAGGCCCGCACGCCCCGTCATTTCCCAGCCCACAGGTCATATGTCCCACCTCAACCCTCACGTCCTGGCCCAGTCCCCCCTTATATTATAAAATAGCTTATTTTTATATTGGGATGTCTTAAAGTAGGTGTTTTCTCCTAACTGCTTTTTGTAAATACACAAATTAATTGACAATTGCTGTCTGTGCCTGCTTTATGCTGCTACTGGCTCTAGCTACTGTGGGAAAAACTCAAAGAACCTGTATTGGCCCAGTGCAACTTGGTGGTGTAGTCGGGGCTACCTTGTCCTGTCACGTAAGGGCTGATGGGTTTAGGGATGTATGGGCTGATTATATGATTATATAATTATATTATTATTTAGGGGTACAGGGACTAATGGTGGTTTGGGGTAGGGGTGTAATTAGGGAGGAGAAGTGCCCTTGACTAGTAGCACCAGGGTCATTGCTGCTGCAGTGGCTACAATAAGAGGTTACAAGAGGCTAAGATCAGGCTAATAGGTCATGATCAGAGGCTAACAGAGGCTAAGATCAGAGGCTAACAGAGGTTATGATGAAAGGCTATGAGGGCCTAAGATCAGAGGTCAACAGAGGTTATGGTCAGTGACTACAATCAGAGGCCAGTGAAGGGAGACAGGGCCAGCGGCTGGTGAGACATACGTAGGTTACCGTACTTTGAGATGTAAATAATGTAATTCTACTCAAAGGCATTAGATATTTATTGGATATGTAAGTTAACTAGTCTGTCTTGCAAATATATTAAAATATAATCCAGTATCTATATATTTAAAATGTGTCACATTGCATTACATGAGCACCCACCAACTACAGAAA
Source organism: Aldrovandia affinis (assembly GCA_029706075.1). Taxonomy (NCBI): domain Eukaryota; kingdom Metazoa; phylum Chordata; class Actinopteri; order Notacanthiformes; family Halosauridae; genus Aldrovandia; species Aldrovandia affinis. Next base: position 2,688,562 of record JAINUG010000139.1, on the reverse strand, counting down.
CTTCCTATTAAAACTCCATCAATAAATTGGTGGCGAATACTATTTTAATTAAATGGTTCTCTGTGGCTCAGTTGGTAGAGCACAGCGTTGGCAACGCTTAGGTTGTTGGTTCAATCCCCACTGGGGCCACATGTACTGAAAAATGTATGCATTCGCTGCTGTAAGTCGCTTTGGATAAAAGCGTCTGCTAAATGGCGTATATTTTAATGAAGGAAAACTAAAAATTTTGAAATGAGTAATAGCAGTACAAAGAGTTATTATGATTTCATAATTGTAGTTTTGTTTTTGGCCAGCAGGAAGTTTCGAAATGCATTTCACAGCTCTACAGTTAGCTATTTCCTGGTTTAGGCCAGCATGTGTGTGTATTTGTGCGTGTATGTGTGTGTCCATGCCTGTATTAGGGGCATATCAGTTCCTATGACTCTTGCCCCCCTGAACAGCAATCCAATCACACCTTCACCTGCACCAGAGCTCATAACTATTAAAACATAACAATAAGATGAAGAGAGACATTTCCATGTTACAGGGCCTGCCCCCAAGAAACGACATGCTTTTCCGTTTGTTAATACTGTATCAGTGATAAGCTTGTTAATACTGTATCAGTGATAAGTCTAGTATCTATCAAATTGTATCACATTTTTACTACGGTGCCATGACATACTAGCATGATGTAATTAGGATTTTCATTATGTTTGAAAATCTAAAAACAAAAAGTTTCTGAAGTGCTGTTTCAGAACAGGAAGGGCAGGGCAGCTCAACTTACATTTCCCTGTAATTGAAGCCATGCAATATGTCCCCTTCTATTGTCTCTCTCTCTGTCCCTCTCTCATATCTCCCCCCATATCACCTCACCTCATCAGTACTTTTTGTTGCCCTGGCAACAGACAGTGATAGAACCTAGAAGAGTCACGTTGTGACATCTCTGCCATGGAAAGAGGGAAAACAGAAAAGCTGTATCACTCTGTACTTGCCGGCTGCAGAAGTGGTGAAGGCGGGCCCTGCCAGTTGTGCAGGTGGTAGTTGGAGGAAGTGGAAAGGGGATGGGGCTAATTCCCCAGAGCAGAACCAGCGTCAGCGAGGAGGGGCGTGACCCCTGGTCACCCAGTCGCATAGATATCCGCCCGCCGCTCTGGGGAGAGAGAGAGAGAGAGAGAGTGCTGTGCTTAAAAGCCTTTCACCACCCAGAGGGATTCTGTTTTTTAGAAGTCAGTCTGTCTCAATGTTTAAGTTAGGGCTGCATATCAACGAGTCAGTCCTATCCAAAACACTCCAAAAGATTAGTTTAAAGGTGCAAAATAGGTTGTCAAATCTTCTCCAGGGGCGTGCAGAGGTGGAAGAACCGGTTCTATCCTGTTTACCGGTTTTGTCTTTTGAGCTTGATGAAAGGAGTTTATTTAGGGGGAAAGTGGAGTGTTTGATTTCAATCTGCCCCTTTATTCGTGGTCCTGGCAGAAAGTCTCCACAAGCATAGTTTAGATTGCCCAACGGTGAGACTGTTGCACAATAGCACTGTTAAATTCACAACAAAACGTAAGAAAGGGCCACTTTATGCATATAAATCTGTGCCTGACAACTTGCGCTGTTGAAACCATCGTCTTTGAGGTTAACCGGGAAGCCGCAAGGCTCTCCACCCCACCTCATCCTTCATTTATCCGCTAATTTCCTGACCCCACAACATGCAGCTCTGAGAACACCCATACAACGTGGGTTTCTAATTACCACAATAAATTATGGAGTGGCTAGTTAAACATGTTGTGAGTAACGTGAGTGTTACTCAGCGGAATTCCCAGTAATAAACCCTCTGGAGTCTTAATCCCTTTGCTCTAGTTATTTAGGAGGACAGTAAAACATAAGGAAGAGATGAGACATGATCACAGAGCAGTAATGATATCTCACACACACACGCACACACACACTCCTTTCCAGTGACGTGCCATACGTGCTCGGAGCCTTACTGTGGTAAGGAAAGAGTATTTCTTACAGCTCCTACATTTTTTTCTTTCCTCCTTGGCTCCTCCTCCACACTCTGTTTCTGAGGGAGGCAGGCGAGGGTCAGCCAATCAGCTCTGCTCTGTGCGGCAAAGCCTCAGTCTCCGGTCCAATCAGGGAGCAGGAAGTGGGCAGGGCCTTAGTGAAGGCCCACCCCTGCCCCTGCTGCATCTGGTGTCTCAGATCCATGCAGTCTGACTCTGAGCTGAGGGAGTGTAGCTCAGCACTTTGCTGTGAGATACATATACAAATCTCTCTCTTTCTCTTTATTTCTTTTTGCCATCCAAAGGAAAAAGGGAAAAAGCAAGTCCAGAGCTGGTTCTGGTTTCTCTGCTCTGGTCAAAAGGGATTATTTAGGGGAGGGCCAGCTTCAGGCTTCTCTTCCTCTTTGCTCTACTCTGGTCTCTGACCACAGCAGCTGAACAGGATGATAGCAGCACAGCTTCTGGCCTACTACTTCACAGAGCTGAAGGATGACCAGGTCAAAAAGGTGAGTCCCTTTGACCTTGTTTCACACGTTGTGTTAGGCGGGGGAGGGAATTAGCACTTCCCTTGTCCTCCATCTGTAACAGGACTGCTTTGTTACAGAGGCATTTCAAGGCCATGTGGCAACAGGTGACAGCAGCCAGCACACATGGCCCTTGGATGTCCCCGGTGGGTGTTAGGTGACCGATGTCACAGGAATGTAGTGTCCCCCGGGGTCCCCTTTAATCAATGTTAAAACAGCACAGGCCCTGCGCCTGGGGTCAGGCCATTGTGTGAGCGTGTTCAGGTGCCACTGCAGTGTCCTTGAAAGCAGGATGTGGTTGTCCAGCCTGCTGCCGGGAGGAGAAGTCTTTTTTTCCCACTCCTCTAAGCGACTAAAGCGACTAAAGGAAGCAATCACAAGCGCATCTCACTTATCCAACTCACTGAAAGCTGGTTAAAATTTCCACCCCACCCTCAACCCTTTATCTCCCAATTCCAGACTAACCTACTATCTTCACTATGCCCTTTCACTGCTGAGTGAGCATGTGAGAGAGAGAAAGAGAGGAATGTAAAACTTTATGTGCTCAGATTGAGAGCCTTTCCCTCACTGCAAACAGCACTGTGGTACTCTCTGTAGCTTTAGATTAGAGCAGGAAGCCATTGAACATATCAGCACAGAGCTGTAGGTACACAGCCGTGCTTGTTAAGAAAGCATGTCGCAGCACAGCTCCCCACGACTACAGACGCAATGTAAACATTCCGTTGCCCTGATGGATGTGCGTGCTGTACTCCGAAGCTTGTTCAAGACTGTGGGACTCTAGAGGACAAACCAGGAATTGAGGGTCAGTTACTGATTGTGAGCAAATAATTACCATAAGCAGATATAGCTGTGTGATACTGTATATTATCTTAGTCTGAATGTATTCCCATCATCATACCGAGGAGTTATGCTGTGGATTTATACTGAGCAGTTTATTCTTCACTAAATGGATGTTAATATACAAGGAAAAACACATGTATGTTTCTCAGCGCTGAGGATGATGAGTGTTTTTATGATATGCCCTTTTCCCATTCAAATTAATTGTGAAAATTCAATTATATCTTGAATCTTACTTCCTTGATTCATATTGTTGGTTCAAACAGTTAACCATTATACATTTGTGCAAAAATAGTGATTCCCCAGCACACCAGTTTGATGATACTTCCTGAAATGCAAAGCAGTCTTTGTGTGCAGAGAAAGGCTTATCTAACATCATATGCGTATGCAGCACTGGGCATAACCATGAGTGTACAGAGATGAGGGACATATATTTTCCAAGGAAATGTAAGTGTATAGGCTGTGTGTACTCACTAATACAGTAACATTTAACTGCCAATGAAATAATCATGGAGATTTGTTGATCAGTAAAATCCGATATGTGTCATTGCAACAGGCAGGATACCGCACCTCTTAAAGCAAACTTTGGAGACAGGAATCGGTAATGTCCGCTGCTGTTTACTGCTCTAGTTGAATTGCTTTGAAACTTTCACACATGAATGGCCTTGCAACAGGAAGTGGTAACTTATGAAACCAACTGAATTTTTCTCCCAGTGGAATGAATTGTAGAAGCCATTGTATCGGCAGGGCATTTCATTAGGGGCTTTTCTAGAAGGCATCTTTTAGCAGTGTCCAACTGGGAGTCAATTCTCGGGTCCACCACTTTTCTCTGCTTTCCGCACAATGTACTGGGGAATTAAATTCAACTCCTTAGTGTTAAGTGATGTTGGAGACGTACAGTAACAGAATGCTTGGACATGCTTTATTCGTAACACAGATCACAAATCAGCAGATTAAAGCTAATTTTGTTCATTTGAAAAAGCACAATCATTTTTATATTCAGTCCACATCAATTCAGTTTTCCACACATAACTACTACCTCAAGATCAGTTTGATATTGTGTGTTAATTTCTTGTTAACAATAACTTTGTTAGACTTTTGTAAACATTGCTACAGTCTATGTCTGGCTTGATTTTCTTTGGAATTAAATGCTTTTATATTATATTTGTCTCGGTGTGCGAGTCCTAGGTCTCACCAGCTCCTTGCCCAGCGACCAGATGGACATACCCCAGTGCAGTTGAGCTATACGTCAGATTAACTTTAACGGCCTGTGAGTGAGCTCAGGACAAAGCAAAGTATTTTTTTCAACTCGGGAAGGAGGCATTTCATTCAAGGGTAGCCTTCTGTTCAATATCAAAGTACCTGATCTCAGGGCCATTGGATAGTTAAGGAATATATTAATTAATTAGGTCAGTAAAAAGTTTTTAAAAAATCCATGTGATAATGAATAACTATTTATTCAATGCTCGATACAAAACACAAGCACTAAGAAAAGCATAGAAATTAGGTTTACAGTTATGGGTTTAATCCTGTGGGATATTTCAGGGCATTTCCTGCAGCTACTCTCTGAAAGTTTGGTTACTGAAAAAAACAATTTGGTTACTAAATTGAAGCCTTAAAAAAAACCTAACAATGAGTATTAGTATTTGCAATTAGTGTTTGAATAATAATAATTAGTAATAATTGAATTAGTTGCTCATCATAGTGAGCTTCTGACTTTACAAACCAAGAACAGACCTTTATTTAGTCAGCCTTCAGAAATGGGTATTAATTTTGCATGTCATGCTGGGTCATCGTTTTCTATCACAATGGCTATCGTGTGTCACAGGTGAGCCTTCCCAGTTCATGCCACACCATTCCACTCAACTGACTTTAAAGAAATGAGTATAACAAACAACATGTTCTACGCTATGCAGAATATTTATAATTAAACAGCATGAAAAATGTTAGTATTGTAAAACACACCCTGTTTAGCAACATTAAAGACAGTTTTTTTCATACGATATCACACCAAAGCCAATTATCTGGACACTTTTCACATTATCAACATACTAACTGTGTAAACATGGACACACAGAGTGAGCCACTGACCTCAGGTGATCCCTAGCAGCAGCAGGTAGTCTTGGAGCCAACGGACAGATGTGAGACAGTAATGCAGAGCAGTGTAAATTGAAGCCCTTTAATAAAATCAAGTAGTTATTGCTACTCACTGTACTATACTAATAATATGTGTACAGTAGGGAAAAAAACACTTGTTTGTTGGTTAGACTTCAAATTTGGAATGTTACATTTCCGTTGTGATAATTTAGACTTATTTCATGTGGATAAGTATTCATAGTAGTGGTAATTGTGATTTATGTCAGATGGATAAGTACCTATATTAGTGACGATTTCGATTTCTTTCAGATCGATAAGTACCTGTACTCCATGCGGTTCTCAGATGAGATGCTCCTGGACATCATGGCACGTTTCAAACGGGAGATGGAGAATGGCCTGGGGCGGGACACCAGCCCCACCGCCGTTGTGAAGATGCTGCCTACCTTCGTCAGATCCATACCTGATGGGTCAGGTCAGCCGAAACAATTCAATTATGTTTGGAGCTCTGCTGTTGTCCCATACTTTATGGCTCCGCTTAATATTTTGGATGCATTAGTCCATTATCCGCTTAGTACCAGTCTGTGACTGTCTCTCGAATCTCGTAACTCAATATCATTTGTTATGATGTAGTTAAGGTGCAATATCATTTTCAGTAAAAAAAAATACATCTTCACATGTTCCCATCGTCATGAGTCTGTCCTACCAACCCATTTGAGTATATTGGACAGAGATGCCTGCATCAGTGTGAAACAGCTAAACATAACAATCAGAATGTATTATGATATTTTCCCTTCCCTAGGGGATCATCCAGGTGAAGGTGACCCCCCCTCCCCCAACACACACATACACAAAGATGATACATGAGGGTAGAGGAATCTGTAATAGCATACAAATTAACTTGCGCATTTAGGTGAAGGGAGCAGCTGAATGCATGCAAGCTCCACACAGATTGTATATCCATTATATTCATAGGAAGTCAATGGGCCTCATTTATCAAGCAACATACGAACAAAATGTCTCGTAATTCCTTTGTATCACCATTTACACATGAAAATTGGGATTTATCAAAGTTATCCAAGTTTGTCAAAGAGTCTAACTTGTTCGGATGTGCAAAGGAAATTGAGACCACGCGCAAACTCTGCAGTTCGTCTTTTAACTCAAATCGAATGAAATTGGTCATTGAATAGGCTTCTTTGTCTACTTATTTTGTCCTGAAATACTTAAATATCAGAAAGAAATATAAATGATAAAGAAACTAACATAAATTGGTGGCGAATACTATTTTAATTAAATGGTTCTCTGTGGCTCAGTTGGTAGACCCCACTGCTTCTGCTACTGAATAATACATTTTTGTTCTGTTGAATAGTATCTAGAAACCCCACTGCTGAGAAATTCTTCTTCTTCTGCCTCTTTGACGCCATTTCTCACCTGAGGATCATTTTTGTGGCTTTCCTGCTTTGCCATATATGGTATTTCGGAGGCAGTTCCATTATGTTAATTAAGGGACCGTGAACGCACTTCCAATTTATGACTGTTTGGGATTTATCAACATATGCACGGGATACAATGAAACGAAGTGCCTCCGAACGTTTGATAAATGCGGCGGAAGTTGTTAGTTTGTATAATTTTACGGGGAAACGTACGTGCATATTTACGAAATGATTGATAAATGAGGCCCAATGTGTGAGATCTTAATAACAAAGAATGACACATCATGGCTGTTTTATATCTGTAAATGTTGCTATTTTGATAAATAGGTCAGTCTCTTTTTAAGAGACACTCACCAATTAGTTCTATTTAAAGTCACATCCAATGTATGCACGCCAACATTAAATCAATATGATGCTAATTTCGCCATGCCCTATTCTCCCTGTGAAAGAGAGAAGGCCACAGAAGGAAGAGAGAAGGAAAATAAAGAGCACAATTGGCATTCAGGCTTTGCGACCAGAGTCTGGTCTAAATTTATTTAAAAGAGGCCAATAATCAGTCATGATTTTGTGCTCTCAGGTCTAATTTGATTTAACAGAGGTCAACGCTCAGTCATGATTTTGTTCTCTCAGGTCTAAATTGATTTAACAGAGGTCAATAATCAGTCATAATTGTGTGCTCTCAGGTCTAAATTGATTTAACAGAGGTCAATAATCAGTCATGATTTTGTGCCCTCAGGTCTAAATTGATTTAACAGATGTCAATAATCAGTTATGATTTTGTGCTCTCAGATGATGCACACAGTTTTTATGGATGGTTCTTTAGTTACTCATACTGTATGTGTTCACTAAAGATGTCCTGTTATTATACAGTATTTGCTTCTAACAGGCTTTGGCCTTTGGGTAGGATCTATGCTGGCAGTCTGTGGTGGCCAGAAAAACTGAAAAACATATTTTTGTGGGCGGTCAGTTTCATTGCTTTTAGTAAACATGAGCTTGACATTATGGGACATGCCAATTCATGTAATGTTGTGCAGGTGATAGGTGGATGGATAGATACATAGATAGATAGATCCTTTCCGTACAAAAGCCCCTAATAAAAATTGTTTTGACAAACCAATTCTGCTGGAAAAACACAAACGTGAAGCCGATATTTGTGGTTCTTGCACAGGCAGGTTTTGTGTCCGTTGCACTTTTAGGCAAGCTGGAGGGCTGTAGGTCATCTTAGTAGTTGAAACAAACCATGTTGTTAACACAAATAAATGTGTTTTTTCCCTTTGCAATGACTTTTGAAGTTGGGAATATTTTCTTCTGCCCTGGAACAACCTACCTGTGTAGACTTTTAGAGGTAGACAGGAGTCATACTCATAATAGAATGACATTTTTATCTTTCAAACACTGTGTATGTTGTACAAATGCTGCGTGCATTCAGAGCTAATACAGTTTAAATAGTCCATGGTGGCACTGATCAATAATTGCCACTTTCAGATTGCAGATTCAGATTTACATGCGGGGACAAGGGTTCAGATTGTATTAGTGCAGACTGTATAATGACTGTACACAGATAGGGTAACGCATTGTGTGCGTTAAATGCCAATCACACTTAAGGCCTCTACATGCTTCTGCGTAACTTGTGCGACATCTTCGCGGTTTGCGCAATGCAACATGTCGCAAACACTCAGCAATTTATACCTCTGTGCAACCTATGTGACATGGTGTCCTTACACTTCTGTACACTACTAGGCGTCAATGTGTTGAACAAGGTCGATAAAGTTTTCATGAAAGCAGGGAAACTCCTGTACCTTCGAACTTCTTCAATCAATCTTTCCTGAGGCTGGTTAATTTTATACCGTGTCGAACAAATTATGTTATCTATCTATATCATTAGCTACTGTTAGTGAGCTTTATTTGGCCGTGATACCAGGTTGCTAGCTAGCTAGCTAGCTAGATATTGATAGTTTTACTTTAACATAGATATATACAGGTATGGTATGTAGCTGCCAACAACGATGTCTATCGCTGTATTACTGCACTGATCTCTTGTGCAATCTATGATTGTTCTTACCATGTATTAATGCACATCTTGTAAGTTGCTCAGGATAAGAGCGTCTGCTATATGCACGCAAAATGTTACATTTATATGTAATCTAAAGCACAACACAAAACATCTGGATATTTGCAACCTTAAATATATCATTTAGAATGACGTGAAGACCACAGACGATCCTTCGTTGTTTGCAGAATCTCCAAGTTTAATGTACTGTCAGTACAATAGACTTTAAAACCTTTAAAAAAGGAAATACGCCTGTCATGAAAGCAGCTTGTGTGCGAGCAACTCACCTTTATAGCATTAAAATAATAGAGCAAATTCACATGGAACAAAGGAACCAGCAGATGACTCTTGAACATAATGTTAATGTATTAAGAATGGTCTTTTTCTGTCTTTTCACAGAATTTTTCAAATCGCTGCTTTTATCTTTCTCCCCTAATCTGGATGGATCTGCTAAATGTTTAAAATATAAAATGTAAAAAAATGATGTACTAGCTGGATGAACTATGACTATGACAGCTCCACCTCCATTCGCTAACCAACCAATCAATGCTGTGCAACATCTACGTGAGTCGTGTAGCATGTAGAGGCCTTTTGGCTGTGCTACCATGTGAGAGAGAGATCAGACCAGCACAGTGAATTTTCTTTACTCAACAGGAGCCCTCCTCCAGGGGACCTCACCCCTGCTCAAACCTATTCACCTTGTTCAAACCTACTAACCCCTGCTCAAAACCTACTCACCTTGTTCAAACTTCTTAAAACCTACTCACCCTGCTCAAACTTACTGACCCCTGCTCAAACCTACTCAACCTGCTCAAACATACCTTGTTCAAACCTACTCACAATGCTCAAACCTACTGACTCCTACTCAAACCTACTCACCTTCAAACCTACTCACCCTGCTCAAACCTACTCCTCAAACCTTGTTCAAAAACTCAACCACAATGCTCAAACCTCACCTTGTTCAAACCTACTCACAATGCTCAAAAACCTACTCAAACCTACTCACCTTCTTAAAACCTACTCATCCTGCTCAAACCATACTCCTGCTCAAACCTACTGACCCCTACTCAAACCTACTCACTTTGTTCAAACTTACTCACTCTGCTCAAGTCTACTCACCCTGTTCAAATTTACTCATCCTGCTCAAATGTACTTATTCTGCTTAAACATGCTCAAATCTACTCACCCATCTCACATCTGCTCCTCCTCGTGATCCAGAGCCATGTGTATCAGCTCCATGTGTGATGGCTCTCACATGCTCTAACATGATCCTTCTCAGCGGAGTCTGTTGTGAAGCTGTTCCTAAATATAGCTCATACTGTACGTTAACCTCTAGATCCTGTCAATGTGCCTGCCGCTTGAGGAGTAAAAATGGGATGGCTCAAATGCTGTCTCATCAAGAAAGGAGATCAGAGAACTCTTCTGTGCTATGAACAAGCCAGAGAGGAAAGGAGAGTTCTCAAAAATGTTGCTTAATTTCCTGTCTTCGAGCACAATATAGTGTGTTCTACAGTACACATGTATAGCTAGTAATACATACAAGCCATTTTCATTTAGCCATTTTTTTATGTACTTTTTACAAAAGAGTCTTTGCCCTTGTGTTCTGACACAAAAGCACTTGTATGGTGTGTCACTGCTTTTGACAGATAAATGAGGATTATGAGTTAAGGAATGTTTTACAGCAAGTCAAGTATTGCACAGCCAAGGCAAAGTAACATATCTTTATTCCCTGTCATCACTATTTGGCAATGCTTCTTTTGAAATTGTTATCATAACTTAGAGCTGTGTATTTTTGTCAATTCTATCACTCCATAAAGGAATTCCAAAAGATGAATTTACACAGGTCGGCCACACCTTTCTCAACACCTCTGTGGTCATGTCCTGCCCCTGACCTTAGTCTCCAGTGCATATACAGTATGTCTTTATTCTACAATGCCTGACTGTAGTCATCTGCACATATAATTATCAGTTGATAACTGATACTTCCAAAATGTAAGTTGTACTTAGTCAGATGCTGGTCAGATACAATCATATATTAATTTAAAAATGGCCCACCATGGACATTTCTCCATTCTTTCTTGCTGACAGCATTTCATTCATTCCAATTCAGCACACATACTACTGTGTGTTTTAAGCAATTTTACATGGATCACTGGCTTCATAATGCTTTACTGATCCACTGCCAACACCGGGGCAAGGCAATATTGTGCAAGCCAATGCAGTGAAGGCAGAGTTTAATGATTGTTTGATCCATGTATTACTCTGAACTAATTGAATTTGGTTGAGGCAAAGTGCTAATCCGAATGAATATTGGCCCGTTTGTCACCAAATGTCAGCATGCATTGGAGGGAGACTAATTTATAATGTAGCTACAGTAGTTTGCCTGTCATTTGTTGCTATGTACTGTCAAATATGTGGTCGATGTTGCTGTAATAAAGATGCCCTCTTCAACAGGGATGGCAATCAGTAGCCAGGGGGCTTTAACTAGCTATCAGTGTTTTACTATGTAGGCAGAGGAGGGTGTCTTAAATTATATTTCCTATCTGAGGTTCAGGAAGATAACTGAATAGAAAAACAGAACAAAGGAAGAGAAAACGGTAGAATGTACAGCCTGGCAGCAGCAATTGTGAGAGTTGAGGTGCCGAGGACCAAAGCCAGAGAAAACATTATTTCTGAGTTTCTCTCTCCTTTCCTTTGCCCACTCACAAAGATGGAGGTGACAGCAGCATAAACCATAGTTTTTTTTTCAGTTGTAAGAGGAAGCCTTACTGAAGAAGGTACTACCCAGGTCTGATAGTCTGTAACCTGAGCTGTTTGTTTGTGACGGGCTGAATTGACATTGTGTGTACGAGTTGCGCTTATTTAAAGCTTAACATACCACCATGGGGCCGGCCGCAATGCCATAAATGCACCAGCCTTGAGTTCACTCAGGGATGGATAAGTCTCCAAGCCCCTGGCCCCCAGTCCCTGGTCCCCATGAAGTTGACAGCTATTCCCAGAATCTGAACTGGCAGCATGACCTCTTTCTGCTCACTGAACCCAGACACACAGTGGGAGCTATTATGACGGACCATGTGTTTGAAAGAGTTACAGCCTGGTGGACTGGCTCTTGAGTCAGTTTTATTTGCTCTGCCTTGTGTATTGTGTGACATTATAGGAAATGGGGGCGGGGGGCAGTGTATGTACCTTTTTATGGGTATTAACTATATTTCATATAGACTTTATAGTTATTGTAATCCATACATGGTATATGTCAAAGCTAAATTCTGAGCAGTAGTGCATGACTGGTTCAGTCACTACCCATTCATACAGGGGATACATTACAAGCTTCTTGCCCAAGGGTACAACAGCATTGCCCCACCTTAGACTTGAACCTACAGCCTCTGGGTAACAAGGGCAATTCCCTAACCGCTACACTATATTGCCACTACCCTTGAATGGACCCCACACTGCGCATTAAGTTTAATGATGGTTGTTTTGTTCCCTTGTGTTTCACAGAAAAGGGGGATTTCATAGCTCTGGATTTGGGGGGGTCCAACTTCCGCATCCTGCGTGTGAAAGTGTCCCATGAGAAGAAGCAGATGGTGCAGATGGAGAGTCAGATCTACGAGACCCCTGAGGACATCATCCATGGCAGCGGCACACATGTGAGGGCTCCTTGAACCCTCCTTTCCCCCCTCACCCTGTCATTCCACCCCCTCACCCTTCCATAAGACACTAAGACACCCAGCCTCAAATGCCCCATCTACCTGCCTCTCCATAATCACCCCCAAACCCCCCATCCCTCCATAACACACCCAGCCTCAAATCTCCAACTCACCCATAACCCCCCCTCACCCCCTATCTACCTGCCCCTCCGTAATCCCCCATCTTACATCCCCCAAACCCCCCACCCCTCCATACCCCACTCCTGTAGTATGAATGTGGTATGTGTCTGTACCAGCCTCACTGTTTGACCCTGCACCCCACCCCTTCTCCACAGCTCTTTGACCATGTGGCAGAATGTTTGGGTGACTTCATGGAGAAGCAAAACATTAAAGACAAGAAGCTGCCCGTGGGATTCACCTTCTCCTTCCCCTGCGTTCAAACCAAACTGGATGAGGTGAGACCACCAATCCACCAATGGAATTGCTCCCCTGACCTGAGATTCAATTAAACATTACATGGGACTTCCTGCACTTTCTTCCTTCGTGTATTCAGTCCTTATTGACCATGTGCCATGAATTAGCCAGGATGGTCAACAAATCAACTCATCTGATTAGATATTAGAATAGATTTACCACAAAATTGTCATAACAAGAGAACAATTAAATACTGCCCACCATGTAGCTTGATATAGAGAGGCCCTGCACACAGTGGAACAGATAGAAATGCAAAGTGGTGTGAAAGCATTTAGTGATGGTCAATGTGTAGACAGCTGTCAAAACCTGTCCATCACTCCTGTCCTGATATTTGTTACAGAGTTTTTTGCTGACCTGGACTAAACGCTTCAAAGCCAGTGGAGTGGAGGGCATGGACGTTGTGAAACTTCTGAACAAGGCCATTAAAAAAAGAGGCGTAGGTTTCACCTTCAAACACCATGCTTTACAGGGGGTTCAAACCAAGCCAATCCGTGATTTAACGGACTGATATGTTGCCAAATTGAAAAATATCTTCAGTTTAATTTGAATGGTACATTTGACTAATGATTTAATCGTGAATTTGTGTTTTTCAGGACTACGAAGCAGACATAATGGCTGTGGTCAATGACACAGTCGGAACAATGATGACCTGCGGATTTGATGACCAACGGTGTGAAGTTGGCATCATCATAGGTAAGGAATTCCAGAAGTGTGTGGGCCGTTCATATGAATAAAGTAATAAACTATGAACTGCTTCACTATGATATGCTATAAGAGCCAGTGTCTTATTCCTTTGAAGCGACAATATTTTTATATCATATCATATTGGAAGGTAGAAATTAGTTAAAGCAAAATTCCACACAGATATTAGGACGTTTTCCTTTCACGCAGAGAGTTGTCAATGCCTGGAACAGTTTTCCAGGTCAGGTAGTTGAGACAGAAACACTGGGGCTATTGAAGTCCAGGCTAGATGCAGTACTAGATACTCTTTAGATTAGGACATCACAAGCCTAGATGGACTGAACGGCATTATGTATTCTTATGCTCTTATATTAAATAATGTATATTTATTATATACTGTATATTTTTAGTATATATGTATATATAAAATTAAAGTGAATACGAATATAAGTAATAATAAAATGAAAACATATGGGATGAAATATGGGTAGGATAGAACAACAGGGAATATTTCTGTCGCTGTTTGAATCCTGGTCCTCTGGCATTTCCAAAGGCACGGGCACCAATGCCTGCTACATGGAGGAGCTGAGACACATCGACCTGGTGGAGGGAGATGAGGGCAGGATGTGTGTAAACACGGAGTGGGGGGCCTTCGGGGATGATGGCACACTGGAGGACATTCGCACCGAGTTCGACAGGGAGATCGACAGGGGCTCCATCAACCCTGGGAAACAACTGTGAGCTCTTTCACCCGACAAGTACCATGCGCTTTGCTCCGCTTAAATAACACAAGCATTTCAATGATGCATTCCCACACAAAGGCCTGGATTCAATCAACATCCATCCTTTACAATTAAATGCAATTGGTTTTTTTTCTAAATCTTTTTATCCATTTTGACACTTTCTGAAGAGAAAAAAACCTAGCATTTGCATTCATTTGTAAGGAAAATTAAAGACAAATGCTGACTGAATCCAGGGTAAAGTTTTCCATTAATGGTTGAATGAATCCACTGGTCTGTGTTTATTCCCCGTTGCCTGTGCCTGTCTTTGAAACGACAATTTGAAATAGAGCGCCTTGAGGACCAAAGCAATGCTGGCTTTGTAGAATTACGTTCTCTACCGTTGTGTTTCATAATTCTTATCATTCGTCTTTAACACTGTATTGAATCATTGTGGGTTTTGTTTCCAGGTTTGAGAAGATGGTCAGTGGGATGTACATGGGTGAGCTTGTGAGGCTCATTCTGGTTAAGATGGCCAAAGAGGGGCTGCTGTTTGAAGGCCAAATCACCCCTGAGCTTCTCACCAAAGAGAAACTTGAAACCAAGCACGTCTCTGCCATCGAGAAGTGAGTATCAGACTCACTTACAGTCCACTCGTTTATTTCAAGTACTGTGCCAAGCATGTTAATATGGTTTATGCTCTCGATTAGCATTCAGCAAATACCTGTAGTCAATGAGGTTGAGGGCTTACTTTTTTCCGGAAACTGTATATAATTTGATTAATAACTGAATTATTTAAACCGGTTACAAGATGACATGCATGAGATGATGATACCCAAAAAGAAAGAGGCACAATTTGTTCCAGAGAGGATCTCTAAAGCAAGGCCAGGGCAGTGACTCTCCTCCTGTGTCTCTGTGCTGACAGGAGTAAGGAGGGCCTGACCAAGGCAAAGGAGATCCTGATGCGCCTGGGCGTGGAGCCGTCGCACGACGACTGCATTGCCGTCCAGCACGTCTGTGCCATCGTCTCCTTCCGCTCCGCCAGACTCATCGCCGCCACACTGGGGGCCGTCCTCTCTCGGCTGAAGGACAACAAGGGCCAGCCGCGCCTACGCACCACTGTGGGAGTCGATGGCTCCCTTTACAAGATGCACCCACAGTGAGCATGCACTTCAGTAACGCCCTCTATAAGATGCACCCACAGTGAGCATGCATTTAGATAATAGCCCTCTATAACAGGGGTGGGTAAAGAGGGGTTCTTAATGATTTAATTAGCCCAATCATTTCTGTGATCTGACATTTTAGCTGAAGACTGTTCTTGTGTTCCCATTTGAAACATGTTACTGTGGTCTAATCTACAAGTGAACCAGCATTGGCGTATCCAACTAATTCGTTAATTGAGCCAGGATAATTGTAGAAACAGAAACCTGCATACACACCGGCCCTCCAGGACTGGAATTGCCCACCCCTGCTCTATAAGATGCACCCACAGTGAGCATGCACTTCGATAACGTCTTCTATAAATGCACCCACAGTGAGCAGGAACTGATTATCTCCAGCACATGTCTGATAAGGAAATGGAGCTGTTCACAAGCAGATTTCAACCTAGACAGTTTAGAACTACCCCCTCAACTGACCTACATGTAATCATACATGTAAATGATATTTTTGTAATATTTCTACACTGCCCAGGAAACCTCCCCTCTGAAACACTGAAGCTCTTGTGTCAGTTTCAGTATTGAATGAACATATTTGCTTACTGAGATGGCATTGAGCCCTTTTTGTCAGGATTCATCTGTTCAGCCTGTTCCTTCACCACACTGCTGGATTCCAGTCTTCTGTGATCATGTTCTACAGGCATGCTAGAACATGGTCCAGACATCCCATCTCTATCAATCCAATCTGTAGGCCACATCCTTTATGACTGAAAATCTTTCCCGTGTTGCCAGTGTTGGTTTGGAGGACAACAAGCAATCAGTGATCGCAGATTTAGGTGGGAGAGTCTGTCATGTAAGATTAGCACTCCACATAAACTGCAACACAGCAGAGACACAGAGTGTCTTCCCTTGCAGTGCTTGTGTCATCAACAGTAACACCAAGATACCCAGACCACAGTTAACATAACAGTGGTCCGTTGCATGAATTTCACGCCCTGCAGTGAAATAGAGAGATGAGGTGAAATGAGGTGGGACAGGCTGAAGTGCTGACTAGACTATCAGTGAGGAGTCTTGTTCCTGCACTGTTTATCTCCAGCGTACAAACAGCTGTGGACAGGAAGGGCCAGAGAAAGTTGTCCTGCCATTAATTAATGAGTAAATCAGGAGCTCTCCAGGATTGTGGAGGGAAACTTTTGCCAGGAAGGGAATAGCTATCTGTAACAAATGGGGAAGAGGATAGCAGTCAGTAACAAACAGAAGCTTGCTGTACTTTGTCTCAACACTTGGTGATACTGGATAGGCATATCATTAGACATACTACATGTACTGTAAGTCACAGTACAAATGCACATTATAGTGGCCATATGCATTATGACTTGCCAAAGAATATGCGGTAACGCTTTACATTAATCCTATCTACATAAAACATTTATAATGTATTCATGTGCAGTAAAATGGTACATTACAATTACATAGGGCATTATGGATACTTTATGACATGTTTTACTTGTACATGACATTACATGTAATGATGCTGTTATGTAATGATGCCTATTTATGAATGCAGACTGAGCTCTTCATGATGCATTCATTACAATTGTGTGTATGCATTATGTCACAACCTGGGATAGGTCTGACCCAAGAATCACAGACCTAAAAATGGCACACACATAATACATTCATAAGCATTTCTATTTATCAAAATGCCCTTTGTAATTGTAATGTACCATTTTTTTAATGCTCATGAATACATTGTGTAGATAGAGTTAAGTGTTACCGAATATGCTGTGTACAGTAGAAAGTATGGTAGGGGATATGGTGAAACGATGGTAGGGGATATGATTCTTAGTCAGGTTTGGTCTGTGCTCCCCAGGTACGCTCGGCGTCTCCAAAAGACCGTGCGGCGCTTGGTCCCAGACTCGGACGTCCGCTTCCTCTTGTCAGAGAGTGGCAGCAGCAAGGGCGCCGCCATGGTGACAGCAGTGGCCTACCGACTCGCCGAACAGACCCAGCAGATTGCCCAGACGCTGGCCGAGTTCCGGCTCACCAAAGAACAGCTGCTGGAGGTGAAGAGCAGGATGAGGACGGAGATCGAGAACGGCCTGGGCAAGGCCACCAACGACGCCGCGACTGTTAAGATGCTGCCTACCTTCGTGCGCAGCACTCCGGACGGAACAGGTGAGGCAACTTTACTGCACTCACTCACTTACTAATGCAAACAAATTACATTTCATTACAATTACAAACATAATATTTCAATACAACATATTACATTGTTTATAATTTAACACTTTCATTTTTCCAGTTTAACACTGATTATATGGTCATCTGGAAGTTAAGTTAAGTTAAGTTTCTTTTTGGGATGAATTTGGTTAAACATGATGCTTTGTCTCTGCTGCAAAATGTTATTGTGTGAACACCTGCCCCACCCCCCTGCTATACCTACACTGCGCATATTAACTGGCTTAAATCTCCTGATCTCCTGCCTGCGCTGGAGCCTGCGGTAGCCCTGACCCTGTTCCAAGACTACACGTGACACCATACAGCGCAGGAGCTTAGCTGGACACTAATGGTTCTGATTAAGGTTACAGGCTTTTAAATCAGTGTAGACACCGAAAAGCAACAGTATACAGTGTCTCTGACAAGTATTCACTCCCTTTGGCATTTTTTACATTTTATTTTCTTACTTCATGGAATAAACATTGATTTAATTGGGATTTCTTGCCACTGATCAACACGAAATACTTTATAATGTCAGACAAAAAACACAACTCTACAGCTTTTTCGTAATTCATTACAAATAGAAAACAGACAATAATTGATTGTCCTGGAGTGGCCCAGTCAAAGCCCAGACCTCGATCCCATTGAGAATCTGGAAAGATTTACTCAAAGTGTACATGAGACTGTGCCTTTAAATTCCACACTGTGCTAAGAGGGCCCTGGTAAGTTCACTGCATCCTGGTTAAGGCACTGCACCCTGGTTAAGTCACTGTGACCTGGTTACTTCACCGCATCCTGGTTAAGTCACTGTGACCTGGTTAAATCACCACACCCTGGTTAAGTTACTGTGACCTGGTTAAAGCACCACACCCTCCTTAAGTCACTGCACCCTGGTTAAGGCACTGTGACCTGGTTAAATCACCACACCCTGGTTAAGTTACTGTGACCTGGTTAAATCACCGTACCCTGCTTAAGTCACTGTGACCTGGTTGCACATGATGCATAAATGAATTCTACATCTATAAACACTGGAAGTTACCTCAATAAATGGGTGTGCCTAACAAATAAATACCCATTAAAGGCTCCCGAATGGTTCCATTGATGAAAGGCAAACAACAAAGGTTCGAGCATCTGCCTCAATTGTATCATCAGCTGACTATGACTGGGATTCCACAGTGGCAGGATGCAATTGGTTTCCTCCTGCCAGGGGTAGGATGGGTTTAAGTCAGTCAGCTATGGTTGCTGTTGCGGTATCAACTCCCACACTGTAGCCTGCAGTGTGTAAAAGTTAACGGTTCACAGGTGAGTGCATCAGAGTGGAGCACACACTTCAGCTGCAGTACTCCTGGGGTGTGGGTTTGGGTGGCAAAGCCGTAACCAGAAAAAAAAACTAAAAGTATGGGAGAAATAAAAAACATGTCCTTATTGGACAGGCTAATCTTACCTCATTCACTCTGTCCCGCACTGATGCACACGTGCCTTGTTTTGTTTCAGAAAATGGAGACTTCCTGGCTCTGGATCTGGGGGGGACGAACTTCAGAGTGCTACTGGTGAAGATTCGCAGCGGCAAGAGGCGGACGGTAGAGATGCACAACAAGATATATGCTATTCCCATCGATGTCATGCAGGGGACAGGAGAGGAGGTAATCAGGGATTATCTCACATATCACATCTATGCAGAGACATGTGGAGCTGTTTCTCTAGCTTCATTTCACTCTATTGCATATAGGTATTATGAATGATATTATTCTGCAAACATATCTTGCATGTACCATGACATTTTGAAGAGTGAATTGGTACAAAAATATTCTTAATTGAGGACAGAAAAAATCATTCATGTCTCATTAGTGAAGTCTCAGTTTTACGTTTGGGCGAACACACGGAAGTTGTGGTGTTTGGTTGTTGCCGGTGCCTCAGTAAATGTGTTTTTCGTTTGGCTTCCCAGCTCTTTGATCACATTGTGCACTGCATCTCTGACTTCCTGGACTACATGGGCATGAAGAACACTCGTCTGCCCCTGGGATTCACCTTCTCCTTCCCCTGCAGACAGACCAGGCTGGATGCGGTGAGACTGATGCATGCTTTATCATTATCCTTTATCACTGGTTCTGCTTTATCACTGTGTCCTTCACTGTGTGTGATTTAGGAGAATAGAAGCCCTTTGGTGAGGACACACATATACAAACACAAACTCTCTCTCTCTCTCTCACACACACACACACACAAACTCTTTCCCTCTCCCTCTCCCTCTCCCTCTCTCTCTCTCTCTCACACACACACACACAAATAACTACTCTGTCCCCGTGCCATAGATGGGGTATTTTATGCTTATTCTATGATGATGCTTATTCTATACTGTATAAATCCAAGCAGTGATTTGATGGTTGATTCATATTCCAGGGCATCCTTGTTACCTGGACCAAAGGATTCAAGGCCACTGATTGTGAAGGGGAGGATGTGGTGGGACTGCTCCGGGAGGGAATCAAGAGGAGGGAGGTGAGTGAAGAAATTCAGAAACTCACACTTTCTCTGTGTGTGTGTGTGTGTGTGTGTGTGTGTGTGTGTGTGTGTGTGTGTGTGTGTGTGTGTGTGTGTGTGTGTGTGTGTGTGTGTGTGTGTGTGTGTGTGTGTGTGTGTGTGTGTGTGTGTGTGTGTGTGTGTGTGTGTGTGTGTGTGTGTGTGTGTGTGTGTGTGTGTGTGTGTGTGTGTGTGTGTGTGTGTGTGTGTGTGTGTGTGTGTGTGTGTGTGTGTGTGTGTGTGTGTGTGTGTGTGTGTGTGTGTGTGTGTGTGTGTGTGTGTGTGTGTGTGTGTGTGTGTGTGTGTGTATGTGTGTGTGTGTGTGTGTGTGTGTGTGTGTGTGTGTGAAGTGAATGAATGGGACTGTGGGTGTGTCTGTGTGTGTTGTGCATATATATATAAAATATTATCCCAGAGCCCTGTGAGCTGTGCTCGTGTTTGAATTTCTATGGCGGCAAGCCGGAGTTTCACAAAATACTCTGCGTTGTTGATGTAATATGACTAAATAAATAACAAGGTCCCAATTATGCTCATCGGGACATTTTGTGCTAACTATTTATTTTTTCCTTTGAAAGAGCTCCAACCGCGTTCAAATTCTTTTCTTTTTATGGAATATATTTTGTTGTAGACTGGAGCTTTTTCCTTCTGTGCGTGTGATAGGAGGCCTATTGATCGCCCATATTGGGATTACTATTATTATTCATAGATTTTATCGTACTATTCAAACTTTATTCTCCAAGTTCAGTGTTGAATTTGTCATTGTACTGTCATTATTAATGCATTTATTGCTGTAACGTTTCCTTTTTCATTTTTCATACTGACGTGCGTTGTCCTGCATTGATCTCTTTCCATCTCTAATTATTACATGTATTTACCAGGGCCTCTGACAATTGTAACAGTTCTTATTACATTCTGTTTCTGTCTGTGTTGTGTTTAAGATTCAATTCAAGATATTATCATTCCCACTTATTGCATGATATGATCTTTATTTCAGTATATCCATACGTTCCTTCATTCATTCATTCATTTATACCCTCATTCATGAACTCTTTCATGTTCTCATTCATCCATTCAGGCATTCATTTTTATTATAGCAACTTTGCAAGTCCCTTTAGTGATAACCCAGCAGCCTACTGGGAGAGAGTTGTTAATATGTGTTTATCTGTGTTTGTGACTGTGTGTGTGGTCTGTAGGAGTTTGACTTGGATGTGGTGGCAGTGGTGAACGACACCGTAGGAACCATGATGACATGTGCGTATGAGGAGCCCACCTGTGAGATTGGCCTGATTGCAGGTAGACTTGCTTCTCACACCACTTCAGCACTGATCAGTGTTTAATTATAGACATTATGTTAAACAGATAGCTGTTGTCCTTCATATTTCTAATCTTTTATTTCCACATTTATGTTTTAATGTAGTTGGGAACTTGTAGCACATTGCATGTGTCTATTCAATGCCAAAGATATTAAAATGTAGTTTACCTAATGAGGAGACCACACTAGTGGATGAGCTGGAAGAAGTTGTAAATTCTATTCACTTCTTGCTGGTCAAACTGAAATTGTGAGCAGAGGAAAAAAAGTGATTGCTAACACAATAAAGAGAAAAGCTGATACATTGGCTGTAAGACTTTACCAAATCTTTTTTAACAAATGAAGGAAAAAGTATGATCTTGTCAATCCTCAGTTGGGTGCCCTGTTTAAATACTATAAATCAGCGGTCCCCAACCTTTTTTGCACCACGGACCAGTTTCATGCAAGACAATTTTTCCACGGACCGGGGGGAGAGATCACGCACATAACAAAACACAATAAAGTGCATATTATATCATTTAATTATTACATTTATAATGTAAATGTGACTCAACTCAACTCAACTTCTTTTAAATGCAGCTTTCTTTTTTTGGCAGTCTTGGAGTCTTCTGTGGTGTCATCATTGGGTCTTTACCCCTTTTCAAAGAAGCTCTCCTGCAATGTTAGTTTTTTACTCATTTTTGCTAGGGTTAGCTTGTGGGCTTAATTTATTGGTGCATGGAAAAAAACTGCGACTGAGAAAAGTGCGGAAAAGAGGCACAGACGGAAGTGGTCATTTTTCAAAATAAAACACCCTGCAGACTGCGATAGTCAATAAAATGGAAATAAACTAAAAACTTTTTTATTCTTTCTGTGCGGCCCGGTACCAAATGATCCACGGACCGGTACGGTACCGGTCCGCGGCCCGGTGGTTGGGGACCCCTGCTATAAATGTATTTGTAGACAGACTCAGATTTTCTGAGAATATGACAGGCAGCTGTGTGTCATGTTCGTGTGGTTTCAGGAACAGGCAGCAATGCGTGCTACATGGAGGAGATGAGGAACATCGAGATGGTGGAAGGGGACGAGGGCCGCATGTGTGTTAACATGGAGTGGGGCGCCTTTGGGGACAACGGGTGTCTGGATGACATCAGGACGCAGTACGACGTAGCCGTGGATGAGCTCTCACTCAACCCTGGGAAACAGAGGTGACCAATTGTGAATCCTCCATGCACAACCGCCCAATCCTTTACTTAGGCAATTCTCCTGGGCAGAGCTTGATTTTTATTTTGACAACATTGTACAAATACTGATAACACAGTCCAAATATTTTTAAGAAAAATTTGTAGATTACCTTCTTATAAATACTGTGCTTTAACAAGTTTGCTCACTTCTTCAAACAGAGCTGAAGTAGAGTGTTTTAGGGAAGTGAGCTAGGGAAGCCAGAGAGAGCAACACTCTGTTAACCCCTGTATTCCCCCTGTACTCAGGTATGAGAAGATGTGCAGTGGAATGTACCTGGGTGAAATTGTGCGGAACATCCTGATCGACCTGACCAAGCGTGGCTTCCTCTTCAGGGGCCAGATCTCTGAGACGCTGAAGACCCGCAGCATCTTTGAAACCAAGTTCCTTTCCCAGATTGAGAGGTGGGCTGACAGTCCACACCTACAGTAGATACATACACATTTTATTGTGTCCTCTGAAGAGGATATTCTTTCCATAACTGGTACAGGTGACTTGAACACTGATTCACATAGCTCTACAAATACATACATTAATTTGTTTTATTTACAGCAAATGGCTAAATTAAGGTACATTTACTGTGTAAAATAAGTATTGTATAGTGGCAGCAAACCTCTGCAAAAAAAATGCACACAAGCAGCTGTAACTGCGTCAGGAGGACAGTTGATCAGCAAATGTGACAGCACTCTCGCTGGCCTTGAGACATCAAACTAATGTCTCCAAGTCTCCCCCTAGTGACCGGCTGGCGCTGCTGCAGGTGAGGTCCATCCTGCAGCACCTGGGTCTCGACAGCACGTGTGACGACAGTATAATCGTGAAGGAGGTGTGCGGCAGCGTGTCTCGCCGCGCTGCCCAGCTCTGTGGAGCCGGCATGGCCGCCATCGTCGATAAGATCCGCGAAAACCGCGGACTGGACCACCTGGACATCACCGTGGGGGTGGACGGTACACTTTACAAGCTGCACCCACAGTGAGTAGCAGGGAGAGCCTTGAGTTGAAAATTCTCAGCTGTTACCACAGCTTTGCGTGATTCTATAAAACTAGTCCATAATGGAACAATAATTTAGGATATCTATAAGACTATTCTATGAACAATATTGTAATATGCAGCTGTTAACCTTAAGGTGCCCTTTTTGAGTGTGTTTTTTAAAACAATTCTACCAAATAGTTTTGTATGTGGTGTAACTTCATTTAATGTGTTTTATACTGTAGATACTGTAGATCAAAACTAACCATTCTGATTGAGGACATGACATTTTTGGGGTAACGATGATTGATCTGTCTCTAAATCGTCAAATTTCACATTTAATCACGTGTTCTGTAGATCTGCTGGTCGGTCTAATACTCACACACCATTTAACTTGAGTGACAGACCAACTACCCCCCCCCATTTGCCAACAGCTTCTCTAGGGTCATGCACCAGACGGTGAAGGAGCTCGCACCGAAGTGTAATGTCAACTTCCTGCTGTCGGAAGATGGGAGCGGGAAGGGGGCAGCCCTGATCACTGCAGTGGGCTGCCGTATGCGCCAGGAGGAGCAGAATTGACATGTGACCTCCCACAATGCACTGCTCTCTCGCTGTCTCCCCTTCAAGAGAGTTATACTCCTCACGCAGTGCCTCCTACAGGCAGAGGCATTGCAGAAAGGTCTGGATATTTCGGCATTTTATCCTGCTTGCTGTCTATGCCTGCCTCTCACCTCCCCTGAGGAGTTGAAATACAACCCACACATGCAGCGTATAGCATTCATATCAGAAACCCTTTCACCTGTATTATACCTGCTGTACCTGGGATAGCCTTTGATGAATATATTTAAAGATATTTGAACACTGCTGTAACTATTCATATGGATGTATATTAGAGAATAAAGGGAAGATGGGGAAATTAGAACTTGCAACCATGTATCTATTATTTATTTCATTTTTGTATTTGAGGGCTTGATGTTTGGGACTTCTTTATAGCCGCAACATGTGAAACACAATCATTTAAACTAGTGGGCAGGGCACTGGAGGTGGCAACAGGTGGATCGCTGGGGTTTAGTGTAGGACAAATGTATTATTCCCATAGTCACACTGTTTTTGTTTGCTCCATACAGGCTTAATGCAGTGAGTAAAAAATACAAAAATAAAATATATATAGGAGAGAGTTCATCTTTCCCTGCGATCATTTCCATAGTGTTCTTTACAAGGTCAAATGCAGTGTCATGGCTACTGTCAAATCTCTTGCCTGTTCAAAACATTACAACCCCCCTCCATAAAAAAAGCTAGGTGTACAGCCAAAGTGAGCCCAGTTGCAGTATGTATTATTGGCTGTTTTCATTGGCTGTCCTGCTGATGAAACAGAATTAATATGCATCGGGGTGAAAGGGCATGGACTTACATGCCTATTTCATGTGTGCTGTGGATGAGTGTGCAATGTGGACTGTCTGCTTGTGCTACTGTGACAACCTGTGACCTCGTCTGTTGAAAAATCACATGATTAGCACATGCCTTATTTCAAGACAATGGTAGAGGTTCAATTTATTTTCTGTACTGAAACAGATGCACTAGTATTCCTGAAACTCGTGTAATGGAATAAATAAAATTTTATTTTCACGTGAAGTAAAATCAACTGAACAGTTCTTTTCTTTTTCTTACATTCCCAGTTGACTGAATTGGCTGATAGGACTGTATAAGGCATCTGTCGCCATTTTGGGCAACAGTGCAAGTCCAAGGCAGTGCAAGCTAAATGTCTGTCCCCAGGAGTATTCGAACAAGCGCATCACTCTCTGATCATTCTCCATCAACCATCCTGATTGCAATCAACTATTTACATTATTTTCCCTAGTGTTTCATTTCATTCATCTTAGCTGGTACCTTGTCACAGACATTGGCTGGTGTCTCTGCTAAACATTGGGAGATACATAGGCATTTATTAAAACCTTTGCCTAACATACTTGGACTCTTTGACACTTTTTGTGAAAAAAAAAAAAAGTATTGATTATGGATGTAAATGTTATGAGTGGTACTTTCGACTACAGCAGGCATGGGCAAGTTTAAATGGAAAGCTTAATTATGCTGTAGGTCACATTGTAAGACTAAGACAGATTTCATGATTATATTATTTATGGTTTTTACATCAGAGGGGTAGGCTAAAACTGCGTTCCACCTTAATGTTAAGAGTAATCGCAAACTGTTAATCAGAGCAACCTGTCAAATTTCACTTAATTTCACTACATGGAATCAGTCACATGCCACGTGACAATCCCTGGATGGGAACAGAGCAGCCAGGAGACGAGTGGAGTTTGTCGGTCTACGGAAAGGAATTATTATATATATATATATTTAATTTTTTTCTGTCTCTCCCCCCAGACATGGGGAAGAGACAGTGGGAGTAGCAGATTAACATATAAAACAAACACAAAATCTTCACCCTACTCACCACGAAGCTTTCGGGTAAAAACCATGAACTAAAATAACAAGCTAAAATAATCAAAACTTACGGGACACCGCGCCTCTTCCTCCGGAGTTCCCCTGGAACCTCCCCAGGCACACACATATCCAGTGACCTTTCAAGTGCTTCCCACCCATGCATACTGAGACACTCGAACTTTGCAGTCCGAGTTCTCAAAGCCATGCATACAGAGACTCGCCACTCCCCACAGTGAGAGTTCTCTGGCCATTGCCCAGAAATGCACTCCACTGCCCGAGTGCAAGTTCTCTTTCAATCACACCGAGGGCGAGAGGCAGACCCTCTTTCAGGGCACCCTCTCGCTCTCTTCCATCAATCACACAGGAAGCACTCTACTCAGTCACTTTCGACAAACGCACACAACACATCCAACATCAACATCAACATCCAACATCTCACATCC
Organism: Aldrovandia affinis; assembly: GCA_029706075.1. Classification (NCBI taxonomy): domain Eukaryota; kingdom Metazoa; phylum Chordata; class Actinopteri; order Notacanthiformes; family Halosauridae; genus Aldrovandia; species Aldrovandia affinis. The sequence goes on along the minus strand of JAINUG010000139.1, from coordinate 2,661,855 downwards.
ATCCACAATACACCACGGGCACACGCACAACAATGACAACACAAGACTAACTCTCAAGAACCACACAAACACAGACAAAAGACTAACTGATTCCCCACTCGCCTCACCTGCTCTTAAATAGGCTTACTTTCTGCCTGGCTCAGGTGGGACTCGTGAGGCAATCAACCAACCACAATCACTCAACACCAAACAATACACATTCTCACACACAAACCCAATCAGACAATTGACTTCCACATCAATTGCCTGATTGACACCAATTAAATCATAATTAAATCAATTATGGCCTTTGGAGCAACCTCCCGGGCGACAGTTCACTCTCACACCCTGTGAGAGTGCCAAACCTGCCCCCGGCAAGTCTCCCTGCTCCAAAGGCCTCCTCCACATGTAAAACACAGGCAACCCTGCCACTCCCATGTGGCCGAGACTGACGCCCTCCACAGAATCCTAAATACAGCAGACAGCGGTCCTTATATAGTCCTATATGCAACAATGATATGGAAAATCTCATTAACTACACTTTATTTAGATTTTCTCACAGCTCTTTAATCTGTGCTCTGACTTTCTGTGATGAGATCAACTTGTTGCTGTGACTGTCACACACTATTTGGGACTGACTGTCAGGCAAAAAATCAGCTATGGTGAATACAAGCTTGGGTCAGAAAGCCCATAGGTAACAGGGCTTTCAGAAACAACACAGGTAACAGGATGATCATAGAAAAGGAAAATGAAGGCAAATGTTTCCTCTACCTTTTACAATTCAACCCTTTCAAAAGATGTGAGGGAAAAATATGGAAAAAAACATTATGCCTTCAGGTTTATTTTGGCTGCATTGGCCAGTGTCTTTATATAGACAGTGTCACAGGAAACTCAAATGGGTGGCTATTGCATCTATGTGGGCTCAGGGTTAAGTATGTCAATATTACAATGTCTTCTTTATTCTTCAGTGGAAGCCCCTATCAGGGGGAACATACATTATTTAAAACTTATGCACATTCTTTACCTAATTTACAGTAGTAGAAGTAACAAGTAGCTTACATGTACCTTGTTTAAGGGCACAACATCAATGTTCAACCTGTGTCAAAGCCATTACCTTTCAGAGTGCAAAGCTCCAACTGCTTCACCCACCTGTTCTCCTATACTATTAGCTAAATAGCTAAAGGGTACAGCGTCTTTGACTGAACAATACCTTTTGGTTTAAACAATCTGTGCCAAAAATCAACAGTCCACATTACTATCACTGCTCTTACCTCATGGAATCAAAATTGATTTAATTAGGATTTCTTGCCACTGATAAACACACACACAAAAAAAAAATAAAGCATTTTCTTAATAAATTACAAATAAAAAAGAGACAATAATTGATTGCATAAGTATTCGCCCCATTGACTTAATACTTAGTAAAAGGCCCTTTAACTGCAATTACAGCTGTGAGTCTATTTGGGTCTCTACCAGTTTTGCATATCTGGACATTGCAATTTTTTCCATTGCAAATTGGAAAACTTGTCAAAATAGAGGCTTATCCCCATAGCATTAGGCTCCCGCCACCATGTTTCATGATAGGAATAGTGTTTTAGGGGTGATGCACAATGTTAGGCTTGCAACAAACATAGTGCCTAACATTGATGCCAAAAAGTTAAATCTTGGACTAATCAGACAATAGAATCTTCCTCCACTTGGTTTGAGTTTCTCACATGCCTTCTGGCAAACTCTAGGTGAGATTTCATGTAAGTTTCCATCAACAATGGTTTTCTTTTTGCACCCCACCTCCCCCCATAAAGCAGCACAGATTTGTGAAGTGCCCGGGCTATTGTTGTCCCATGGACAGTTTCTCCCATGTCTGCCATAGAAGACTGTAACTCTGTCAGAGTTGCCATAGGCCTCTTGGTGGCCTCCCTAACAAGTGCCCTTCTCGCACGGATGCTCAGTTTTTGAGGACAGCCTGTTCTAGGCAAATTCACAGTTGTGCCATATTCTCTCCATTTCTTTATGATGGACTTAACGGTGCTCCAGGGGATATTCAAAGTCTTTGATCTTCTTATATCCTTCCCCTGATGGATGCTTTGAAGAACCTTTTCTCAGAAACCTTTTTCTTTGAATGTTCTTTGGTCTTCATGATGAAGCTCTTGTTTGGAGCACTAACCAACTGTGGGACCTCTCACAGACAGGTGTAATTAATTTGAAATCATTTGAATCACCTTATTTGTAAACAGTTGGACTCCAATCAAATAATTATGTGATTGATTGCACCAGAGTTTATTTACGTGTGTCTTAGCAAAATGGGTGAATACTTATGCAATCAATTGTCTGTTTTCTATTTGTAATTAATTATGAAAAAGCTTGAGTTGTGTTTTTTGTTTGACATTATAGAGTATTTTGTGTTGATCAGTGGCAAGAAATCCCAAATAAATCCATTTTGATTCCATGAAGTAAGAAAATAAAATGTGAATAATGCCAAAGGGGCAAAGGTGAATACTTGTTATACCCACTGTATGTTCAAACAATGTGTAAATTCCCTTGACAAATTCAGGAGGCTTTTTTAAACATATTTTTCCTTTTCTCTCAGTTTATAAGCCCATCCCTTTGCTACAACATCCTCTCCAAATTTGGGAGAAGCACAGACTAGCACATGTAGCTTCCAAGCATATGTCATCGCTTCTCTTCCCTCTGCAGTCCACCAGCTGAGCTGGACATTCATTGTGTCTGAAGAGTACACTTCATGCACAGCTGGCACAGGCAGATGGTAGAAGCCCAATCAACCAGAGCAGTCAGTAGTGTGCCATGCAGCAGGGAATATCCTGCCGATTGCAATCCTCCCTCCCTGGATGATGCTGTTGATCTATTTGGAGCAATTACTCATTCTGGACTCGAAGCAAAGGAAGCAGGCATACATTTGAGTCCATCCATCTTCACCTGTCAGTCTGTCAGACTGATTGAGAATGATTGGCACAGCATATTCCTACACTCGATTCCTCTAATTTCACAGTAATCAACTCTAATCATGGACAACAATGGTCTTTGTTGTTTGTACCCAACATTCTGTTCATCTAGATGTTTCTTGATAATGTATCCTCTATTCTGAGTCTCATATATACTACATAATATATTAACCTGCCACATATTTTCAGTCTCACACATTTCAAAAACACTGTCAAGCACAATCATACCCATGTAAATATCTTCAGTGGAATAACAATTGACTGACAACAGGGACCAGAAACTAAAAACAAGCCATCACACCAACACACACTATACTGCACTTTACACATACTCAACATAAAAGCATATATATTTACAGCGGGAATAACCTACATCTTTCTATGTTCCTGCTATGCACATATACAACACCTGGCACACTTTTTTCTTTGTAAAATGAGAAAAACAAATTGACAAACTGTCCACTGTGATGAAACAGTGCTGACGAATAAGGCTTGGTGCTCATGCCATTGGAGTTCACTGCTCTTTTCTCCCCGTGCTCCTGCTGCTGTTCCACACCCAGTAGACCAACACTCTCCTGTGAGGCATTTGGTGAGATAAGAGCGACTGTACGTGCCCGTACACGACTGTGAGAAAGCGTATTTGTCTACCAGCGGTTCCCTCAGTAGCTTCTCTTGCGGAGGTTACTGTATTCAGGCCTTTATGAGCTTGGTCGTGGTCTCCTCCTGCTCGGCGGAGTTTCGGTGGACCACGGTGGTGGTCTCCGTGCGGTAGCTGCGGGTCATGCGGAAGGTTCTCATGTGTTGCAGCTCCATATGGTCTTCCTCAGAGATCTGGATGAAGGGGCACCAGCGGAATGCTCGGCGGAATCCTGACCGAAATCTACAGGGCGGGAAACACACAGTCAGTCCAGAGTATACGGGCAGTGGAAATATGGTCAAACTGATACTGTAGTTTGTTCAAATGAATCAGTTTAGCAAGCTATTAATCTACAGCACCGCCTACTATTTCAGCTAGTTGGCAACACAGAGTCATATTTGTTTGCTCAGATATTACCTAAATATGTCACAATTATTTATTTTGTAAATCAAAATTGACATTTCAATCTCTTTCCACACTCTACCTTTGATTTAGACAGCCGTAGGCAACACATTTGATTTAGATAGCCGTAGATAACACCCTTTGATTTAGACCCTTTGGTATCATCAAAAGTGCGTGACTACCTTTGGTTTAAACAGCAGTAGATGATGGGATTGTACATGGTGGAGCTCATGGCCAGCCAAAAGATGGCCAGATAGACCTGCTGGATGTATCTCTGTTTGTAGATGTCTTTGTTGAAGCTGCCCAGGAGGAAGTAGATATGGAAGGGCAGCCAGCAGAAAGCAAACGTCAGCACCACCACAATCATCATCTTCACAACCTACGAGGCAACCCAACACAAAGGTCAGAGCTTTTTCTTTGTGTCTTCTTTTACACAGCCCCTCTGTAACATGCGTGTTAGAGCAGGAAGCTTCGAGGGGCTGGAAAACCTAAAGCATCATGTTCAGAAGAAAATAATGAACCTAATATTGATCTGGGCCCGTATTCACAAAGCATTTTAAGGGTAAAAGTTGGTCGTAACTCCGCAATTTAGGAGCAACTCCGAAAAATAATGGGTGTGTCACTCATAAATTTAGGACTCCTAAATTTTTGGGATAAGAGTATTTCACAAAGGGTTTGAGAGCTAAAAACGGCTCCTAAGTCCAGGAGAAGTTAGAAGCAGTCAAGAGGACTTCTAAGTCGCTAAAGACCTACTGACAGTGATCTGAAAATGGCTGCTGCCGGCAATCGTCCTCGCAATCGCGTAAACACTTTGGAGATATTGAATGATACAGAGTTCATAAAAAGGTACCGCCTCAATCGCGAGCGTATTATATATATTATATTATATATATTATATATAGATACCCGCTGATTGTTTAAGAGATGCAGACATGTAACCAATTGACTAGTCAGTATTCTTGGTTTCATGTTAAATCAGTGGCACGTAGCCTACATTTGTATTTTAGAATCTTTATTAGAATATAATAGGGGTGCATCGGATCATTTTTCGGATCAGCAAAAAAAAAAAAAAAAAAAAAGGGGGCCAAAAATTACCAGGAACTATTCTCAAGGAATTAAATGAATGATAATTTCAGTTTTTCAATGTAAGTTATTTCACTAAATCTTTATTCGAAAATTTCACAAAATACATTTTTAGATTCAGTACGCCTTAGGCGATTTAACTAGGGTCGTCTTATGCTTGAATTAATTTAATAAAAAATTAAAAGATCGCTAATGTTTAAATTCTATTTAATTCGGTCGCGTTTCTAAAAACATGCCTCCCAGAAAGGCATTTAGTATGAAAAACAAAGCAAACCAAAACATACATGGTTGTCTATCTCTTCACTGTAACTCTGCATCGAGATTTATGGAATTGTTACTTTAAAACGTAACAGTGGCAGAAAAACTGTATTTCTCTATGATGGTTCAATTTAGCTATTAATCCGCGGATCATATGCGTGCCATACCCATCCCCTATATCAGCCAATCGCTGTGGGCATTCTGAGTAAGCTCGTTCATGAGAAACAACGTCATCCATTGCAACGACGTCAACCCCGCCCTCACTCTTAGCTTGAAAATTCTAGGAATTCCTTAGTATGAGTTTGTCTTTGCAGCTTTGTGAATAGGTTTTAAGGTGGGACTCCTAACTAAAAGGTTTTAGTGCGATTTAGAAGTACTCCTAGTGGTAAGATAAAATTCTTTGTGAATACGGGCCCTGATATTTAACTCAAATCTAAATCTTACACTTGGACAAGTGTAAGATTTAGTGTAAGTACACGATTTGTAATTGGCTAATTAACCAACTACAATATATGTCACTGTTACTGAATGCGCAGCATTTGAATATCACTGTAATTTGTGTGCCAAGGGAAAACAAATATTTTGTTAACAGCCTCACAGAGTTTAATACCTGTATCTGGTTCTGACACTGACCTTGTGTTTCGCCCATGGCGGGTTCTCACACTGACCTTGCGTTTAGCCTGTATCTGGTTCTGATAGTGGTCTGAAGCTTCGCCTGGGATCTCACTGCCCCACAGTGAAAGCCCTACCAGGCTGTAGGTCACCAGCATCACCAAGAGGGGGAGCAGGTAGATCAGTATGATCACTGCAATCTGGTAACTGAGAAAAACCCATTTCACATAAAGCACTGCCATATTATTATATTTGTTATGTTAAGCAAGATGTAGGTTTTAACTTAAAATCATTACAATACAATACAAAAGTTGACTATAACCCTTCAGCTGAGCACAGGTCTAAAATAATGCAAACAGAGCAAAGTCATGTACTCACACAGAACTATTTCCGATTATTCTTCCCAATTTGAAATTGTCAAATTGCCTCTTGAATTATTGTACACAAGGAGCACTGTAGCTGAAGGGTTTGCACCCCTCCAATGTACTCACCTGTGAGCCAATGACTATTTAAAACACTGTACTCACAGTCACAGACACACTCACACTCACAGGACTACAGGAAAGAGTTAGCACTGATTGGAGGAGAGGCGTATTTCTCACTGATAGTACTGTGGACTATTAGACATTGTCAGATAAGAAGAACATAAGAACATAAGAATAGATAATGACAAGAATGGGCCGTTCAGCCCATCTAGGCCCATCATGTCCTCAAGTCTAGCCTGGACTTGAATAGCCCAAGTGTTTCTGCCTCAAATACCTGACCTGGCAAGCCTTTCCAGTCATTGACAACTCTGTTGTGTAAGAAAACTTCCTAATATCCATGTGGAATTATTTGCCTTTAACTAATTTCCACCTGTGGCCTCTTGTTCTGCTGACCCCACTTATCTTAAAACATCTTTGGTATTTCACTTTGTTAATCCCTTTTAGGAATTTAAAAACCTCAATCAAACCCCACCCCAAGTCTCCATTTGCTAAACTTGAATAGATTGAGCACCTTAACCCATATCCACCTAATGCATTATTCTGTATAAACACGGTATCTGCCTAGCCACATAACACACCCATTCACACTCAGCCAACCTTCAGTCTAACACGTCCCTCTTGGAAATGGAAAGAGAACCAAGAGGCAAATTATGTATCATTGGAAAGAGCATCAATCTTTATTTTGATGTATTATGCCCAATCACAAAAATGTTTCAATTGAAAAACATCATATACAAATTATGAAAATGTGAAAATATGTATTTGTACATAATTTATAATAATACATAATTTGTGGAGATATATGGTATGTCATATCGATTCAACATTTTAACAAATTAGTGTTATTATATACAAAATATGTGTGTAAATTATGTAGATACATTTTTACAATCTTACATTTATTTGTCACATCTACATTTACATGTAACCATTTAGAAATTTGACGTGAAGAGTTATATTTCAATGATTTGAGTACCTGTGGAGGGCGTCGGTCTCAGCCACATGGGAGTGGCATGGTTGCCTTTGTTTTTACATGTTGTGGAGGCCTTTGGAGCAGGGAGACTTTCCGGGGACAGGTTTGGCACTCTCACAGGGTGTGAGAGTGAACTGTCGCCCGGAAGGTTGCTCCAAAGGCCATAATTGATTTAATTATTATTTAATTGGTGTCAATCAGGTAATTGATGTGGAAGTCAATTGACTGGTTGGCTGTGTGTGTGAGAATGTGAAATGTTTGGTGTTGAGTGATTGATAGATGGATGATTGCCTCATGAGTCCCACCTGAGCCAGGCAGAAAGTAAGCCTATTTAAGAGCAGGTGGGGCGAGTGGGGGATCAGTTAGTCTTGTCTGGTCATTTGGGTGTGCGTCTTAAGAGTTAGTCTTTGTCTGGTCATTTGTGTGCCGCGTGCACGATTATTGTGGAGTGTTTGATGTTTTTTGTGACTCTGTCGGGCATGGTGGTGCGTGTCTGTAATCCAAGCTTCTGGCAGGTGGAGTCTGTGTGGAGTTTATGTTGTGTTCTGTGTGCATTTGTCAAGTGACTGAGTAGAGTGCTTCCTGTGTGGGGTAGAGGGAGACAGCGTGCCCTGAAAGGTCTGCCTCTCTCCCTCGGTGTAATCGCAAAAGAGGGCGAGAGGGCACCCTGAAAGAGGGTCTGCCTCTCGCCCTCGGTGTGATTGGGAGAGCGAGAGGGCACCCTGAAAGAGGGTCCGCCTCTCGCCCTTGGTGTGATTGGAAGAGAACTCGCACTCGGGCAGTGGAGAGTGTTTCTGGACAACGGCCCGAGAACTCTCACTGAAAGAGTGGAGTGTCTCTGGGCTGGTTGCCAGAGAACACTAACTGTGAGGAGTCTCTGTGCATTTGGGATAAAAGAGAACTCGGACTGGAAAGTTTGAGTCTCTGTATGCATGGGTTTGGGAAGCACTTGAAAAGTCACTGGATATGTGTGTGCCTGGGGAGGTTCTAGGGGAACTCCGGTCTGAGGAGGCGCGGTGTCTTGAGATGTGTGTGTCGGGACAGTGCGTAGAGTTCTACCCTGTCTCGGTGAGTGTTGATGTGTTTAATGTGAATGTATGAAGGCGGTGTGGAAAGCTGCTGACTGTCTGTGCTGTGTTCCCGGAAGGGGATTTCCCCCCTCAGAGGAGGCGGGGCTTCCGTTAAGTTTGGATTATTTTAGTTTGTTATTTTAGTTTGTTTGTTTTTGCCCGAAAGCTTTGTAGCAAGTAGGGTGAAGGCTGTTTGATTTATTTTAACCTGCTCTCCCACTGTCTCTCACATGTCTGGGGGGAGGGACCGAAAAAAAAAAAAAGAGAGAAATCCGGTTCATTTGACAAAGAATCCACTCTGTCTCCAGACTGCTCTGTTCCCATCCAGGGATTGTCACGTGGCGTGTGACAGTACCATTCTCTGTCATTTCAAGTTCATCTCATTCTTTATTTTGTTACTAGTTTCAATTTTGTGTGTGCCTTTTGTTTGTCTGTTGGGATCCTGTTGAGTTCCTACTGCTTTCCTGTAGCTATCAAGTTCATTGATAGACTCTCTGAAGTCGCAAAATTGTATCTTTGTATTATGAGCTTTATTGTAAACAATGCAAGCATTTACAATAGCAATGCTGAGCATGTACCAAATTGTTTTACCTTAAATACCAGGTACTAATTTAGTTGCCCTTCTTTGCACTTGTTCAAGAGCTTCTATATCTTTCTTGTAGTGTGGTGCCCAGATCTGTACATAGTACTCTAAGTGAGGTCTGAGAAACACATTATGTAACATTAATACAACCTCCTTTGATTTATACTCCATACTTTTAGCTATATATCCCAGCATCCTGTTGGCCTTTTTCATTGCTGTAGTACACTGCTTGTATGCAGATAGGAGTTTTATCAACCACAACTCCTAAGTCTTTTTCAAATTGAACACCTAATTTTTCTTTCCATTAAATATTTCTGTCTTGTATTTTTATTTGGTTCGGAGAGGCGTACGCAAAGATGGAGAAACAAAAAAGCAAAGGAACGCCCGCACACTGTTGGATTGCTCCCAATGTGATTTAATGTACAGACAAGAATATGGTCTTCATCATGTAAAGGTGATCATGTGGTTGTACCTGTATAAATGATCAATTGACAAGTCCACGTCATAAATTCATAATTGGTTACAAAATTGAGTGTTAAATGTGATCAGTTGCATTTCTCAAACAGTTGCATGTTTAGACAAATACATTATAAATAATAGTCTTCTATGCATCCAAGTTGTTTGGAAAAATATATACAAACTATACACATGGACACCCAAATAATTTGTAGAGCAATGTAAATCACAAAAACATAATTTAGGACATAAGATAAAAAAAGGCCATACAGAAATAGGACATTAGCATGTAGTTTATGGTATCAACATTTAGAAAAAGGGTCTAATGTCAAAGGATTCAAACAGGAGCAGCCTGTTGATGTCCTCTCCCATGGCACACAAACCTGCTCTATATATATACAGTATATATATATGGGATGATACATTGTGACCTGCTTGTGTGAGATGGACTGCCACTGGGCTGTTCTTGTTCTTGTCATTAGTCCTAATGTTACTCCTAATGTGTTCACTGATTCTCATCTGACTGCGACCTGTCTTACCCACATACAATAGGCAAGACCACAGGGACAGGTTAAGATAAATCATGTTGAGAGTGGTGCATGTGATGATTCTCCCGATTTTAATCCTGGCCCAAGGAGTCACACTTTTGTAAGTGAAGTTACACTGGGCACATCTGCCACATTTGTAGTTGCCCTCTTTTATTTCACTTAGGCTACGTTTACACTGCAGGCCTTGATGCCCAGTTCCGATTTCTTACCCGCCAGTTTACACCTACTTTTAAAAGTGACCCATATCCGATACCTGTGCTTACACGGTTTATACTTGAAACAACCCACATGCGTACACGAGGGTTTAGTTACCAATATGGAAATATGCCAACGCAGCACAGCCATATCGCCATCTGCAATGGATGCAAACAAGATAAGAAATAATAATTCAATCATGTTTTATTTATTTATTATCTCTGGTGGTCAAAAACGGGTTTGTTGCGATACATCCCCTGTATTTTGGCCTGTACCGACACTTTGCCCCACAGGCTTAAAAGGCACGTAACCTCGGTATAAGTCCACTGGCCTGAGCCTTCGTCCTCCATGATTTCACTTCTTCTTTCACTTCTGTTTGTGCACATGAAATGTTATACGTCATTCAAATGCGAAAAAGTATGTGTCACATTTTGAATGGCGTGTGAATCGGAATGACAGGGAAATCCAATCTGTGCTGTTAGATGACAGTCGTGTTGGCAGATATCAGATTCCTATCTGACTTATTTCCACACATGAATGTGGCCCAAAATGGCCCAAAATGTGCTTTTTTCCTGTTTACACATTCATAATACATATCTGATATGTACCACATGTGAGCAAAAAATTGGAATTGGGTCACTTTTATCAGACGGTGTAAATGTAGCCTTAGAGTGGTGGCAGGTCAGATCTCACTAGTAGATGCTTGAGATTTGGAGGTCTCTTAAAGACCGCACGTGGTGGCTCGCTGTACCCCTTCTTCAAGAGAGGGTCAGAGTCTACAATGTGCAAGTGTACCATCCGGAGAGTCATCACATGCACCACTCCCAACATCATTCTCATCATTTATGTAAAGAAGGAAGAGCAGAGGTCCCGGTACCAATCCCTGCTGATTGGACTCCACTACCCACATTGTGTCAAATGCTCCACCGAGGCCAAGGCTTGAACCCCTGTGGTGGTAATGTGGGATGGACGAAAAAACTATGCACTTACGTGAGTTGGTGCTTCCCCCCGTAGTCACCGGGCCAGTCCACCAGGCACACGGTGCGGGGGGAGTAAAACTTGGTTTTGGAGTAGAAGCACTGGGGGAAGGCCAGGGAGAAGGCCACAGCCCAGATCACCCCGATCACCAGCTTAGTGGTGGTGGAGGAGAGCCGGGGCTTCAGGGGATGAATGATGGCCATGTATCTAGAGGGGGGAAAAAATATGACACAATAAATCCAAAAAGGGTCTGGCTAAGTTCCAATAATACACTCATAATGTTTTTTAACTCATATGTAACCTCGTATGTAAGGTCTATTAAGTGTGATGGCGACCATGGGGGGGGGTTATACATTGGGATGGTCAATGTAGCGTGGCCGCCCGATGTATCAAAATGCTAAAATCCCAAACACTGCAAGCCCAACAGAATTAGGCTACAACCATTGTCAAATATATAAATTAAATTAGTTGAATACTGTCATAAAAACATACACTCTGACAATGTTTCTCCGTTTTGTGGTGGTTATGAAGATCACTATGACAAGCTTGCTAGCTAGTTTGTTAGCGTAACTGCTGGCAGGGAGAAAGAGGCTGGCAGCGGTCTGTCAGATGGGTTTGTGGCTATAGTTGAGCGTCCATTCCTGTGCCAATCAGCGTGTCCTATCGGTGTAGGTGAAGGCTGACGAGTGGTGATTTAAAGTCAGTTTAGCTTGTTTCTGAAAAATGGTTAAGATTAGGATTTGGGTAGAATGATCTGATTTTATATGAGTGATTAAGGGCAACCTCTGCCTTGAACTGTCATATGGCTGAGCCAATGGATGTTGACTGATGTGCAATGAAGAGTGAAATTATGTTTTTAATTATTAATTTTTTTTTAAATTCAACCCGCGGCAGCATTGGCATTACAATCACTTCCATAACAACCTATACTTGATCTATCACAGTGTCACAGAGTCAGGGGTTGCAACATTTTTTTTGGTTAGGTGTGCTAGTAGCCTACCAACATTTCTCCCACTACAGCACGAAAAATACACATCCAGCGTGGTGGGCGCCATTTTCAAAACACCTCAGTAGGTAAAAGCAATCAAGTGAAGTTCAACCACCAATTGAATGTTTGATCCCACCCACTGGTTTTGATGGATGATGTTGACAGATTAAATTATTTCCCATTTCATGACACAGACAAAATGTGAAGATATAAATTATTTAAATAAATAAATAATGGCATGTGGAAATAAATAAGTACAAATATTGCATTTTATTATTTATGGTGACATTTCACTTTTTATTTAACGCTTTAATGAATTAATGTAAACAATATTTCATCCATACTTTTCAACATGTTTTCGAAATAACCATGCATTTATATAAATGCCTCGTGCTTATTGTATTTCTGTGCCTTTATTAGGCATACCTAATTTCCGAAGGTGGACATGAATTAACTAAGCATCAAAAAGATAATTATCCCTGACATTTATTGTTATGAGCTTGAGCAGTCGAAGAAATGTCATCGCAGTAAATTACATTAATCAGCAGAGGACAGTGTTGTACAATTTTTAATGACGGTCTGTCTTTACATGTAATATTCTTTTAACTCAATAAGCACTGATATTATTACGGTGCCTTTACATAAAAATAGTACCTGCATTATAATTTTACATTTTTTACACTACCGATTGATTTATTGTGAACTATACAACCCCGGCTGATTCTAATATACGATCATTTAAATTGAGATGAAGTGAATTGAAATAAAAATGAATAACTAACCTATAGGATACGAACATTATACCAGCAAATGAATCAATTAAGATCAACATGATTACTTGATCCTCGGGGCAAATAGAAAATTAAAGACAACATGTTAAAGCTTCAATATGCTGCAAGAGACCGTCCCGCTTTTTCGTTAGTTATTTGATCAAATCACCCCATGTTTAGGAAACATATTCTGACCATATACATATTTCCTGTGATGCACGAGTGGGATTTTTCTCCTCCGTGTTGGCTTACCTGTCAACTGCAATGGCTGTCATAGAATATATGCTCGCAAATATTGCTGTGATGGGGAAGAAGTTTTGAAACCTGCAGTATCCTAACCCAAAGTACCAGTCATTGTGCAGGGCGTAGACGAAATTGAACACGGTATTAAACGCTGCCATTGACGCGTCTGAGAACGCCAGACTTACAATAAAGTAATTGGTCACTGTCCTCATTCTTTTGTGCGCCAGAATTATCCAAATGACAGTAATATTGCCAATGACAGACACAATTACAATTAGTGCATACGCGATTGCCCAAAGCGCGACTTGCCAGCCTGGCTGTGCGAACACATTCGTTGTCGTTTCGTTTCCATCATCAGCATCTTCAAATGAAACAGTTGAAGTCGAAGACAGCACGGTATCCAGGGTTGTATCCATGTCCTTTCCAGGCGATTTCTCATGAAATGTATTTTGAAGTTAAATGCATCAAAGCAGAACGGATTTTAACTTCAACCTCAGGGACATATGCACTATAGCCTGTGACTCCGTGATCTAAGAAAGCCATTTCACACAGTTATCAATAAAGATGACTTCAGCTCGTCTCCTCCGTGCTCCTCGTTTCACCAAACTTCAAGAGCAACGCCAATGGCACGCAAGCATAGAGCACTGTTTGAAGAGCCAGACTGATGGAATTTTAAGCAGATATATCTGCACGGTGTGTGGGGGTCTGATTCAATGACGTTTCAAAGTGATCTCAAAGAGGAGGCGAGGTAAAACACCAGCAACAAAATAAGCTGTAATGTGGATGGGGAGGTGATGGGCTGCCCGTATATTTACGCGCCAGCAGACGCAGAGCCTCGCACTATTATTCATGAATAATACGATTTTTAAATTGTATCAATTCTATGAACTCGTCGTTTTTTCAAATATGAAGTGGTGGACAACATTTCACTGTATTCTCTTGATATCACCCATATATATTACCCAAAGGCTATAATATCAGCGCAATTGCATAAATTATATTAATTGTCCTCTAGTACACAATAGATAAGTTACAAAGTACTAATCTATTGTGTACTAGAGGACAATTAATATAATTTATGCAATTGCGCTGATGAACACCTAGGCCTAACTACCAGGTCTTAAATACGGAAACGAATATACCTCTTATAATCCACTATCCCTTCATGCGTCTACAAACAGTTGTAAATATATAGCACGCAATCAGACATGCATTATATGTGCATTTTTCTCAATATATAAATGGCTTGAATGTCACTGTGAGAATCCCTTTTTCATATGGCCGGTCACTTATTCGAACTGGGTCTTCAGAACTGGAATAATTCCCCCATGATAGCGTTACTCAAATGAATGAATAAGTACAAAGCACAAATCACAAATAATAGTCTTTAACATGAAAATTATACACTTTATTTTAAGGAATGGTACTAAATGGAAATTAAACATGCAGACTTCCTCATACTGAGGGCAAAGAGGGGCCAGCTGTCTTTTTCGGTTTAGAGAGCAACCCTTGTAGTTCGACTTTCTTAATTAAATGATTCATATATTTAAATTGATCCTTTTTACATTCTGAGCTGTCTGTGAGATTAAGCATGTACGCATGCATGCAACCTCAGAGGACACTTTTGCATGTTTGATCGTTTTGTTCAGTTCCTTACAAAAAGCATATCCTTTTCACATCCATGCCTATCAAGCATGATGTGTGCTGTCTATTGATTTATTTGATAATTTATGGAAAATAACATGCAAAGTTGGGTTATTGTGCAACTTATTTTGGTGTATCCTATCCTCTGTCCTTTATTCTGGTCTTAAACTCTGCAAGAGAATGCTTATGTGCCTTTTCAAATAAGTGACCAAATTTGGGACCTGCTATTATTGCAATCAGCATCTGGTGTTTCTAAGCATGCTGTTGAATCATCAGAATGAATTAATTAATACCCATAGGGCCCAACACATTACAATAGTCTTATGAGTGTTCCGTAGCAACAGAGACCTCACGGCAGTTATGGCCACTCGATCCACTGAAAGGAGAATTACCTCGTGTGTGCTTAATTATTTACATAATTGAGTTGTTACTCTTATATTTAGGGTACTGAATAAGCCTGGGCTTGAGTCAGTTACTGTATGATAGCCAATGTGTGATATGTGGTACTAAATATTGGAAGTGTTCCTTGATTCCTTTTATTCAGCCAAGTAAAATAACAATCAGAATTTTAATTTCATTACCGGAGGACCCACTGGTTGAGCTTAATAAGGCCCAACGTACCCTGACCACCTGCCACCCACAGCCTCAGTCACCTGTACTGAGTATAAACACCATGTGTTAAGGTGCCTCACTGACCGGTGAACTGGTGACACCTGGACCACAACAAGCCAAATTTAGATCACTGTGGTCAAGTTCAGCCCTTTAATAAAAAATGCCAGCCACCACCTACCCTAATCAGTCCATGAACAACCCTGGAACCTCAGGTCAAGCTGTGGCAGTCAATCCCTCTCTCGTGGTATTTTAAATCACAATCTACAGAGGGCCAATTAAATGCATTGCACTCTATGAGGTCATAGATTTGATTTATTTATGTATTTGTTTTTTGTTTTTACTAAATCATTTTTCCTTGGATTGGTTATTAGTTTTTTATTGGGCCCAGAGGGAATTCTGCCTCATACTGGCCAACCAACACTACTTTCAGCAGCAACTTATTTTTTTCCAGGTGATCTCCAATGTCTGTTTGATATGAGGGTGGTTATAGGCTGGTATGACATATCTCAGCGAGTGAATTAAGGGTAGTCTGTACTTTTCCTTAAAATGGAATTTCCCTCGACAGTCTGGGTTACATGTGCACAGACCTCAAACACAAGTCACTGGCAAAATTAATGCATATATTTGTAGTTTTTACTTCAATTATATGGGTTATGGCATTTAACATGGACTGTATATATGCCCAATAATTGCATATTATTACATTACATTACATTACATTACATTATAGGCATTTGGCAGACGCTCTTATCCAGAGCGACGTACAACAAAGTGTTAACCGTAGTCAAGAACAGTTTAGCTGAAAGCCACCCTAGTGGGAAGTACAATTCCTGGGTGCTAGGAGCAACCACATAGTTAAACTAGGACCCTGTAGGTAAATCTGTAGCCACAATTCAGAGGTAGCAGTAAAGCACTCAATGCAGGAAATAATGCCTAAGCCTAATACAATACATAAACAAGTAGACGTGTAAACTAAGTGACTATGTCCCTAAATTAACAAAAACCGGACTACGGGGAGAGGTGCACCCTGAAGAGGTGAGTCTTCAGTCGACGCTTGAAGGTGGCCAGGGTCTCAGCTGTTCTGACTTCCACCGGAAGGTCATTCCACCATCGTGGAGCCAGAAC
Organism: Aldrovandia affinis; assembly: GCA_029706075.1. Lineage (NCBI taxonomy): Eukaryota > Metazoa > Chordata > Actinopteri > Notacanthiformes > Halosauridae > Aldrovandia > Aldrovandia affinis. Next base: position 2,645,254 of record JAINUG010000139.1, on the reverse strand, counting down.
CGACAGGAGACGTGACCGGGAAGCGCAGGTGCGGAGGGGGGGAGGTGCTAGGCGTCCTGAGGTAGCAGAACGGAGAGGTCTGGCAGGTGTGTAGGGTTTGAAGATCTGATACTGATATATCTCATGTATTGAATATTTGTTTGCATACTATTTTTTATATATCTGCATTGTGTTGCTTATTGGTGGTGTATTTAATCGCCGTTACTATTAAGAGATGTACAAGAATGGTGTGATTATACTTTAAGGGTTTTACTTGAAGGGTTTCAGCCTTTATGTTCCACAAAATCCTACATAAACAGAAAAATAAATATGGTTTATTTTTCAAATGCAATTTGGGATAATTTCTGCAAGCTTAACAGTGATTGCAGGACTAAGACCTGTATTATATTTCCCAGAGCTAATCAATAACAAATAACAACCAGCAGGTTGTCTTAGTCAGAAGTCCTCTGCTGGTGTGATTTACATCTGCACTAGCCTGGCCTTACAGTAGTATGAATCTGACCACCCTGAAAGTAAAACAAGTCCATCCAACAACGAAACCAATGGTTATTTACTTATTTTGTTGCATCTTGATCTTGTGTAGGTGGAACATTCAAACTGGACAATTCTCTGTCAGTGGGTCAGACTGTAAATAACTCAATGTTGGCTGAAAATGGTCAGAACCAATCAGGTTGCAGGATTTCAGAGGAAGCCTCACACACTGTAACTCCCGTCCAGACACTCTAGAGATCTATCTTCCTGGGATGTGAGGAATTACAATGGGTCATTGATCATATTTATGATCTTATGAAAGTTTATATTACACTTGATTTGCTGTTGTTTCCTGGGGCCGTGAGCTATATTGGAGTCATGACCGTGTTTAATTATTTTCTAGCCATGACTAATATCGGTTACTGCCATGAACATTGTGAGTGATGTTTTTCTAAATTAGATTTGGCATATAATTGTTCAAAGTGCAAAACCAAATATGACTATCCCATCTCATTAAATAATCAGTACACTGATTAGACCCTTAGATTTAAAGCAAATACTCATCCACTTTTATACACATCCAAGTTTAGATTCCATTTTCATTGTGTGTTCTTCCCTCTCACCATTCTTTACTTTGTCACAGGTAATATTCTGTGTCAACTAGGGGAGATTATATCACATTTTATCCAAGATGAAGAAGCAGAGATAAACTAAACACTTCTGATTCTATTATTTAAATGGGTATACTGCATGCTCATTGGTAGTCTCTGGACATTGTAATTAGTCCCTGTCAACGCCATTATTTCAAACATTTTAAACCAATTAGAAATGTAATGTAATGTTTGCTGTAATGTAATGGCTGCTGCTGCTCCAGCAGAAACAGCACCAGAATCTGGCCCACGTTTCATACAGTACAGCAGGACTGATTCTTTAAAAATGCTCCATATATGGACATGCTTTAAGGCAGGGTTCCTCAAATCACGGTCCTCATGGGCTGAGCACTGTTGTTTTTCCACCCTTCCTTTACCCTTCCAGTTGTGAAGACACTGGCTGATCAATTGCATTAATTGTTCAATTAGTTCAATTGTTCTACCTGAGAGAAGGGAAAACCAGGACCGAATTTGGATTTCGTGGGCCCGATTTGAGGAACCATGCTTTAAAGGAATATTAGCTGTCCATATCTTGGACATCAATTTACTGCACTAATAAGATAGCTGCTTTAGTCTTAAAATAGCTATAGTCCAGTATCTTAAAACAGTGTATGCAGCACTAATAAAGACCATGCTAATTTATTTTATACTGTGTATTTGAAAATGTATTTGTTCATTCTGAAAGACAGTGCCAATTCTGTCTCTATATCAGCAGAAGTTATCCATTAACAGTCTGCACTCTCAACAGAGATTTCTGCACGGCGTTGAAGGATGGCTGTTTACTGATTTTGCTGTTCTGTATGGCTTGACTACTTTGTAAATGGTCATAGGACACAGCCATAGTACAAACGGTCCTATTTACACTAAGGTTTAGGCAACCATTGATTAAGGTGAGCTGCAGCCTACCATGGCTGTTAACATGAAATGAGGAGTGTCAAAACAGTGCAGTTTTTATAAAAATAATCTATTCCCTGAATCAAGTAGCCTTAACAGTTAAAATCCCTTGTTTAAAGTTCATCACTTTGAATACTGAACACAAGTAGTATTATGTGTTAAAACCCCTCACTATCCTGTAAAATATATTTATTTGATTTAATATCATAATTACCAATTATCAATTAAATCACCAAATTCCTTGATAGGCAGAGCAATCTGGGGGATCAACCTTCATCAAAATACACAACTCACAAATCAATTAAAGTTAAGAGCTGGTTTATTAAGTTACAGTTAGACAAAGACAAAATATTCAACATCCAATCTACAGACATAGGTTCAACTACCTTGGCTTACCTAGGCTTATCAAGCGGCTAGAGAAACTGCTCCCCCTACCTCCAGACACTCATCACGCCCTACACCCCAGCCAGATCCCTCCACTCCACCTCCTCTGGCAAACTGACTGTCCCATCCCTCTGGGCACCCGGCAGCCACTGCTCACATTCTTGCCTCTTCTCTGTCCTGACCCCTCGGTGGTGGAATGATATTCGAAAGACACACTTGCAATCTTCCGCAAGAGACTCAAAACCCACATTTCCAGAATCCACTACCACTGAATTCTGTACATCTAGCCAATTGTCATCAAAACTGCCTAAGACAATTTTTGAATGTTTGTTTAATACTTTTTGTATATGTGGAGAAATAAACCGGGACTTTAAGTTTACTGCCTTGCTGTGATTACTGCACTGTTTATCTCTGATCTCCTGCGCGAACAATGATTGTTCTTACCATGTATTAATGCACATCTTGTAAGTTGCTCTGGATAAGAGCATCTGCTAAATGCTTAAAATGTAAAAATGTAAATGTACCTTAACAAATCCTAGACATAAAAATGACATGTAACAATCACAAAAGAGATGAAATGGAAGAAAATGATACCAAACCAAGTTTGTCTCTCTCCAAATGCAAAACACACACACCAAGGTGTGAGCTGGGGCCGGACCTCCCAAGACAGAGATCTTGGGGGGGTGGCTCCCTCCCTCCTTAGCAAATGCATTATTCATTTCTGATTTGGGGGAAGGTCTAGTGCTAGCCAGGTTCAGACCCCCTTTTTATATTTTGGTTTTGGGTCACTTATTACCTATGGGTAGAATTCTGAAATTGTGGTGTGTGACATAGGCTTGTAAGTTTGGTGTGCTAATCTAATATGGACTGTACTGGCTGCCAAAGCGACATACCTAAGCACCCTGGTTTCATTCACAGAGCAATAAACCTCTCATTGATGGCCCCATTCCTGTCCATGAGCATCCAGGTTAGGCCGGGCCACATTCTGTCTGCCTGCGCAGGATGACCAAAATGCACCTACCCGACAGGAGGATGGATTCTGTTTAAAACGAGGTTACAAAATTCAAGTCATTTTGTACGCTGAGGCAAAAAATTAATTAAAAAATGCAAATATATCATGACAATTACACTTAATGGCAGATGAGACATTCAGTTAAGCTGAAGTTGTTTTAATTCCCAGAAGAATGCAGTTAGTGTTGCTGGACATAATCTAAGAAATATAATTCCATATTCCCTATGGAATTCACATGTCCATTCAACATAACACCATAACGCCAAACAACATCACATTTTTTAGAAAAAAAAAATTTCTGAGACAGCTTGCTGTTGCAGTGTCCTTTTTATCAAAAACAACTTTGATAGATGAAAACTAGTGTAAAAACATGGACAATGGGCAAAAATCGAATGTGTACATCTTAAACAATAAATAATAAAACTCATAAACTTACTATTTGCCCCAGAACAAATTAGACCATAGGACTGGTTAACGTTTTGACCATACCTGGGTCAAAAATGCTGTGGATAGCTCCCAGAACAATTCAAATAGTGTCCCCTTGGGGTCACATAGGTAGTTACCCTCCCCCTAACAGCTTGTTAAAGTGAAAGTACCAAAACACAAAAACAAACTTGGTGAATATTACATGTTTTTGATATAAATATGTAATTATTTAATTTTTATCAATTGAAATTCATATTTTATATATATTCATATATGCCTTCGAACAGATAGATACACGAAGATACAGATACAATAATTCACTGTAGCCTTGAAGACTAAATGTATGACGTGACAACGTCTTGTTCATGGTGTCTTACCCTCAAAACGTCATACAGGTCTTACAATATGTACAGGTGTTACAGAAATGTATGCATCGGCTGTTACAATATGTAGGCTACGGTTCCAAGTTCCAGTATTCGGTTTGGTTTCAAGGCAGAAGCGACACCGTACCATACCTCCTCTCTCTCTCTGTTGTTGTTAAAATATTATATTCTTTGTTCTAATTTTGAGACGAGATATTAAAATCTAGTTATTATTAGTTACACAACTTTTTAGACAACCTTTATTAGTTAACCAACTTTACTCTACAACTTTTTACTACGGTTACTGCGGAAGCGTTTAACCGTCCCAACAAGTTTGCAGGTACGCCCATGCATTACCACAACTTTCTTATTGGAGCAGTACTCCATCAATCAAGCACGGCTGTTTTACGGGACAGTCTGAGATAATGGAGCGCTTTCAGAGTTTCAGGTGAGGGTGTGAGAAACAGGAAGTGTCCGGAGGAGACAGCTGGAACACACAGCGAGGATAGGACGGAAGAAGGGGGCAATCATGTCGAATGATGTCCGATATTGTGAGAGGATCTCGTACCTCTTTCTAAAGTTCACACTAATCGCCTATTCAACGGTATTTTGGGTGAGTGGTCTTTTATTTCGCATTAATGTAACAAGTCGTTTGCGCTAACGTGGCGAGCTGCGGCGCAGTTATCATAACGCGCGTCGGTGATGTGTAGGGCGTGTTTATGCTGGTGCTGGGTAAACAAGCTGGTCTACTTTAACGTAGTGGTTGGCTGTGTTTGTGTTCATTGATTAGCCTACGCAGACAGAAACATGAAACGATATTTTGGAGTAGGCTATGCATTACATTTTGCTCTTACTTCATTAAATTGATCAATGATCTACATGGTCCTACAGGTGTCAATGGGAAACGGTGGGATTTTGTCACCGTGCTAAAACGCTAGGTAATCGCAGTTAAACCCCACCCTCTGTGCAACTGACATTTGACATTTGTTTGTTACTTTTGCCAAATACGTTTGTTAATAATTTACGATCGAAATATAAAATACGTGTTTTCTCACAATTAAATAAATATTTTGTGTCACAGAAAGCGAATGCAAATTTCCATTGAGTTCTCTTTCTGTATTCAGTTATTTAGCTAGCTACAGTTGTTACATTCGGTAGACAGAAAATCCACTTTGCATGGGTTAAATTACAAAAGTTGGGTAGATCACATAAACTGAGGCTCCTCTTCAAAGCCAGTTGAATGTGTATTTTGTTCAACATAACTGATTTGAATAGCCTATACTTTTGGTTTCACTCAGCTATACGCAGTGTGAAGTTGTGACAACATGAAACTGATAGTGGGCCTAATGATCTCTCATAACTTTTACACAAAGTTGCATCAAGTATGTGGCAATGTTATGATTATGCTGCCACAATTATAAATTAAAAATGTCTCTTTCATATGTTACTCCTCATTCAGTTAGTCCAAATCCAATTTACCCCTAAGAGTTACACGTCAATGTAAAATGTGACCCACATTGCCTACTGTCGTTCTGCTCTACAAAATAAAATTCTAGGATAAATATATCAAATGATCAGACATTAAAAACATTAATAGACAATATGTAGACCTAAACATATATTTTAGGGGACTCCGACTTGCACACTTTGAGGTGGCTATCTCAATTAAACTTTAATATGTACCTTAAATAATGTTAAATATGTACCTTAAATAATGTTACACTAGTCACTAAATTTACATTTTGTACATTTATTTTCTGCATGAGTTTTAAAATTGCCCTCCATTAATTTATACTTACAGTGAAGCTTACATTTTTAAGAAATGATTAATTAGAAATTGCTTCTTCACAAAGTTTTTAAAGCTCAATGTCTGATGCTGTGAACTGGGCATCATCTATACCTCTTGTCTGTCTACAATGCTGAGCGATATAGAATATGCTAAAGAAGAATGGAAAAAATGGAAAAAATGGCACCCCTCAGATTTATTCAGGGTCTCAATAACAGTTATGGTTAAAGATAAGAACAGACACAAGTTTTGGAAACGCAACATACACTATAGAGTTGGACTGAAATGTTGGTACTAATGGTACGGGTCAGATGGCCAGTAAAACATATTTTTTTTTTAAAGTTCTGTATAATTAAATATACTTATTTGTATGCTGTTTATCAGGATTTCTGCCTTATGCCTGATATGAGAACAAACATAAAATTGTAGCTTTAAGGAGATGAAGTGTGGAATGAAATGTATTGGCAGCATGAAGAACTGTGATTAACAATACTGTATAAATCTCTGAAGTCAGTGTGTCCTTCACAGGTGAACAAGGTAATATTGATGGCTTAGGTTCTCCTCCTTCTTCGAATAACATGCTGTGTCTCCCCATTGATTACATCACACTTATTTAAGAACAAACATCTCATCATCTCATTTCTACAGGGGAGATTAGGGGAGTTATTGTTTTCTAAAATACTTGTCTGACTTTGCTTAGCATGGAATTGTTATGGGTTGCCCTCATGGGGTAAAAGCTAGAATGCAAATTAGGCTGCCATTCCAGTTTTTTCCCCGTCAGATCATTTGCATGCTTATTCTGTAGCTCAGACTGCTGTGTTTTGGTCTTTCACATAAAAGTATTGCCTTTGTCAGTGCTTCCCAATAGGGCCACAGCCCATGTCATCACATAATCAGCCATTATAAAAATTGTATTTTATTGGTTTTATGAATTATGAAAAGGGAGTATTTTGAGGCTCTGTGTTACCACTGTAATGTAGAAATTACATTACAATTGCATCAGGCCTGAAGTATAATGTTCTTGTAAGGGCCTAGTTGATGCATTTCAGTTGTGATTACATGCAAGCATACTGTACGCCGGTCAGTCAAAATGTGCACGTGGTATTGTTAAGTGTTTTTGAGGCACAAAAGTGAAGGACATGGTTGGGGAAGCACTGGGCCACTAGCATAGATGTCAAACCAATGGCGAGGACACACAAAAGGACAACATTGGTCCGCACAGCACAGCTTGAACAACAATGTTCCCACCCCTCACACTCCAGCAACAAAGCAATTTCTGCTTAAGCAAACAACAATGGCAACCATGCAGAATGCTGGGAAAATTCTCCCCAAGCCAGCCAATCGGTGGGCACTGACCACTAGGGATTCCACCAACTGTTATAGTCTACAATTTGCAGTTCTCCTTTGTTCCAGATATGCTCAGGACTGTTAACAGTAATAATAATATACGCCATTTAGCAGACGCTTTTATCCAAAGCGACTTAGTAGTGAATGCATACATTTTCAGTATATGTGGCCCCAGTGGGGATTGAACCCACAACCTAAGCGTTGCCAACGCTGTGCTCTACCAAATGAGCCACAGAGAACCACAGCCAAATAGAAATGCCAGTTTTTCCACTTAAAGTTATTGATTTATATGAGTGTGCACATTCTGCTCATTGACAACATTATGGTTATGAAATGTCTTGACTTTTACATGGGCTGTGAAGGCACTTCCTCTGGCCAGAAAGGGATTAGTTCCTTTAATCTATTCAGGGGACTGGAAATGAGAATGTGTGTGAGAGCCTGGGGATTCAAACTCAAAGTTGTGAAATTTATTTGAAAAAGAGACTTATTCACAGGACCATGTGTCAGTGAATATTTGTGAAACATTATTAGGGGCATTTGTGTTGTGCCAACCCAAGCTGTGTAGTCTTATAGTGCATCTAGTTTATACAACTATTATTCATCTATATAATTACGTTTTTACATGGTCTTTTATTTCAAACCAGAGCTTGACATATGGATTGTATTCGTATGTTTGGTTTTTCTTTTCTTTTACAACTCATTAGAAAATGTATTTATTATAACAGTCAGGAGGCAATGAATGACACACCGGTCAGAATCTCTTTGGAGAGATTGGAGGAGAGATTGGAGGAGAGATTGCATTTATCTTACCTTCTTGGTATTTTGCATCCTTCGATTTGATTCAAACGCAAATCAGAAATAAAGAATGGTAGCTGGATAGAAATTAAATGAAAATGGTAATACCTCAGCCTTCCGTTTCACCAAGAATCAACAAAAAAAATGTACTGGCTGTTATCTTTTCATATGGAAATCTCACACACACCCAAATGCCTTACTCCCAAGATATCTTTGAAGGAGGGTAGCTGGACCCCTCATGTATCCTGTATATCCTGCTCTTCATGTACCTGCGGCTGAAATAAAAACAAAGCAATTTATGAAAAATAAGTATATCGACAACTCGTGATGTCGATTTACATGACCTCAACTTTTACATGAAACTACAAGGTTACCGTTCTACAGCTTTTAAAACCTTAATACATGACAGATTGAAAATGTTTATGGACAATAGTGCGTTAGCAAAAAACAATGGGAATTTGTGAAGATGGGTCATCGCCGGGGTAAACTCACAGATTGCGAGTGACACAGAAGGTGTCACTCTGGCTTGAAAGAAAACTGTTTCCATGTGTTTCTCTATTGGAAAGCCCCCTGCCACAGACCGTCAGAATAATGATAAATTGTAACAAACTAGAAGAGGTACAGGATTTTAAGTACTTCTGTGTTATTTTGGATTCTCTGTTGAAATTTGACAAACACATTAAAAAGATAATTAGAAGTGTCAGGGCAAATCTTCACGCATTCAGACAAATGAGACATTGTTTACCATTTCACACAACTCTCAAGGACATGCAGCACCTCAAATGGAACCTGCCAAACCAGACCCTGTAGAACTTCCTTTGCTCAAACTGCATTATGAATTAAAGGCACAAGGCTCTGGAACAATCTACCTGGCAGCATGAAACAAACATCACTTATGTACTTTCTCCACTGCTGTTAAAACCTGGTTGAAGTGGAACCAAAGCTGTAATCAAACTCAAACTGATCTGCATTGTACTTTACCATTGTCTTTTCATATTTTACACTGATTTTAAATGGTAATTATGTGTCATCCAATGCCCATCAAGGAACCAGTGTTGTAAATATAGCTATACACACATGCACAGTGCATTGGATGCTGCCTCAGCAACTGCAGTAGGTATAAAAAGTATTCACCCCCTTTAGCATTTTTCACATTTTATTTTCTTACTCCATGGAATCAAAATGGATTTAATTGGCATTTCTTGGCACTGATCAACACAAAATACTCTATATGTAAAATAAAAAACACAACTCAAGCTTTTTTTAAATGAATTACAAATAAAAAATAAAATAAAAAAAAGTTTTGTATTGCACTTAGAAAAGTGCAATCCAAAACGGGAATTGTGAAGTACCTAGGAAATATCAGCGCTCATAAAATACCCCCTGGTTTCAAGAGTCCTTAAAATTCTGATGCAAAAAGGAGAGTCGCAATTAAGGCATGCTTTAGTAAATCAGACTGAATAGTTAATCGACCTAATTTACAAACTCTCCGCCCTGTTTTAGCGTGTTCACCCCAGGTATACATATGCATGAACAGATTTAACTATTCATCTAAAGGAAAGTTGCAAAGTGACAAACCCTGCAAATTTAATCATAATAGCAATTTGACCCATTGCGACCGTGTAGTAAATCCAGCATAGATATTGCGACCTTGGAGCAACTGCTTTTGCGTTGGAAAAGCAGTCGCAATCCTTTAGTAAATCTGGCCCAGAGTGTTGTCAGTGCCTGGAACAGCTTGCCAGGTCAGGTAGTTGGGGCAGAAACACGGGCTATTCAAGTCCAGGTTTGATGCAGTACTGGATATTCTTTAGATTAGGAAGCAATGAGCCTAGATGGGCCGATCAGCCTGTTCCCATTATGGATTTGTCACACGCCGCGTGACAAACCCTGAATGGGAACAGAACAGCCAGGAGACACGGAGTGGAGTTTGTCGGTCTACGGACCGGATTTTATTTATTTGTTTTCTGTCTCTCCCCCCAGACATGGGAGAGAGACAGTGGGAGTAGTAGGTTAACATATAACAAAGACCAACACAAACAGACAAAATCTTCACCCTACTCACCGCGAAGCTTTCGGGTAAAAACAACAACCGAAAATAACAAGTTAAAATAACCAAACTTACGGGACACCGCGCCTCTTCCAGAGTTCCCCTGGAACCTCCTCAGGCACACACATATCCAGTGACCTTTCAAGTGCTTCCCACCCATTCATACTGAGACACTCGAACTTTTCCAGTTCGAGTTCTCTTACTCATTCATCCAGAGACACTCGCCACTCCCAGGATGTGAGAGTTCTGGCAATCAGCCCCAAGACACCTCCACTTTTCCAGTGAGTTCTTGGGCTGTTGCTCAGACACTCTCCACTGTCGAGTGCGAGCTCTTTTTACTCAAACCGAGGGCGAGAGGCGGACCCTCTTCCAGGGCACCCTCCCGCTCCTCCATAATCACACCGAGGGAGAGAGGCGGACACCTAAAGCGCACCCCCTCTCCCTCTTCCTCACTCACACAGGAAGCACTCTACTCAGTCACTTTCGACAAACGCACACAAAACTCCACAAACATTCCACATCAAACGTGCACGCGCACTCACACACACATCAAGACAAGACTGACTGATTCCCCACCTGCTCTTAAATAGGCTTAGTTTCTGCCTGGCTCAGGTGGGACTCGTGAGTCAATCACCCAATCACAATCACAACTCACATTCTCACCCAGACACCCAATCAGCCAATTGACTTCTATATCAATTGACTGATTGACACCAATTAAATAATAATGAAACCAATTAAGGCCTTTGGAGCTCCCTTCCGGGCGACAGTTCACTCTCACACCCTGGGAGAGTGCCAAAACCTCCCCCCGGAAAGTCTCACTGCTCCAAAGGCCTCTACCACATGGAACAAGACAGGCAACCATGCCACTCCCATGTGGCCGAGACCGACGTCCTCCACAGTATTCTTATTTATATATGAATGTACCACATAGTGGGGCCTTACAGGTGCTTAGATGGTATCTTGAACAATGTCCACCTGGTACTATGCTCAATACCTCTTGTATTGCAGATTTTTTTGAACAAATTACGATTGAACCTACACTGTGGGGCCTGTACTCATCCTGGTGTATACATTTTAACCCACAGTGATGGATTATTATTGAAGATTTAAGATCAGAGGTCAAATTTGCTCCACTACTAATGTCAATTACATCTTAAAATGTCTCTGTGGTTTAGCCTATGTAGGCAAAACAAAACCAGCCTTAAAAACAGGCATTGCTCGTGGCTGCTGAGTGGGTCATCCTCTAAAAGCACTGTTCTAGTGGATAAGCTGTCCGTGTATAAGCCTCCACAGACTCATGTCTGTGCAAGCTTAACTTGTAACTTGACTGCGGTGTGAAAAGAAGTGGTGGCTGGCATCACGTGGTCCAGAAGAGAGCACGTACTGGTCTACGCTCTCCTGAATTTGCAGCGGAGGTTGCAGCGAGCGTGGCTCCGAATAAGATTAGGCGTTCCAAATTGGGGAGAAAAAGGAGAAAAGCATTTAAAAAAAAAAAAAAAAAAAAGAAACCCATGATACATCCGCACTGTTGTTGAATCGGATCCTGTTACCACACGCTTTAAAAACGTGCAACGTGGGGTCCTTACATTATGATACATTGGGTTTGAACATAGGGTGACCTTCCCTAGATGAGGGGGGAGTCATTGAGAATCCTTTATTGAAAAGGGAACCCTTTTGGATTAATTATTTAAAGACTCTTGCACCGATTGGCTGTATAAAATAAACAAAACAGGTTATGAGCTCAAAAAACTCATGCCGTATGCTCAAAAAACTGTAAAATTATTGGCACCCCTTATCATTATTTTAAAGAAAATCCAACAAAAATACATCTGCATTAACATGTTGTCTTTTATAGTGTTTTATGAGATTGGTGAACATATTAGGGGATCTTTGACCATTCCTCCATACATAATCTTTCAAGATCCTTCGATCTGTGCTTGTGTACTGCTCTCTTCAATTTAAACCACACATTTTCGATTGGGTTTAAGTGTGGAGACTGACATGGCCATTGCAAAACAGTAATTTTGTGGTCAGATAACCATTTCTTGGTTGATTTTGGGATATGCTTGGGATAATTGTCTTCCTCAAACATCAATGTTTCAGCTGCCTGGCATTTTCACAAATGTAGCAGGCTGGCTAGCTTTTTAGCTCATATGAAAATCCTCTATGTTGTCAGACTGCAGCAAGTTTGCTGGTTCCAGGATATATAAATATGTTAGCGTACCTTACTTCCCTTGTATAACTGCATTTCATAAAAATGTGCTCACTAATCAGCAGGTCTAGTCTTTAAAGCTAAAAGGTTTGGACCTACCGTTCATCTAACAGACAACCACGCTGTGGTAATTCCTGACATTCTTGCTACACTGACATTGAGACACAGCTGGGAATATGAATAGAACCATTATTGCTAATGCCATGTTTATAAGCAACATATATAAAAATATATCCTTGGCCTTACTGTACACTGTATAGAAGGGAAGGCTGAGCCCATCGCCAATCTTTATTAATTTGTCAAATAAAACTGTATGCAAATTACATCGTGGAAAATAAGTAGTGTGACAATAATCAGCAACAGACAATGCCCAGCTAACAGTGCAGGACTGAAGGAAGTCTTAGGAGGCCTGAATCTCATATGTAGAACCAATGAAAAAGTGTCTCTGTGTTCCACTATTGCAGCAACGTTAGTCATTAGCCTTTTCCTTGTACAGCAATATTACTGTTTATTTCTAATTGTGCTCTATGTATGGACATTCTGTGCATCGTCACACAACAGTACTTGCACTTGTGCCTTCCTCACAATGGTAGTCTGTCAGAGGCAGCGATAAACTGAACAGCCGTACCCAGTGCTTAATTAGTAAAATAAGAGATGCCAGGGCTCAACTCGCCTCCCCCAACCACAAACTTTTCCTACCTCTGTGTCGCTGCATTTCTTTCCCTCCCTCTGGTCTAATGGTAACTTTCCAGTGGTGGAGCAACAACAGTTAAAAACAGGAGCGATGATATGCTTGCTGTTTTTAAAGACGCTCTTGTTGACGTGCAGATTAGATTCATTTGTGAGAAACCTCTCTCGCACTCTGCGCTGGAAATTGCTATGGTGTTAACAGCGGTTAAGAGATCCTTCAAGGGCTGTGTAACTTGTTCTCCCGATGTCTCTGTCAACACTCTGAATGCATGAATTGTTTCTCTGCTGTTAAGTCTGTTAAAATACACGTTGTTGTCGCACTTTAGATATTTATGAGCCCGGGGCTCTGATTCTGAGTAAGACATTTGCCGGGGCACAAAATCAGATTTTTGGCATTTGCCGGGACTGTGCCCCGGCTAGCCCTGGCACAAATTAAGCACTGGCTGTACCCAATCCATCATTTCAGTGGAAAACATCTTTGGGTTTTCATATATGCAGGATGTGATTCAGCTGTTTAGCATAGAAGTCAAGAATTTACTTTATCTTCTAGCAAAATTATCTTCGTAATTAGAGCAATTACAGCTTGTTAACTGGTAACTCTGGCTGTGTTTTTACTTTGACTTACAGTGCATGTCCAGAGTAGACTGAATTATGCTAATGCTGTCTGAGGCTCTTATAATCAGATACTCCCATTCGGCAAACACATCTCCAGGGCTTTGAGATGAAAAGCTTTGATCGCTGAACATTAATAATAACCACTTGCACTCTTGTGTGTTTACATGCAGAACAACTACACTATACTAAAACCCTGTACAATCTTGCAAAGGTGCATTCACACAACAAAGCTTGAGTACAGTGGCTATACATTTTGGCATTACGTGGCATTTAGCATTTGGCATTATACATTACACTGCCATGTTGGATGCCTCCAATCTGGGGCAGTGATCCGATAGTGCTGTCTGTTTAACACGCATCATAAGTAAAGTGAATGCTGAAGGACGTGCATTCCTTAAAAGGGAATTGTAGCCTGCCTGCTTTTGTCCCACAGTGAACTGAACATTCAAAACCTGAGTAGTAATATTGTCATAATAGTAGTGTCAGGAGAAGGAGTAGCCTAGTATGTATTACTGCAGAAAGTGAAACAGTCCAATCATTTATAGAAATGCTTGCACCCAATTGTTGATGTGGGTTGTGGGTTGTGATGGTGCCATGGTTGTAAATGAGCCTATCTGAATTCATTTCAGCGTATGCACCATCGTACAAGCTAAAGTAGAACATGCTGTTTACACACATTGTAGCACATTTATAGATGTGGAACGGTTGCCTGGTGCCCACCCTGGACACTAAAGATCACCCTGGCAAGCCTGTCTTTGGGTTGGTTGCTGTTCCTTTCTAGCAGCTGTGACTTAGTCCAGTATGAAAGTATTGTCCCGTGACCAGCAGGGAAAACTTCAAAATATGTCCTTCCACAGTGTCTAAATCTGTGTAAAGAGTGTCAGCTGTGATCACGTGACAAAGCAGGCTTGCGTGCAGTTTTTGAATCAGAAGTCATGGGTCAGTGTGTAGAAGGGTGTATGGTAGTCTGTGAAATGCACTTCCTGTTTGTTCTGGAACACACCCAGGAGCCCCCCATACTCTCACATTGTCCTCTCCTAGATTCCCATGGCAACATTCGCCCCGATTATTTACCCTTGTTTATTCTGCTTGAGAGATGCAGCATGTGACACTGCTCTTGGTTATTTGACAGCAATGTTAATTTACCAGTGTGCTCAGCATAATTAAACAGTAGAGTGTGCCATGGCTACATCCCTGACAACTTTTCACATTTCCTCATAACTTTTGTTTGAATGACACCTTTGAAAATCCAGAGAGCATTCGTGACAGACAGACGGTGTTTCAGATGCTGTGGGTTATGGAGGAGATTTCCCCGCCACGCAACATCCACATAATTTGGCGCACAAGCGGGTTTAGCTGTTGATAGTTGGGACAGAGGCTTTCTGTGTTGCTGTCCTGCCTGTTTAAAATCTGTCCACACACACGTCTTTGTGACCTTTAATGGACAGCACTCGAAACAAAGTTACACTGCAAGTTGCTCTTCCACATTTTACATTTACATAAAATGAATCTTTCAGTTTTTTTGTATACAGATCCCTTTGATATTATTTTGTGGCCAAGCCTGTCTTGAGCTTTTTGAGAAAGAAAAGCCTTAACCTAAAGATGACTTCCATGTTATGAGCAGTAACCACATCTCTTAATTCATGCTGAAAATTACTGTACTCAGTGCAGTACATCATACATAACAGAATACTAGGGATTTGTGCTAACTGGTCAATATCTTGTTGATCTTCTTGTAATACTACTCCCATTTTGAGGTACACAGGTATCACTTTAAACTATGCAAATATGAGGCTACAGTTCAAACATAGTTATGATAACAAAGTTGTTGCAGTTGGACCTGAGCCCATCAAAGTTTCCTCACGTGAACTACCATTTTTCACGCATTGCAATGAAAGTGCAGAGACTTTTCCCAGATTTTATTAACACAAACCCCGATCCCTATGCTCAACAACACGTGGTGTGACCTACGCTACAGCTCCCTGCTCTCAGACCCTCACCCCTCCATAGCCTGTTACCTGCCCCCCCCGCCCATCCCTGGCCCTAGCAGTGCCAGCCTGCACATCTGCCATGCGACCCTCAGCACGTTGAATGCATCAGATTCAGATTACGCAGAAGCTTGTTTGTCACTGCGCTGCCCTTCAGGAGTTACTTTAGAGAAATACACTCAAATGACAACTGAAATTCAGGTTGCTGGTAAGAGGAGATTCGGTTTTTTGTCTATGACATTTATTATGGATCCATCAGCGTTTGCAGTGTTACTTTTATCCACCACATTTTATATGTCACTTTTATGAAAAACCCTACTGCTGAGAGTGCTTGAGGTTGGATATAAATAGCAGATTCTGCTCTTCTTTGGCCTTTAAAAAAAAAAAATTGAAATTGTTTAAATGTGAATGTGATTTTCTTTGGTTGTTTCCTCATATATTTACGTAACTTCCTGTAAGGACAAATACAAAGGACAGTGGTCATGTTAAAACAAGCCCATCAGTACCTTTGTTTTCCAAATCTGCTGAAGCTACCCAAAAAACTCAACAGGATTTTATCAGAATGGCAGGTTTCCCCCAGGTACTAGGAGCTAACGACTGCACCCATATACCCATTATTCCATCCCAGGACAGCAAATCAGCATTCAGACAATCAGTAGCCTACACGTTGAATATGCAACACTAAATTAAAATTACAATTCCATTGGTTGTGTGCAGCCATTCCGATGAGAACAGGGTAACATTAATCTGACTCCGTGGCAGCAATCACTGCCATGATATGTTTATGAATTGGTTAAAATGAGCAGGCTGCAGATTTTGCATGACGAAAATCTGTTACATTTGCCTTTAATGAATGATCCCTTTTGTGTTCCAAAGATGCAACCACGTCTTGTAGATCTTCCAACTGTGGCCCATGGATTTTCCTTTGCCTCCCAAACCATCTGCCTAACTGAGTGTGGGGGCAAGATGCACTTGCGTCCTCTTACCAGGCAGGTTTACCACAGTTCCACTGGAAAGTGCTATCTTTAGTTTTTTATTTATTTGTTTGTAACCATTTCCTGACTTGTGAAAGTCAACAACCCTTTGTCTTGTTTCCTCTGACAGTTCTTTGCCTTTCCCCATGGTGATTGATGGCAAATTAATTTTACATGTGTTACCAAATTTGTATACCCCAGTGAAACAGGAAGCCATATGAGGCCACAATACAGTTTCCTAATATTAAGATCAACTAAAAAAAGTAGCATCTTAACACAGATTTATGTTTGTTGGAGTTTACTATAATAATTATTATTATTAGGGGTGTGAATAATTGTCATACTTATCGTTTCAGGAAGAAAAAAAACTTGTTAAACCAAATCCTTCTCTCTGAGCAAATGTGTTACGATAAACAAAGTATCATTTCCCCATTTTAAGCATACAATATAGTTCATTTGCGGAATTGTTTATTTTATACAGCCTTCTTTGTTCATCTTTATCAACGGTGTGAATAATGTTGGAGGGCACTGTTTATCCTTTCCCATCCATGTTAATCGTATTCATATCTAGCATTGCGCTGTACATTGTGAAACATCCATTGAAGATGACTGAGAAATTATTTCTCTGTTATTTTAAGTTATCATTTGTACTGTTAAAAAAATATTATAAGGTCTCATTTCAGAACCTTTCCCCAGCTTAGCCCACTTTGTACCCATAGAACATTCCAGAACTCTACGGTAATCTGCCAGAGGAAATCTCCCCACAGATGACTCCACAGCAACTGCCATGCAGTTTGCCAGGAAGGATTGTGTAAACAACATTCTAGGAATAAGCAGCCCCACAAAAAGTCTCATTCTAAATATCAGTCCTCCCTTTAGAGGGAAATTTCAGGACTGATTTCGGTATGCTTCAGATTTGTAGTTGCCTTGGACATGTAATAATCAGAATCAGAATCAGAATTATTTATTGGCCAAGTACGATGTACAAGGAATTTGCCTTAGTGCAAGGGTGTCAACATACAACCAAAACAATAACAAGAGCTTAGAAAAAAAAAAAAAAAAAAAAAAAAAGATAGTGTAATAAAAATACAATACAATACAATACAATACAGTACTAATATACAAATACAAATATACCAATACAGTACAGATAATGGTTATGTACACAGTTAAGGTGCAAGAAGGAGTAGAAGTCACAGTTAACGGCACAGTTAAAGTGGAGTGTGCAAGTGAACAGGGGGGGATGGAGGAAGGGTCTTTGTTTATGAGGATTATGGCTTGGGGAAAGAAGTTGTTCAGGTGGCGTTTAGTCCTAGTCTTTAGGGCTCTCACTCTTGGTCTCCGCTGAGAGGGGAAGCGCTGGAAGAGAGAGTGGCCGGGGTGTGAGGGGTCACAGTAAATAGTGTGACCACTGGTGTTCCTAAGACTGGTCTTAATGTGTGCCCCAGGACAGTTAAATGCCACAGCAACCAGTAATATGAGTTGATATCATAGGGAAATGTATGCTTTGTAGTGATACCAGGAATGGAACCATCACACAGATATGACTATTTGAGAGAATGAGCTGCCAATACTTAGAACAACAGGTTTTGTTTTTAAGTTGTTTTTTTTACAAAATGCAAATTTAATAAATAAGGTCCTGTCCTTCTTTCATTGTTCAGGGATATGAACATACCGGCACATTAAGTAAATGGAGGTTTTGAAATAATGACTAAGTTTGGGGTGCATTCAATACACAACACAGAAGTGTTCTTTCTTTTCGACAGAAGGCTCTGATCATGAGGATTGCGATGTTAATAAACCACTCTATTTCTATACCTTTGACGTTTTTCACAAAATGTACTATAGATGGGGAAATTACTCATAACGTCTCTGACTTAATTTCATATCGATATTTTTAGCCATGCTGTGAGATTAGTATGTGTGACTTCTGACTCATTTTTCACCTGTTCTGGTTCAGATATATCCACAGCCACCTAAATAATGTATTTCAGAAAAAATCCTAGTGCAGTTCTGTCTCCATCTGGCCTAGGGCTGAAGTCTGAGGTTTGAGAGAGTTCTTGGCCAGTAGTTAGCTCCCCCAATGTGGAGGAATATTCTAAATCTTGACACTCTAGATGAACAATGCAGATGCTGTTTTATTTAGTCTGATTTTCACATACAGTCAACAGTGTAGGTTTCATATGAACATGCTGCCCCCTTTGTTCAAAGCTAAGTTATTTTTGCATCGATGCATCAATTGGCATCTAACTATTGAGCTTTCATTCTTTTTACTATATGTCAAAGCATCCTGTTGGCCTTGTTTACTGCTGTGACATAACTTATTAAGGAAACTTAAGAGAACTCGATTATCGAGGGAACAATTTAACCCCCCTGAAACCTATGCCTATGCATGCAGTACCTGCCTTAACCCCTTAACGGCCCACCGTCCACATCATATAGTAAAATATACCAAAAATATGAAAATGTATTATATGCAGAGATTGGTGGAATCTTGTCTTTTTAGCAGTGGAGGCCAATTCACGTCAACTGGGATGTCGCAAAAAATAAAAATCCTGTCCCGATTCAAGGCAGGGTACTCTAGGACAATATCTGCTCCTTTCCTTCAGTGAAGTCTAGATGTCACAAAATATGACAGGTCATTGATAATGTGCTCATCCTGATCACCGTAAGGGTCTAACGAACAAAAGTAGTGAACCTGTTTTGTCACAAGAGCAAGCCAAATCAAGAGAGTTCCAGTGTTCACTATGTGCTTTGTATTGCAAACAACAGCAAAGATATAATTCTCCTGGTTCTATGAGATATGTGAGTATGTTTCACATAGGAAAGTTTTCTGTCCTCATGATGGTAAATCTAAAGGCCCTCTGAATGTCCAACCAGTAATATGATCATGTGACATGATCCAGTGGCATAATTCGATACTGCTTCCCTCCGTATGTGCTAAAACTGGCCTAGGGTTCTTGCCAATGGAATACCCTTTACAATGATATAAAGTTTCCTGGTTTGCGTTTACGATCACGAATGGGTTCTTGTGCCTCGTGCTGCTGTTGAAGACATGCACAGTGGTGCATGTGACTGAAGAGAGTGCACGCACTTCAGAGTTTTGGAAAACTCTTTATACTTTTCTCTTACTTTATTTGGAGTTAGTATTTGGTTTTACAATGCCAAGACTCAGTTCACTGAACGTGAGGCTTTGAATGAGACACTAACAGACACAGTAAATGGTTTTGTGCAATGAGGGCAGACAATAGCCACAAGTGCAATTTTGCAAATGTTGAAAGCTGTTGCTGTTTTTACCATTGAAAAGATTATGTTCTTGCTATCCAATTCTTTGGTAACAACCACTGTAATAGGTAACAACATATTGTAGTGTGATTCTCTGTGTCACAGAAGTGAATTGGGCCACATGAAGACATTAGGAGACACCTTGATCACATTAGTATCTGTTTTGTGAGCAAAATAACAATCCATAATGGTTAGAGTGATAGAAACAGGTTTTATAGTCATCAAAACATTTTAGTATGTTTTCCCGTTTCCCACGGAAGTGAATAGAAATCATTGGGCCAATTTGGCCACCTTGGAAAGGTTTTGGTACACCACTCACTAAAAGCCCTCTAGTTCATAAGCCCTTGGTTCTAGAAGTATATTGTTTTACACAGACTTGGTTGACACGTTGTACAGGGCATGCACAAAATTCCATAGGTGTATCATGAAATGTGATCCCTTTATTGCTTTTCAAACATGACTTTCTACACAAGAAGGCCTTTTGTATATTTTATCTTTGGTGCTTAGGCTGTGTTGTGTTCACATGCTATACAATCACATCCTCATAAACCACAAAATATGCAAAAAGGGAACATAATTATTTGTTATCAGTATGTGGTCAAGCTGAAAGATTTGAACTGTTGAGTATGTTAATTCTGTTAATCACATAAATTATGGTCCAACAACGTGTGACTGTGGCACAGAACCCCAGACCATGGAACATCTCCTCTGATGTCCTCTACTAGGCGGACCCTGCACAGCAAAGGACCTAGCACTATACAACACCAAGGCACAGCAATGTACCAATCACTGGCTGGACATCATATAATCTGAATAGCGACTTCTGTACACAAAAAGAAGAAGAATCACATAAATGTACACTACCGGTCAAAAGTTTTTCTACTGAAAAGTTAATTTTACAGAAATTTAAGCAGTTCAAGTGCAGTGAATAACCTGAAATGGTACAAAGGTAAGCGGTAAACTGCCAGAGGTTAAAAAAATAAGTTTAGGCTACCAAAAACTGAAAAATAATGTACATTTCAGAGTTATAAAAATAGGCCCTTTTCAGGGAACAAGTAATGGGTTAAAGTGGGTTAACAGTCACTCTGTGCAAGTCGCCGACCATCACGCTTCCTCCTCCATGTTTGACAGTTGGCAAAAGGGACATCCTTTTGCCTACTCGACGGCCTACAAAAACCTTTCAGAATTTCAAGATTTCAAATTTGTATTCATTGGTCCATAAGACCTTCTTCCAGTCTTCAGTAGTCTACTGGTGGTGCTTCATGGCCCAGGCAAGCCTTTTTCTTATTTTGCCATCTTAGCAATGGCTTTCTTACCGCCACTCGACCTGTCAAACCTGCAGCTCGAAGTCTTCTCTTCACAGTTGAAACTGAGACTTCCTTACTTCGACCAGTGTTAAGCTGGGCTTGAAGCTGTTGTCCTGTGAGCCGCCTATCACGCAAGCTGTTGACTCTCAGAAACTTGTCTTCTTATTTTGTTGTGGCTTTGGGTCTGCCAGACCTCTTCCTGTCAGAGTTTCCTCCAGTTTCCAAGTGCCTTTTGATGGTGTAGGAAACTACTCACTGCCAAAACATTTACATTATTTTTCAGTTTTTGGTAACCTAAACCATTTTTTACTTAAAAAATATACTAATTTAAATCATTTTTTATATAACCTCTGGCAGTTTACCACTTACCTTTGTACCATTTCAGGTTATTCACTGGACTTTAACTGCTTAAATTTCAGTAAAAACTGGAAAATGGTTGTGTTCTAAAACCTTTGACCGGTAGTGTATTTAATCATATTTGAATTCATACTGTATATGACAAGGAGACCTTTGGGAAGGGTATTTACTTTCTTACTTTTTTAAGTTCTGAAAACCTGGAATAGAGTCATTAAGTCACTTCTCAGAAGCTCTGTCCTGTAGTTTTCATCCCCCCCAGGGCAGCTCAGGCATATCCACACTAATGTGGAACAATTTGAAAATGCATCTTTTTTTTACCTCCGCCTTGGCCTTCCATCCAAACTAAGACAGCGTTTTCGTAACCAAAAACTGACCTTTTCGAAGACCTCTCCCAAGTGGATAAATGTGAAAACCTGGTATCGCATTGTAGTATAGACAGGGAAGACGGAGGGTTTAGAAACCGATGACCTATGATTGTCATGTGATCCAGGCTGTAGCCAAAACATTCAACATGGTGGGAGAAGTTGTGCAAGTGCTGTTCTCTCTACTATCTAATTTGATTGCTTTATTGGAGTTAAACATAGCTTTGTATAATGTACAAGCAGCATTCCTCTGTAAGAGACAAAGCCCTTTATATTCACAGCTGCTGTGCAATGGATCTCGGTGAAGACGGAGTGGTGTTACAAATGGGAGAAGAGTGAGAAATGTTTGTGAAAACTCACAAAATGTATTGATCCATTAAATATGATAAAATTAATGTCTCAACATTGTAACAGAACATATTTTTCACTTCAGAAGGGCAGGAAGCTTACACTGTCTATTTCCTAGCCTGGACAACTACAAAGTGTTACACTGAATGTGAATGTGAAACTATAAGTTGAACACTTTCCTTCTATTTAAAAAATGAAAAGGCAATGACATCTTTTCTTATGTTGTCATTTATTTTCAATCAATTAGATTTATAGTTATGTTACAGAGGTAGTGGTTGTGTAAACTGTTGTTTCACAAGAATAACGTGAATGTAGAATAAAACTGGTGAAATGTTAATATCTGTTGTTATGTTGTCATGCATTTTCACTCAATGAATTTTCACAAAAAAGTTTGTTCAAATTGTACTCATTTGCAAACATGAATGACCTTAAACTCCAGTCCACAAATACACACTGGTATGAGAAACAAGCATATGAATACCTTTTCCATTTATGGCGTAAACCTGCTCCATTGCTGCCTCAGGTTTCCTTTGCATGCCGAAATGTAAGTGTTTTTGGCATTTCAGTGCGGGTGACTCTTCGAAAACGCTGTGAATGCTAGTTTTTAAATGTATCCGCATTAGTGTGGACATGGCCTCAGTCTCTCACTGTACACGGGTTCAGATAAAACATTTAAAACATTCAAAATGCACCTGGGGTTGCCGCTGTTTAATGGCTCTAGGCGGTGACATTATCTTCTGTGGCAGAGCCTCGAGTGCTCATTCACACAGCCAACATCATCTGACAGAAACCTTGGCCAGCCGATAGCCATCAATCGGTCTGCATCATCCGAGTCACGGCACAGGCGTAATTGGGGATCAGTCTTCTCTGGGTTTCAAACTCCAGCCATGTCGCCCACACGGCAAACTAAGTGGTGCTATAAGCCACGCTAAATACCCAATTCTCCAGGACAGAGATCTAGTTGTATCCTTGTTCTGGCTCTAGGGGGATGACATTGTCTGTAGTGGGTGCTCACATTCTGAGTAATACCAGCCATGCTCAGCTCCACTGCACTCTTGCGATTAAAACTGACCACGTCATCGCCTTCAAGTGTATAAATACAAGTGGGGCTTGAAGTTGATTTAAGGGCTTTCAGTGAAAATGGTGGAAAAAGTGTAATTTAAAATAAAATCCATAATAGTAGTTGATATGTCCGTAGTGAATGGTTTAATTCTGAAGTGTAAGTGTAATACTTGTTGACATTAACAGTGAAGTTATTGACATGGAACCTATTATTGACAAGTAAGCTGCAGTGAAATGAACTCTGTTCAGTAATCAGAGGATTTTAAACATGCTAATTCACCTCACCCTCACCCTGGGTACTATTAGTACTCATTAAGCTTAGCATACATTAGCTAAAGTGGTTGGCACAGACTCTTGTTTTCAGTACAGATTGCTTTTGTGCTGCATGCCGTTTCCATAGTCAAGGGAATATTCTTACATAATGAGTTCTGATACTGAAGATTCATAGACTCAACAAATGTTTTGCATTTGAAGACAATACATTTGCTAAGTGAAATTTCACCAGCATTATTGATTTGACATTGTCCAGTAACACAATACCATGCTAAGTAAATTAATAAATTTCCTCCTTTCAGGTGGCAGCATGACCAGAGGTTTCCTTGGCTGCATTGCATTGATGGCATTATCGGTCTTTCTCTCATCTCTGTGCTCACAGCTGATTGGGGGGTTCATCCTGGCCATCGGTATCTATGCAGAGGTGGAGCGACAGCGCTATAAGACCTTAGAGGGGGTCTTCCTCGCCCCTGCCATAATCCTCATCGCCCTGGGTGTGGTCATGTTCATTGTGTCCTTCATCGGTGTGCTGTCTTCTCTCAGGGATAACCTGTGCCTCCTCAAAGTGGTGAGTGTTCCCATGAAAACCCAGACACAGTGCGAGAGAAAGGGTGCTGCTGTGCATGCCATCTTACCTGAGTAGAACCCCCACATTTGCTGCTTTTAAACTCTGTTGTAGCCACACATGAGAAATTAAAACAATATTTTCAAGGTTTTTTTTTTTATTCACTCAAAAGGAAGCTTTATATCACCAGGAAGAATTGACTAAACATGTAAACAAGAAACTGATATTCAACTATATTATAAGATATAAAATTCGCAAATAAGTTATTTATTATAAAATAATATCCAGTAACGAAACTGGACTGGATATAAAAGAACAGTATTGACAGACAGGTGGATGTAGACATTCTCATCCAGTCCATAGTGCAGAATATAATGCATTATGGATCGTATTACATGGCTGTGGTTACCATAGTTACCAATAGACACCAGAGCCTTTAGTCTCATACATGAGTATTCATAAATGGATGAAAAGGATTTTAGATTTAGCAAGACAAATGGTCAATTTAGAGTGTATACATTTTAAAAGCTTGAATAAACATATTCAATTGAACATACAATTTATATAAATAATTTTTGATAGAAATAAAACATTTGGTTGGTTATCTCTTTGCCTAACACCAGTAAAGTGGGTTATTGTTATTACATCTTCATTTTTTATTATTTTATTATTATTTGAAACCAAATTTTATCATCATATTGTCACCTAATCATGTCTGTTGGCCACAGTCCGCACTGGCTCAGGATTAGATACCATGGGGTTTATCACTGCAGTGAAAAGCAGTGCTTTGGCAGACAGAGAGCTGAAGGGTTGGATGACGTTCCTGTCACTTCTCCCCAGTGACAAAATGTTCTCCTCTGGCATCGCCAGAGACAGTTGATCTGTGCCTTTGGCACTTTGCTCTGACACATAATAATTATGTGTCACGTAGGCCACTCAGAGCTTCAGAAAACAAAACCACTGCAGTGACAACAAGGGCCAAAGAGACAGGGAAGTCAATACCAATATGAGAACCTTTGGTATCACTGGCAAACAGATGCAGAAAATTAGTCACTGTCATGGTTGTTCCCCTGACTCACCACCAGAGGGCGGTGTTGCGCCTTTCTGGTAGGAGGGGCGGAGCATATCAATCACCGCTCCTCACTATTTAAGCCGCAGCTGTTTACCGGTTCTTTGCGAAATCGTAAAAACTTCACTACGATCTAGCCGGTAAAGGTTGTGGCGTCTTTTTAAAGATACTACTAAGCACGTTCTCTTACTTAGTAATTCTTCTTTAGCAAATGTAGGATCTGTTCGTTACCTGCTTTTGGAACACTCACTTGCTCCTCCTGAGCTAGTCGTGTTTCGTTATACACAGTCTGTGGACTGTTCGCAGGTCTTATTTCTTCGCTGGTTATTTGGCTCTTCTAGCCGTTTATCGTTTTATTCAAACACTCGGTGTTGGTGATTTAGTTATTCCTTTTTGTGTCTTTGTGGCACCCAGTCACCCGTTGGGTGATATTTTCAGTTTTCCCCTTTTGTTATTGTTTGTTCCTAGTCTCTGTTTATTCAGAGTTTGTGGTTAAACTGTATAATTACAGTTTAACTTATCGATACCCCTGGGGTTCTGCGATTGACACCAATCCCTTAACCCACCATAACAGTACGATTTCGCCATGAATACGGCGTCAGCGGATCCTCGTGGTATCGAAGAAATGGAGAGACAGAGATCTACCATTGACATTTTATTAAAACAACAACGTGTCATGCAAGACAACCAGGCTAGCATGGCCTTGTCGGTCCAAAGATTGGAGGGCTTGATCCAGACACTTATCGAGGTTCGTCCCCAGCCTGCGGTAGGATTCGCGGTCCTAATCCGGGTGTCACTCCTCGTTGGGGTACACCTGTGGGAGAGGGATTACGAGAGGCAAAAGTTCAGCTTCCTCCTCGTTTTAGTGGCGAGTCCGGTAAATGTCGGGGTTTTTAGCACAGTGCCAAATTGTATTTCAAACTCAACCATCTAGATATAGCTCAGAAGAGTCGCGAGTGGCACTCGTGCTATCATTGTTATCGGGGGCAGCTCTCGAGTGGGCAGTACCTCTTATTCGGTCTCAAGCACCGGTATTGACAGACTCGCTGGGGTTAATGGGTAAAATGGAGTTGGTTTTTGACCACGAACTTCATGACAGCGAGTCTGCGACTAAATTGACGCGCATGCGCCAGGGTAACCAGAGCGTGGCGGAATTCTCTATCTCGTTCCGTACTCTCGCGGGAGTTACAGGTTGGCCTGAGAATCCTCTCATAACGTGTTTTACTAACGCGCTATCTGATCCGGTGCGAGACGCTCTAGCTACGATTGGCATTCCCGATTCACTTGATGAACTTATTTCCACTGCTATACGGATCGATAATCGTATTAGGGAACGCCAGCGAGAGAGGGTAACAGGGAGTTCCGGGTTACTACGAGAGGGTTCTTACCTCAGTTTCCTAGACGTCTGGGCAAAACCGACGAACCCATGGAGGTTGACAGTGCTAGTTTTCGGGCTCCGGCCAGAGGGGACTGGAACGGTTGCGGTACTGTCGACAAAGGGGTCACATTATTCAAAATTGTCCCAAACTGAAAGGAAACGAATAGCCTCACTATCGGGCCGGAAGCCGGTAGTGAGACATCAGTCCTCTTTCTTCCGTACCTTCATTTCTGTTGAACTATCCTGGGGGAGACAAAACATTAAAATAAATGCATTTCTTGATTCAGGAGCTGTTGATTGTTTTGTGGACTCGGGTGGGCTAAAAGAATTCATTTACCTGTTCGGGTTCTTTCACAATCTTGTGGTGTTACCGCTCTTGATGGCCGTCCGCTGGGTTCCGGTCGCATTAAGGAATCCACGGAGACTGTAAACATGCGGATCGCTTACGGCGAGCACACAGAACAAATTAAGTTTTTTTGGTTGAATCGCCTACTTACCCATTAGTTCTTGGACACTCCTGGTTAATAAAACATCAACCACAGGTGAACTGGGGTAGTCATAAAAACCCTATTATTCAATGGGGGGATCAATGTTCTCTTGAATGTTTACCTTTTATTCCGTCGTCTTCCGGGTTCGGTGAGGCTAAAAATCACGAGACCGATTCGGAGACCGACGAATCTATTTACTGTTCGCCTAATCATGCTCCCTCATCCGTACACTCCAATGAGACGGAGAACGAACTCGAATGGGATCCTCAGTGTGCTTGGGAAGTCCCACTGGAGGAGTCCACGGCCGAGGAGATTAGTGACCTGGAATCCTTACCCTTTGATTCTTTAGAGGCAGACATGCCGTCTACGGACGATGAGCCCAAAGTGTCACGAGTTCGAAAAGATCGGTTAGCTACTCCAGTTCCGATTCCCATAAAAAATTCCGAACTGCCCCCATTGAGCACGAGTTTCCAAGGGAAAAGGAGGGAATGGAACTCATGAGTACGGAGTGTTACTTGCTACCTTCCGGCATTCCTAAAACTTATTCCGATCTTAGCGAGGTGTTTAGTAAGCAAGGGCAACTAAACTGCCTCCACACCGGCCTTATGATTGCGCTATTGAACTTCACCCAGGCACAGTTCCCCCACGTGGATCCCTATATTCACTATCTATACCTGAGAGTGCGGCCATGAAGAGATACATTTCGGAATCTCTTACTAATGGTTTTATCAGGCCATCCACGTCTCCGGCTGGGGCAGGGTTCTTTTTGTTGGAAAAAGGATGGGGATTACGACCGTGTATCGATTACAGAGGATTAAATAATATTACTATAAAGAATCGTTATCCCCTTCCACTTATGAACTCCGCTTTTGAACGTCTCCAAGGAGCGTCCATTTTTTCCAAGTTGGACCTTCGCAACGCTTATAATCTGGTTCGCATCCGTCAGGGTGACGAGTGGAAAACAGCGTTTAATACACACAATGGTCATTACGAATACCTGGTTATGCCATTCGGCCTCACGTGCGCGCCGGCTGTCTTCCAGGCATTCGTTAATGACGTACTCAGAGAAATGTTGGAGAAATCGGTGTTCGTTTATCTTGGCGACATTTTAATTTTTCCAATTCTCTCTCTGAGCACGTGAAACACGTTCGACAAGTATTAAAATGCTTGTTAGAAGCCCAATTATTTGTGAAAGCAGAGAAATGTGTGTTTCACGTACCTTCAGTTTCCTTTCTAGGATTTATTGTCGCAGAGGGCAGGATCCAAATGGACCCCAATAAAGTGACTGCGGTCAAGGATTGGCCTGCTCCGGTCTCTGTAAAACAGGTTCAGCGTTTTTGGGGTTTGCAAATTTTTACAGACGGTTTATCCGCAATTTTAGTTCAGTGGTCGCGCCCATCACGGCGCTTACAAAAAAAAACTGTTTCTTCTCGGTTCCAATGGTCCCCTAAAGCGGAGGCGGCTTTCGCTGAACTAAAGAGAAGATTCAGTTCTGAACCTATTTTAATTTCTCCCAATCCTTCATTACCTTTTATTGTAGAGGTGGATGCCTCTGAGCTAGGGGTAGGGGCTATTCTGTCCCAGCGGTCGGTCATGGACCAAAAAAGTTCATCCGTGCGCCTACTTTTCTCGGAGCCTTTCCCCTGCCGAGAGGAATTACAATGTAGGAGATAGGGAGTTATTAGCGGTTAAAATGGCGCTGGAGGAATGGCGTCATTGGCTTGAAGGGGCGGAACATCCCTTCACTGTCTGGACTGATCATAAAAATTTAGAGTACATCCAGGGTGCTCAACGTCGTAATTCACGGCAAGCTCGTTGGGCATTATTTTTTACTAGGTTTAATTTTTTGTTGACTTACCGTCCTGGTTCTAAAAATATTAAACCTGACGCTCTGTCACGCTTGTACGATGGATCCGAAATGGATCATCCGCCCACACCCATTATTCCCACCGCACAGATTTTATCTCCAGTCTTATGGGAGATAGAAAGGGTGGTGCATGAGGCTCAACGCCTTGAGCCGGATCCTGGTGGGGGTCCACGGGGATGTCTCTTCGTTCCTTCAGGAGCTCGCTCCCAGGTACTGCAGTGGGGCCACTCCTCCCGGCTCACTGGTCACCCAGGCGTACACCGTACGCACGATTTTTGAGTAGACGGTTCTGGTGGCGGGGTATGGAGAAAGACGTACGGGAATTTGTTGCGGCCTGTAGCATTTGTGCCCGCAATAAGGGTTCACAGCTGGCACCTTCAGGGTTACTGCGGCCACTTCCGGTTCCACATCGTCCCTGGAGCCATATCGCCTTGGATTTCGTTGCCGGTCTACCTAACTCGAACGGTCATACCGTCATTTTGGTGGTAGTGGACAGATTTTCCAAGGCTGCCCACTTCATTGCACTTCCCAAACTGCCGTCAGCGCTCGAAACTGCGCATCTCATGATGGACCATGTCTTTCGCCTTCACGGCTTACCGCAAGACGTAGTGTCCGATCGGGGTCCTCAGTTTGCGTCCAGATTCTGGCGGGCGTTTTGTTCGCTGTTAGGGGCGTCTGTGAGCCTGTCATCAGGGTTTCACCCACAGACCAATGGACAGACGGAACGCACCAATCAAACAATGGAAAATACTCTCCGCTGTCTTGCTTCCGCCAATCCATCATCATGGAGTCGGCACCTTGCTTGGGCAGAGTACGCTCATAACACGCTGCGCAACGCGCGTCGTCAGGTCTCTCTCCATTCGAGGCTCAGTTCGGGTTTCAGCCTCCTTTATTTTCGGCGCAGGAGGGTGACGCAGGAGTGCCTTCCGCTGCGGCCTTTGTGCGACGTTGTCGTGTCACCTGGAGAAGGGTTAGGCGGCTCTAGTACGCGCTGGTGATCGCCAAAAAGGAGTTTGCTAATCGTCGTCGACGGGCAGCTCCATCGTATAGGGTTGGTCAACGAGTGTGGTTGTCTACACGAGACCTGCCGTTACGAGTAGAGTCTCGGAAACTCGCTCCGCGTTTTATTGGGCCTTTTAAGGTCCTACGTAAAATTAACCCTGTCACCGTGTTATTACAGCTTCCCCAATCTATGCGGATACATCCTACGTTCCACGTATCTCGCATCAAACCACTACTCATTAGCACCTTAGCGCCTCCCGAAGTACCACCACCGCCTCCTCGTATCATTGGGGTGGCCCCGCTTATACGGTGCGTAGTATCGTGGCGTCGCGGCGTGTAGGTAGGGGTACTCAGTTCCTAGTGGACTGGGAGGGTTACGGCCCTGAGGAGCGCAGTTGGGTTCCGTCCCGACACATCTTGGATCCATCGTTGATCCAAGATTTTCACCGGCGTGGGTCTGAAGGGTCGTCAGGAGTCGTCCCTTAAGGGGGGGGTCCTGTCATGGTTGTTCCCCTGACTCACCACCAGAGGGCGGTGTTGCGCCTTTCTGGTAGGAGGGGCGGAACATATCAATCACCGCTCCTCACTATTTAAGCCGCAGCTGTTTACCGGTTCTTTGCGAAATCGTAAAAACTTCACTACGATCTAGCCGGTAAAGGTTGTGGCGTCTTTTTAAAGATACTACTAAGCACGTTCTCTTACTTAGTAATTCTTCTTTAGCAAATGTAGGATCTGTTCGTTACCTGCTTTTGGAACACTCACTTGCTCCTCCTGAGCTAGTCGTGTTTCGTTATACACAGTCTGTGGACTGTTCGCAGGTCTTATTTCTTCGCTGGTTATTTGGCTCTTCTAGCCGTTTATCGTTTTATTCAAACACTCGGTGTTGGTGATTTAGTTATTCCTTTTTGTGTCTTTGTGGCACCTAGTCACCCGTTGGGTGATATTTTCAGTTTTTCCCCTTTTGTTATTGTTTGTTCCTAGTCTCTGTTTATTCAGAGTTTGTGGTTAAACTGTATAATTACAGTTTAACTTATCGATACCCCTGGGGTTCTGCGATTGACACCAATCCCTTAACCCACCATAACAGGAGTCGCGAGTGGCACTCGTGCTATCATTGTTATCGGGGCAGCTCTCGAGTGGGCAGTACCTCTTATTCGGTCTCAAGCACCGGTATTGACAGACTCGCTGGGGTTAATGGGTAAAATGGAGTTGGTTTTTGACCACGAACTTCATGACAGCGAGTCTGCGACTAAATTGACGCGCATGCGCCAGGGTAACCAGAGCGTGGCGGAATTCTCTATCTCGTTCCGTACTCTCGCGGGAGTTACAGGTTGGCCTGAGAATCCTCTCATAACGTGTTTTACTAACGCGCTATCTGATCCGGTGCGAGACGCTCTAGCTACGATTGGCATTCCCGATTCACTTGATGAACTTATTTCCACTGCTATACGGATCGATAATCGTATTAGGGAACGCCAGCGAGAGAGGGTAACAGGGAGTTCCGGGTTACTACGAGAGGGTTCTTACCTCAGTTTCCTAGACGTCTGGGCAAAACCGACGAACCCATGGAGGTTGACAGTGCTAGTTTTCGGGCTCCGCCAGAGGGGACTGGAACGGTTGCCGGTACTGTCGACAAAGGGTCACATTATTCAAAATTGTCCCAAACTGAAGGGAAACGAATAGCCTCACTATCGGGCCAGGAAGCCGGTAGTGAGACATCAGTCCTCTTTCTTCCGTACCTTCATTTCTGTTGAACTATCCTGGGGGAGAAAAAACATTAAAATAAATGCATTTCTTGATTCAGGAGCTGTTGATTGTTTTGTGGACTCGAGGTGGGCTAAAAGAATTCATTTACCTGTTCGGGTTCTTTCACAATCTTGTGGTGTTACCGCTCTTGATGGCCGTCCGCTGGGTTCCGGTCGCATTAAGGAATCCACGGAGACTGTAAACATGCGGATCGCTTACGGCGAGCACACAGAACAAATTAAGTTTTTTTGGTTGAATCGCCTACTTACCCATTAGTTCTTGGACACTCCTGGTTAATAAAACATCAACCACAGGTGAACTGGGGTAGTCATAAAAACCCTATTATTCAATGGGGGATCAATGTTCTCTTGAATGTTTACCTTTATTCCGCCGTCCTTCCGGGTTCGGTGAGGCTAAAAATCACGAGACCGATTCGGAGACCGACGATCTATTTACTGTTCGCCTAATCATGCTCCCTCATCCGTACACTCCAATGAGACGGAGAACGAACTCGAATGGGATCCCTCAGTGTGCTTGGGAAGTCCCACTGGAGGAGTCCACGGCCGAGGAGATTAGTGACCTGGAATCCTTACCCTTTGATTCTTTAGAGGCAGACATGCCGTCTACGGACGATGAGCCCAAAGTGTCACGAGTTCGGTAAAAGATCGGTTAGCTACTCCAGTTCCGATTCCCATAAAAATTCGAACTGCCCCCATTGAGCACGAGTTTCCAAGGGAAAGGAGGAATGGAACTCATGAGTACGAGTGTTACTTGCTACCTTCCGGCATTCCTAAAACTTATTCCGATCTTAGCGAGGTGTTTAGTAAGCAAAGGGCAACTAAACTGCCTCCACACCGGCCTTATGATTGCGCTATTGAATCACCCAGGCACAGTTCCCCCACGTGGATCCCTATATTCACTATCTATACCTGAGAGTGGCCATGAAGAGATACATTTCGGAATCTCTTACTAATGGTTTTATCAGGCCATCCACGTCTCCGGCTGGGGCAGGGTTCTTTTTTGTTGGAAAAAAGGATGGGGGATTACGACCGTGTATCGATTACAGAGGATTAAATAATATTACTATAAAGAATCGTTATCCCCTTCCACTTATGAACTCCGCTTTGAACGTCTCCAAGGAGCGCCCATTTTTTCCAAGTTGGACCTTCGCAACGCTTATAATCTGGTTCGCATCCGTCAGGGTGACGAGTGGAAAACAGCGTTTAATACACACAATGGTCATTACGAATACCTGGTTATGCCATTCGGCCTCACGTGCGCGCCGGCTGTCTTCCAGGCATTCGTTAATGACGTACTCAGAGAAATGTTGGAGAAATCGGTGTTCGTTTATCTTGACGACATTTTAATTTTTTCCATTCTCTCTCTGAGCACGTGAAACACGTTCGACAAGTATTAAAATGCTTGTTAGAAGCCCAATTATTTGTGAAAGCAGAGAAATGTGTGTTTCACGTGCCTTCAGTTTCCTTTCTAGGATTTATTGTCGCAGAGGGCAGGATCCAAATGGACCCCAATAAAGTGACTGCGGTCAAGGATTGGCCTGCTCGGTCTCTGTAAAACAGGTTCAGCGTTTTTTGGGGTTTGCAAATTTTTACAGACGGTTTATCCGCAATTTTAGTTCAGTGGTCGCGCCCATCACGGCGCTTACAAAAAAAACTGTTTCTTCTCGGTTCCAATGGTCCCCTAAAGCGGAGGCGGCTTTCGCTGAACTAAAGAGAAGATTCAGTTCTGAACCTATTTTAATTTCTCCCAATCCTTCATTACCTTTTATTGTAGAGGTGGATGCCTCTGAGCTAGGGGTAGGGGCTATTCTGTCCCAGCGGTCGGCCATGGACCAAAAAGTTCATCCGTGCGCCTACTTTTCGGAGCCTTTCCCTGCCGAGAGGAATTACAATGTAGGAGATAGGGAGTTATTAGCGGTTAAAATGGCGCTGGAGGAATGGCGTCATTGGCTTGAAGGGGCGGAACATCCCTTCACTGTCTGGACTGATCATAAAAATTTAGAGTACATCCAGGGTGCTCAACGTCGTAATTCACGGCAAGCTCGTTGGGCATTATTTTTTACTAGGTTTAATTTTTTGTTGACTTACCGTCCTGGTTCTAAAAATATTAAACCTGACGCTCTGTCACGCTTGTACGATGGATCCGAAATGGATCATCCGCCACACCCATTATTCCCACCGCACAGATTTTATCTCCAGTCTTATGGGAGATAGAAAGGGTGGTGCATGAGGCTCAACGCCTTGAGCCGGATCCTGGTGGGGGTCCACGATGTCTCTCCGTTCCTTCAGGAGCTCGCTCCCAGGTACTGCAGTGGGGTCACTCCTCCCGGCTCACTGGTCACCCAGGCGCGTACACCGTACGCACGATTTTTTGAGTAGACGGTTCTGGTGGCGGGGTATGGAGAAAGACGTACGGGAATTTGTTGCGGCCTGTAGCATTTGTGCCCGCAATAAGGGTTCACAGCTGGCACCTTCAGGGTTACTGCGGCCACTTCCGGTTCCACATCGTCCCTGAGCCATATCGCCTTGGATTTCGTTACCGGGTCTACCTAATCGAACGGTCATACCGTCATTTTGGTGGTAGTGGACAGATTTTCCAAGGCTGCCCACTTCATTGCACTTCCCAAACTGCCGTCAGCGCTCGAAACTGCGCATCTCATGATGGACCATGTCTTTCGCCTTCACGGCTTACCGCAAGACGTAGTGTCCGATCGGGGTCCTCAGTTTGCGTCCAGATTCTGGCGGGCGTTTTGTTCGCTGTTAGGGCGTCTGTGAGCCTGTCATCAGGGTTTCACCCACAGACCAATGGACAGACGGAACGCACCAATCAAACAATGGAAAATACTCTCCGCTGTCTTGCTTCCGCCAATCCATCATCATGGAGTCGGCACCTTGCTTGGGCAGAGTACGCTCATAACACGCTGCGCAACGCGTCGTCAGGTCTCTCTCCATTCGAGGCTCAGTTCGGGTTTCAGCCTCCTTTATTTTCGGCGCAGGAGGGTGACCTTGCAGGAGTGCCTTCCGCTGCGGCCTTTGTGCGACGTTGTCGTGTCACCTGGAGAAGGGTTAGGGCGGCTCTAGTACGCGCTGGTGATCGCCAAAAGGAGTTTGCTAATCGTCGTCGACGGGCAGCTCCATCGTATAGGGTTGGTCAACGAGTGTGGTTGTCTACACGAGACCTGCCGCTACGAGTAGAGTCTCGGAAACTCGCTCCGCGTTTATTGGGCCTTTAAGGTCCTACGTAAAATTAACCCTGTCACCGTGTTATTACAGCTTCCCCAATCTATGCGGATACATCCTACGTTCCACGTATCTCGCATCAAACCACTACTCATTAGCACCTTAGCGCCTCCCGAAGTACCACCACCGCCTCCTCGTATCATTGGGGTGGCCCCGCTTATACGGTGCGTAGTATCGTGGCGTCGCGGCGTGTAGGTAGGGGTACTCAGTTCCTAGTGGACTGGGAGGTTACGGCCCTGAGGAGCGCAGTTGGGTTCCGTCCGACACATCTTGGATCCATCGTTGATCCAAGATTTTCACCGGCGTGGGTCTGAAGGGTCGTCAGAGTCGTCCCTTAAGGGGGTCCTGTCATGGTTGTTCCCTGACTCACCACCAGAGGGCGGTTGCGCCTTTCTGGTAGGAGGGGCGGAGCATATCAATCACCGCTCCTCACTATTTAAGCCGCAGCTGTTTACCGGTTCTTTGCGAAATCGTAAAAACTTCACTACGATCTAGCCGGTAAAGGTTGTATGTCTTTTTAAAGATACTACTAAGCACGTTCTCTTACTTAGTAATTCTTCTTTAGCAAATGTAGGATCTGTTCGTTACCTGCTTTTGGAACACTCACTTGCTCCTCCTGAGCTAGTCGTGTTTAGATTATACACAGTCTGTGGACTGTTCGCAGGTCTTATTTCTTCGCTGGTTATTTGGTCTTCTAGCCGTTTATCGTTTTATTCAAACACTCGGTGTTGGTGATTTAGTTATTCCTTTTTGTGTCTTTGTGGCACCCAGTCACCCGTTGGGTGATATTTTCGGTTTTCCCCCTTTTGTTATTGTTTGTTCCTAGTCTCTGTTTATTCAGAGTTTGTGGTTAAACTGTATAATTACAGTTTAACTTATCGATACCCCTGGGGTTCTGCGATTGACACCAATCCCTTAACCCACCATAACAGTCACAGTCAGTG
Organism: Aldrovandia affinis; assembly: GCA_029706075.1. Classification (NCBI taxonomy): domain Eukaryota; kingdom Metazoa; phylum Chordata; class Actinopteri; order Notacanthiformes; family Halosauridae; genus Aldrovandia; species Aldrovandia affinis. The sequence continues at coordinate 2,609,285 of JAINUG010000139.1, read as the reverse complement.
AAACTCCCTTCTTCACTCCTAAAATATGTTTTACAGTATCCTCCCTGAAGTGTCTTTTTCATTTATTCAGCCATTAACTTGACAAAATAAATGAATGTCTGAATTTTACTAATGGATGCAATAACAATAACCAACCTGTTCCTGATGCAGGCTAAAATTGATATTTCTATGAAAATGACAAGATTTTCAAGGCAGTACAACTTGAAGAAGTGGAGATTGAGCAATTAGTTTAAAATAAAAAGCATAGCTCGTATGGCAGGCCAGCCATACATAGCACACGAAAAACACTTTGTATTGTGAAGTGTTACTTTTAAACACATTATCTTTACAACATTTCTGTAAGCTCACCTTTCCTTCTCCAAAACAACAATTCTCAAGTAAAAAGTTGAAAAAGAAAACTACCAATATTTTAATAAAAATAATGTGGTGGTAGTTTGACATTTGCTTATGCCAATTTCACAGCATTGTTTGAAAATTTGATGGGTTTTCTTTCACCTGTGGTTGTGGTATGAAGGAGACATCTGTGAGAAATGGAAGCAATACCAATGGTATTGGTGGTGTGGTTGGTGTGAGAGTGGCTGGTTTTGCCGGCATCGTTGGTGTGAAAGTAGCTGGTTTTGCCCGCATTGTCGTTATGAGAGTGGCTGTGCTGTCAAACACAGAGGAATGCCTGGGGCTGAACATGTGTGTCCTATTAGAACATTGAAATGTCATTTGCTTCAGAGACAGAGACTTCATTAAATGTACATTTTGTCACAAACAGCAAAGGCTCATGGGTGCAAAACTGTATGTCAAAAAAAGTGGTTTGTCTATTCCTAGCCACTGAATTTGAATTGTGTGGATTTCATTTTTACAGTAGCTTACAAGGAAAGTATCTGATCTGACTTCAGGCTTTGTAGAGGAAAAACAAGTTCCTCAATATATGAAGCAAATAGCTTTTTTAATGTAAGAAATAGCACGTTGGCCATAACAGTCAGCTATGCTGCAGTGTGGTGTGAAAAATACATTTGGAGTTTTTCGATTTATTCAGACTATTAGATTGGAACAGGAGTGTTTTGATGATCTTCATTTACAATGCAACATTGGAGCAGAAGTGTTTTTAAATTGCTTCATCTGAAAGAGTCAAATGTCATCGCAGCAGATTTTATTGCAGGAAAGTTTTGCTACAGTGACAATTATTCTGTACAGAGGGAGTTGTCACCTGTATATTGTAATCAAAGTGTGGATTATTTCATTTCTGAAGGGATCTGTGCCTTTACTGAGCTGTTTAATGTGTGTTTTGTGTAATATTACATTAAAGTACTCATTAAAATGTAAAATATCTAAGGTGTTTCAAATCAAATTTCAAATCAAATTTATTTGTATAGCACTTTTCACAAAAAATCCCTGTACGATCTCTGGCTGGGTCCAACGCCATGTTGTTATCTCCTATGATGATAATCTGTGCATTGAGATCACTGAAGTCTTGAATATTATTACAAATATTTTTCAAAAAACAAAGGGTTGTTATTAGGCGCGTACAGATTAATTAAGTACAAACGAGAATTATCAATTGTAATATCAAGAACAATCGAATGCATCTTTTTCTACTTTATGTAGAGTAAAATCAACATTTTCCCAGCATAATCAGACCACCTCTTTGATTACTCAAACCATGATTAAAGAAAATTGTCCGTTGAAGCATACTGCAAAAGCCACATTGGAGTGGTTTAAAAAGAAAACCGTCAATGTCCTGAGGTGGCCCAGTCTAAGCCCAGACCTCAGTCCCAAGAGAATCTTTGGAAAGATTTGAAAATTGTTGTTCACCACTGGTTCCCATCCAACCTGATGGAGCTCAAGCAATTTTGTAAAGAAGAATGGGAGAAAATTGCAGTGTCCAGATGTGCAAAGCTGATAGAGACTTACAGCTGTATTTGCAGCTAAAAGTATTACGTCTATTTGTAATTAATTAAGTAAAAGCTTTAGTTGTTTTATTTGACATTAGGGAGCATTTGTGTTGATCAGTGGCAAGAAATCCCAATTAAATCCATTTTGATTCCATGAAGTAAGAAAATAAAATGTGAAAAAATGCCAAAGGGGGTGAATACTTTTATTTTTTATTTTTACCCACTGTATGTATGATTGATGAAAGTTTAAAAAAGCCTGTTCGAGTAACAGATGCTTCCTGCTGCTGTGGGTAGGGTTGTGTTGAATACTAATCATTATGAATGGTTCTGTTCCCCCTGCAGTTTCTCTACACCCTGACTCTCTGTCTGATTCTGGAGCTGCTTGGTGGGATCGTGGCGCTCGTGTTCAGACACCAGGTACCATTGACTTCAAATCTCACAGCTCTAAACCAATTATATACTGCACTATATATGGCCCTAGATATGCAACAGGGACATCCCAATAAACATTTACAAGAGTCATTGCATAATTCTCATTTCGGTAGAAAGCAATCAAAATTATAGTAGACAAAAATAATTACACAGCGGAAGGAAATCAGATTTCGAGGACACCTTGGGGAAAATCCCAAAGTTTGACATCCCTATGGTTCTCGAAAGATGTGCATATTAAGTCAATTCAAAATTTCATCATATTTCCATCACAGTTTCAGTTGATGTGGGTATTTGAAAATTATGGAGTATTGCATTTGATTATAGGTAGGTAAATGACGAGCCTAGATGGGCTGAATGGCCTGTTCTCATCATTATGTATATTCTCATTATGAATCTTCCTGACCTTGCATTGTGGCTTGAAGGGCATGCGTTCCACAGACGATGTTCAGCACCTTCCAATATTAAACATACAGTATACACGTATATACAAGTATTCACCCCCTTTCTTACTTCCCTCTATTTTAATAGAGAATTAAGCATTTTTATTGGAAACCTGTGAATATAGAACCAGAACCTCCTCTTCCTGTGGATTACAGTAATTGAATACTGCCCATTAGAACGAATGGAGAAATGGAGGCAAACTCCTTTGAAAAAAAGCTTATTTTGTCTTCCAGTGGATTGTTCTTTCATCACTGCATGGAAAAGAACGGAGTGATAAGCGATTTTTGCTCTTTCAGCAAGTCATCCTCCATTGAAACTATTTGTGGGTGCAATTCTGGTTTGTTTGAAGCTACACAACATGTGCAGCAGTATAGCAGGCAGTGGATATGGCAATGGTTGAATGCAGTGGGACTCATGGACCATAGGATTAGTGAACCTTCCAGATCACTGCTGAGGGCCAGTTAGGTCTACCGACCCTTCCCATCCAACAGTGGGACTAGAGACTTGTAATATCAGTGATCTGTGGGACTGATGATCCATCGCCCTCTCTCAGCAATGTATGAAGGCACTTTTCTGAGAAAAGGTGTAAGACAGGCCAAGTAACACTGGCAAGTATTTTTAGACTGTCTTTAAAGACTGGTGAATTACCAAATGACTGGAAACAGGGTATTGTGGTACCAATATTTAAGAAAGGGGACCGTACTGATCCAGGAAACTATAGGCCTATTAGTTTAACTTGCATCATATGCAAAATATTAGAATCTATTATTAAAGATAAACTAGAAGTATTTCTTGAAAATTACAACATCCTAAGGGATAGCCAGCATGGTTTTTGCAAGGGTAGGTCATGTCTGACAAATCTGCTGACATTTTTTGATGAACCAACCAAGTGTCTGGATGAGAGAAAGGCGTATGATATTATATACTTGGATTTCCAAAAAGCATTTGATAAGGTGCCACATGACAAACTCATCATCAAAATGAGAGCAGTAGGAATTACAGGTGGCATTTTAGAGTGGGTTCGGAACTGGTTACGGGATAGAACACAAAGGGTAGTAATAGGCGGGATCTTATCCGAGGAGGGTATAGTGGGAAGTGGAGTCCCGCAGGGATCGGTGCTGGGACCACTGCTCTTTATAATTTACATAAATGACATTGATATGGACATTGAAAGTACATTAGTTAAATTTGCAGATGATACAAAACTGGGAGGCTTAGCAAATAGTCAGGAATCTACTAAAGTAATCCAAGACGATCTGAATAGAATCCAGAAATGGGCAGAAACCTGGCAAATGAAATTCAATAAAACTAAATGTAAAGTTCTACATGTGGGGAATAAAAACATAGGACAGGATTATTTTATGGGAGGTAGAAAACTAGAATGTGCACACGTAGAAAAAGACCTAGGAGTACTAGTTGATCAAAGCTTGTCAGGGTCTGGTCAATGTGCAAAAGCCAACAGGATGCTGGGATACATAGCCAAGAGTATTGAGTACAAATCGAAGGAGATCATACGCACCCTATACAATGCCCTTGTTAGGCCACACTTGGAATATTGTGTGCAGTTCTGGGGACTGCACTACAAAAAAGATATTGATGCGCTGGAAAAGGTCCAAAGACGGGCAACCAGACTGATTCCAGGCATAAAAGACAAGTGTTATGAAGAAAGGCTAGAGATGCTTGGACTGTTCAAGCTTAGTAAAAGGAGACTTAGGGGAGATTTGATAGAGGCTTTTAAATGTATTAAAGGAATTAACAAAATGAAGTACAGGAAATTATTCAAGTTGAGTTCGGTTAGCAGAACGAGGGGGCATAAATGGAAACTGACAAAGGGTAAATTTCACACGGACACTAGGAAATATTTTTTCACACAGAGAGTGATCAATGCGTGGAATAGCTTGCCTGGACATGTAGTGGAGGCTGAGACACTAGGGGTATTCAAGGCCAGGCTCGATCCAGTGTTAGACACTCTAGCCTTTGGGTAAACTAAGCATTGTGAGCAGATTAGTGGTAGGAATGGACGAGCAGTGTTGGGCTGAATGGCCTGTTCTCGTCTTCCCCTTATGTTATGTTATGTTATGTTAAGTATAAAACGTACAGGAAAGCCCCTAAAATAAAGGATGTGATCCTGAGAAAATAAGGTAATGGGCCTAAATGAGGAAATGGGCCTAAAGGGCATTAGGTCTGGAGGAAAGAGTTGAGGAAGTTTGAGAGAAGGGGGAATTTGAATTTGATTTGATGCCTTGTGATCAGAAATACACTGCCCGTCCAAAAAAAAAGTCACACACTCTAATATTTCGTTGGACCGTCTTTAGCTTTGATTACGGCATGCATTTGCCTTGGCATCATTTCGATAAGCTTCTGCAATGTCACAACATTTATTTCCGTCCAGAGTTGCATAAATTTTTCGCCAAGATCTTGTATTTATGATGGGAGAGTCGGACCGCTGCGCAAAGTCTTCTCCAGCACATCCCAAAGATTCTCAATGGGGTTAAGGTCTGGACTCTGTGGTGGCCAATCCATGTGTGAAAATGATGTCTCATGCTCCCTGAGCCACCCTTTCACAATTTGAGCCTGATGAATCATGGCATTGTCATCTTGGAATAGGCCCGTGCCATCAGGGAAGAAAAAATCCATTGATGGAAAAACCTGGTCATTCAGTATATTCAGGTAGTCAGCTGACCTCATTCTTTGGGCACATAACGTTGCTGAACCTAGACCTGACCAATTGCAGCAACCCCAGATCATAACACTGCCCCCACAGGCTTGTACGGTAGGCACAAGGCATGATGGGTGCATCACTTCATCCGCCTCTCTTCTTACCTTGATGCGCCCATCACTCTGGAACAGGGTAAATCTGGACTCATCAGACCACATGACCTTCTTCCATTGCTCCAGAGTCCAATCTTTATGCTCCCTAGCAAATTGAAGCCTTTTTTTCCGATTAGCCTCACTGACAAGTAAGGCTACACAGCAGTTTAGTCCCAATCCCTTGAGTTCCCTTCGCATTGTGCATGTGGAAATGCTCTTACTTTCACTATTAAACATAGCCGTGAGTTCTACTGTTGATTTTTTACGATATGATTTCACCAAACGTTTAAGTGATTGCCGATCACGGTCATTCAAGATTTTTTTCCGACCACATTTCTTCCTCGAAGATGATGGTTCACCACTATCCTTCCAGGTTTTAATAATGCGTTGGACAGTTCTTAACCCAATTTTAGTAGTTTCAGCAATCTCCTTAGTTGTTTTCTTTGCTTGATGCAGGCCAATAATTTGACCCTTCTGAAACAGATTAACATCTTTTCCACGACCACAGGATATGTCTTCCAACATGGTTGTTTAAGAAATGAGAAGCTACTCACTGCATCAGTTAGGGTTAAATAACTTGTTGCCAGCTAAAACATATTAATTACTGCAGTAATTATCCAATGGAAGGCTCTTACCTATTTGCTTAGTTAAATCCAGGTGGTGACTTTTTTGGGGGCCAGGCAGTATAATTTCAGTGCAGAGGAACCGAAGAGTTTACATTTCATTTTAGGCATTTAGCAGACGCTCTTATCCAGAGTGACTCACACAGTTTTACATTTCTTTACATACAATCCATTTATGCAGCTCAATATTTTACTGAAGCAATTCGGGTTAAGTACCTTGCTCAAGGGTACAGTGGTATTCCATCTGGGAATTGACCCAGCAACCTCTCAGTTACAAGTCCAGTTCCCTAACCATTATGCTACACTGCCGCCTGGGGCATTCCAAACCTGGGAGAAACCTTTTTTTTTTTTATTTAGCAGAGTCCCTCCCTGGGTAAAGTTGATCCTCTGTTGGATAAATGCAAGTTTAAATGCAAGTCGCTCTGAATAAGAGCATCTGCTAAATGCCTAAAATGTCACAATAAAAATGAAAGAAGCATGAGGCCCACAGGATGCAAGACAGACCAGGGAGGAGGTGGATGGATGGAGAGAGATGAAAAGGTGGAGGACTCTGTTTATGGATGTTTAAATGCATGAGAGGGAAATGCACAGGAACACAGTTACGCTGTTCATCTTCAAACTAGTTTTGTCAATTCTATGAAGATGAGCATTAAAGTAGTTTGGGTGTGCTGTGGACTGCACTTGGACCTCTTAGTGCAGCGGTGGCTGTGGCACTTTCACCGCAGCTGAAAGTGCTTTTAAATGGGCCTCTCAAAAGAAGAGGCGTTCGTACTCCATCCCCAGAGCTTGGCTTATGCATAGTCAAAAACCAGGATTCCGCTAGTGTGAAAAAACCATCAATCACACCTGACAAGTCATATTTCCTGCATAAGTGTATGCCGTATTGTTAAATAATAATCTCACCATCGCTGCTTTTGCTGTGTGGGTCTACTTATTCCTGTCAGATTTTGAATTGGTTTTAGTTGTTAATTTATGGTTTACTTTTTATCGGAGGGTGCAGGTGTGAGTGACCATCTTTACCTGGTGATTTACTGCAGTTCTGGGGAAAAGGCGTATGGTAATGTTGGGCCTAAAATGATTTATGTGTGTAATTTGACCGATTGTTTTAATGAGATTCTAGATGGTATCACTGGCCAATGTGTTTTATGAAGGCTGAGGACTTCTCTTCCACAAGCTTCCACTCAAATTCAACATATTTCCAAAACCGAATTCTAATAAATCAAATTATGCAATGTCATAGTTAATGGTTCCCTATGCCAGCACCTGCTACATGCATTACATCCTTGATAATGTGGTTCTATAAGTGCACATGTCAATTGATTGAGAGCAGTAAAATAATGTGTAGCAGTATAATATATGAATATTAAGTATTATATCTAAACAATAACTAGGAGCTGAAATGTCACATCGTTAAAATGGGAGACAACGAGCCCTGTGAGACCGAACAGGCGGAATGCTTTAGGGGTTTGTTTTGTTTGTAAACTTAAAGATCAAACTGACATCATTATACTGTACATGGGAGAGGTACAGTCAAGCCGGAAAGTCTGCACACCCCTTTCACCCTCTCCACGTTTCATTGCGTTACAGACTTATTCTACAATAGATTAAGTTCATTTTTTGTCTCAAAATTCGACACAAAATAGCCCATAATGACAAAGTGAAAACAGGTTTTTAGACATTTGTGCTAATTTATTAAAAATCTAAATGTAAAATATCATATGTACACAAGTGTGCAGAGATGGTTGTCCTTCTGCCAGGTTCTCCCATCGCTGCAGAGGAACTCTGAAGCTCTCTTAGAGTGGCCATTGGGTTCTTGGTCACCTCCCTGACCAAGGCCCTTCTTGCCCAGTTACTGAGTTTGGCCGGACGGCCAGCTCTAAGAAGAGTTGTGGTGGTTCCAAACTTCTTCCATTTCACAATGATGGAGCCCATTGTTCTCCTGGGTGCTTTCAATGCTTTAGTAATGTTTTTATACCCTTCCCCAGATCTCTGCCTCAACACAATTCTATCTCAGAGGTCTATGGAGAGTTCCTAGGACTTCATGGCTTGGTTTTTACTCTGACATGCACTGTCAACTGTGGGACCTTATATAGACAGGTGTGTGCCTTTCCAAATCATGTCCAATCAATTGAATTTACCACAGGTGGACTAGAATCAAGTTGTAGAAACATCTCAAGCAGTATCAGTGGAAACAAAATGCACCTCAGCTCACTTTTGGGTGTCATATCAAAGGGTGTGCACACTTGTGTACATATGATATTTTACATTTAGATTTTTAATAAATTTGCACAAATGTCTAAAAACCTGTTTTCACTTTGTCATTATGGGCTATTTTGTGTAGAATTTTGAGACAAAAAATGAACTTAATCTATTGTAGAATAAGTCTGTAACGCAATGAAACGTGGAGAGGGTGAAAGGGGTGTGCAGACTTTACGGCTTGACTGTATATCCTCGCTACAGTGATAGATGTGTGGGGCAGATCTCTTTATTTTATCCTCTTCAGTGAAAGGTAAATGCTTGTGAGGCTGATAGAATGTGACATATTGAGAGTCTTGTTTTTCTTCCATTGGGGAAACTAGTTTTAATTAGCTTCATCCTTGCCATTCACAAAGATCAATCTCTACAGTCTACCAGCGGCTCTGGTGCTAATGAAGTCTTTGATTGGAGCAGATAATTAACTGATAGGATTAGTGGGTCCAGCGGTGATAACGCAGTAAAAGGCCAATGTTTCCTGCCTTCCTTACTAAATCTTTTATCCCCCTCCGACTCTCTGAAGATATATTGGGAATCACAGCACCCCACTTGTATTGAGCCTGGCTGTCCAATTCCCTTCCTCAAAAAATGTTTTTAAGCCTCTCGCTGAGCCACTTTGATCCCGGGAGCTGAACGGTACTCGTGTTCATTGGACTCCTCCATTGTGGTTGAAACACAACGGGGTATTTGGACCTGAATGCAGTCATCTGCAGCAGTCATCAAACACGGCATTGCGTTTGTCTTACGTGTTCATCAATATCCCAGGAAGTCTGCATGTGTAGAGGTGAAGGGCAGTGTAATCCTCCACTTTACACTGCTGCCCTCTGGTTTTACAGCATATTTCCACTCTAATTCAGGTTACAGGTTACCAGATACAATAGTGAAGTTATTAACAGTGGTTATAATAATGCATTCTGCAAATAGCATCCTCAATGAGTATTAGTACAGTGTCCTATAACAAATTATGACATTTGAACTATGCCAATTACTTTTTCTTAATTGCTTAGCTGTAACTGTAGTTAATCAATCATCCATAAAGCCAACTGTAATCTTTGCACGATTCCCACTGTTGAGAACATTGTGTTCATATCTCTGTGAGGTGTGGAAAATCTGTCCAGACATACAGTACACTGACCTTGTGTCATACAGACTACTGTCTTTTTCTTGGATTTTGAATAAACACATTTTTGACTTGATGTTTGACTTCAATACTTTTTTTTGTTTCCCCTGTAGACAGTTGACCTCTGGAATAAAAATATCCGTAAGGGGATGGTAAATTACTACGACGACCTGGATTTCAAGAACATTATGGACTTTGTTCAGAGAAAGGTAAGACCTGTCTCACAGTTTGAAATGTAGAATCGGTTTTAAAAAAGGCTTAACCTTAACAATGCCCTCAGTGTTTATAAAAGGACGGAATAAAATCACTTTATTTGAAGTTGACAGGATATTGTCCATACAGAGCTTGATGGTTTACAAAAACAATACTCTATACTTTACACACCAACTTCAAGATATTCTCTACACTTTATGTCCAAACATAAAATATTAACCAAGTAAACATTTTCTTTGCAACTGAAATAAAATCATTTTAGTTACATGTGTAAGCAGAAGCAGTGATCACCAAATTTTCCAAAACAGGCACGTCATGTCCGTGGCAAAAACATTTAGCAAATTAAAACCTTTGGCTCACTGTCAAGTGTCTCCTACATATTCAGTATCTCCTACAAACAATATGTAATGATTCATCATTGAAGATCATTCAAAGTTCACGTTACACATGCAACATGCAGACAGTGTGCATAATGGCTTTTGGCATGGTGATTATGACCAGATTGTGCACATATGCTGATCAGAGGCAAATCAAGCTTAATTTATTTCCTGATGGTGTAAGCACAAAGCAAAAACTACTGGAATGTATTCTGCTATAAAATGAATGTTTGTGAGCTAGAGGGCTAGATATATATAATAAATGATTCTATTTTTATAGTTAAACACCATGCAACACCATTATTCCATGAGAAAATCCATCATTTGGTGTTTTGTTGATGGTGGTGGAAAATGCTGGATTGAGATCTGGTGACTGAGATGGTCATGACATATGGTTTACATCGTTTTCATGCTCATGAAACCATTCAGTGACCACTCACACACTGTGGTTTGGGGCATTGTCATCCTGGAAGAGACCACTCCCATCAGGATAGGAATGCTTCATCATAGGATAAAGGTGATCACTCAGGATGGCTTTGTATTTATTGGCGTTTACTTTGCGTTTACTTTGCGTTTACTTTGCTTTCTGAGTTCAGTGGACCTAAGCCATGTTAGGCAATCTGGTCCTTTTAAAATACTATCTTTCCAAATACACATTACAAAAATGCATGTTCATTTAGCGATTTTTAATTTGCTCTTAGCCTCTGTGACATGCATTTAAGGAGTTTTGTCACTCATTTAGTCATTATCAAAATCCAGATTAGAGTTACAAATCTAACCCTCTCGTTCATTAAAATGTTATTTGGCCATTTGCCATAATGGGTGCACATTACCCTGTGAAATTCAAAACTCACCACACAGTAAACCCTGAAAGGTGAATTCTCTGATTATTCTCCTGACAAAATCTCAATCTATTACTTAAACCCATTTTAACCTGACATTTGGAATAGTAATAGAATTATTGGAAAGTTTGATTCTGGATCCAGGTGAACGAAAACCAGCACACCCCGCGGCCCTCTAGAACCGGATTTGGGGAACCCCGATTGAGAGAATGCTGATGAAACTTAAGGACAGCCATAGTAAGCAGAGCATAGTGAATGGGCATGAATGCTGCTCATTGCCCAAAACCTTTTTTTAATCACTACTTTGTGTTTCATGTGTCCCCCGTGCGGTTTGCTCCGATAGCACTCTTGCTCACGTCAAATAATTCCTTGAGCAGATCTGCTCCCTCACTACGATCTTTAAACCACCACCACCAAACGGTTTTTGATTTTCTAGTGATAACAACATCCTCCATCCTCCATCCTTCATCTTCCTCTCCATCATCAAATTTCATTGCGCATGGGTACTTTTGGTGATTTTCTTTGCAAAGCTATTTACCTTTATCTTAAAGCAGGCTCGCTACATGTGTTTCACATGCTGGGTCAGCAGAGCGTGTTCTCTGCTCATGGGGCTAAAGTACCAGAGTGGTATTGGAGCAAGAGAAAAGACGGATGCTTTGCACTCAATAAAATATTTGCATGCTCCACTCTGCTCACATGCTCTGACAGTTTGTCTAATGGAGTGCATGCTGGGAATTAATTAGGCATTGAGAGGACCCTCACACAGAAAGACAAGTCATTCATTTTTTTAAATTAATTAATTAACAAATAGAACACAGTATTTTTCTTTCCAATGCTAGTCAGGTCACTCAGTTTTAAGAATATTAATTCACAAACTGGAAATGGCCAAATAAATATTGGTTTTTTCCCCCAAAAAATGTTTTCTAGAAAAAAATATTTATTTACATATTTTGAATACTGCTTTTAAAAGTAGAATTGTCTGGGTACAGATCTGTAAATGTGAATTGACAGGCATTCTTGGCAGCAAATGAATGTTGGAATTCTAAAATATAACTAGCGCGCTTATGGAGAGTGGGCGGTAGTCACTGTAAATCCTGCCCCAAGACCCAACTGATTGGTATAAAATATGTTTGTTTTTGTCATCTTGACAGATTTCTCTAGCCAATGAATATAGACATAAGGATGATGCTGATTAGTTTAGGCCTTGAAATCCCGCCCCAAATCCCAAGTCTTCATTTACGATTTCTGTTCACTTTGAAGTAGAAGTTCACTCGACTTGATGTACCCACACGTCTTGTTGTTCCAAAAACTTCATTCACACCATAAAACTGAAAACATTGGGGCAAATTAAGTTAAAAATGGCTAGTGCTGACTTTTTTTTTTATTCGATGCCGCGTTGGCTTTCAATGGATTTCTGTGAGAGCCAGCAGAATTCGCTGAGAGAAATCTTGCACATCACTTTGACCTGCCTATCAATGCAGACACTTTAGTGGAGTTTGAGTTCTGATGCATGTGGGGTGTTTTTTTAGACCACCTCAATCAGGTGCAGCGCTAGATGCTGTTTATTCTTGAACAATAGAGAAAAGGTTAGCCTGCCAGCTTTTACGTGAGAGGCACTGGGCCCCTCGGGGGGGGGCAGCAATGCCTCCCTTCCCACAGCTCCGATCTTTATGGGGGCACACTTCCACAATAGAGGTGCATCTTTTAAGGAAGTCTTCACTGAAAACACAATAGGCGCCCCTGTAGGTATAAAACATTTTTATAAATAAGCCTCTTAAATCTAATGCTCTCAAGCACTCATGTTCTCTTAGTCATTCTAGCTTCCGCAAAGGCTACACACCAGCCCAGTCAAGCAAAAGCATGGCTCTCTCCACACTGGCAAATTATTACAGGAGTAGGTGATGATAGCTTTTTTTACAGGGAGGTAAAATGCACAGATACTTTCTTTTTCCAGAAAAAATGGAATTCTGAAATAGTGTCTTAAATTTAAATGTATAGTTTTACTCTGATTTCTGTTCCAGAATTCCATGAGAAGAAAAAAAAATTGTGAATTCAAAACCCAAGAGGCTCAGTTTCAAATTTCAAGTTTATGAGGAAAGAAATGTGTTGTGTTTGAAGTTGCCAGTGAGTTGACATAAAAGTAATTTGTAGTGACTTAGTGCTTAGGACACAAAGTATTATTGGTTAAATTGGCAGTGCAGATTCAACATGAATGCTGAACATCAAGTTCATCTTAGATGTTGTAAAGTGAGCTTTCAGGGGCTTTTCCAGTGAAATGAACTGTCTCCAGCTGTGAGAAACTGCATAGATGCTAGTTGTGCCAAGTGGAAAGATCAATACGGACAGACAGGAGAAAAGAGCAGGGGTGGGCACACGGTCTTGGGGGTGGAGTGCGTGAAATGATAAACTGCCCCAGCCTGAGAAATCTTATCAGATATTGAGTATCTGGAGACGAGACTACCGACTGTGTGACCTGGTAGGGCAGTGTTCGTTTTAGGCGAAAGGGTGAAAGGGATCCATTTTATTCAGTGAATGACATATTCAGCCTAAGCATTCAGCCCTTAGTATGTCCTTCACCAAGCCAAACCAGCTAATCAGTTAAGTAAGTGCCAAATTAGGGATTAGTTTCATTCAAATGAGGTGGGGAATTGGCATGTGAATAAGGAACCTTATTATTTATTTATTCTGAAAACGGTTACTGTACAAAATTGTTTAGAATATGCATCAAATTTGTCTATCGATATGCACAGTATTTTGTGCCCTGTCAACCCCAGTAGGAATCAATTTATGACAAGAACTGTGATTTATGTGTTACATTTATGCTTTTGCAAATCCTCAATCTACTTGAAAATGTCTTTGCTTGTTTCATTCCCTGTGTTGAAAAATAAATAGGCAGAGGCCTCAATGATTTATTAGTGTAACTGAGCTGTTTTGTGAAAGTTGGAGAAAGCCTCCAACATCAAATGACTAAAGCAGCATGTGTAGTTTGAGTCTTAAACTTTAACAGTGGTCTTTAATTTGGCAGATCTCTGAAGCTGTTTGCTTTGCACAGATGTAGTTTCTGCCTCTAGTTTGTTTACACATACATTAATTGTATTTTACATATGTTTTTTTTATAGAAAAGCTATAACTTGGTATGAAATAAGAGCTTTAGTGAAAGATCTACCAGGAAGACGTCCGGGGTCACTCCAATCTACCTGCAGCCAATGGTCACAGCAGCCCTGCATTAAAGGCCAAGCATCTGCTGTCACACTGCTGTTTCCATGTTCTGTCCCATCATCTGTCACTATGCCTGTCATTTACTGTTCAATAAACCCATTTTTAAGATCAGGAAAGCTGCCTGGTTGAAATATATTTTGTCGTATTGACTACGATATATGCTTTCTAAAATATGAAGTGCCTCTTCAAATGTATGCTTCAAAAAGCATTTAATCACAGATGTAATGTGTGCATTTTTCTATTTGTTCACAGTTCAAGTGTTGCGGTGGGGTGGAATACAAGGACTGGGAGGTGAACATGTATCACAACTGCTCTGCCCCAGGACCGCTGGCGTGCGGCGTGCCTTACACCTGCTGCCTGAACAACAAGGTACAGTAAACAATGTTCTCTACACCTGCTGCCTGAACAACAAGGCACAGTAACCAATGCGCTCTATACTACAATACATCATCATTATAGACTACATCCCTAGACAGGATTTGTTGTCTATTTCTGCATTTCCTTGGTTTGTTGCACTGTTGTTAGGAAAGCCGGTCAAATTCCCTCATGTCAGAAGCACAGGTTTGAATGAGTAAGATGTTTTGAGGCCAGACTGCTCATTTTGTCACTTACAGAACTGAAACATGTTTATTTCACACTTTCCAATCTGGTTTGGGGGAAGAGTGTTCATTTGAGACTTACAAATGAGCTGTACAAATGGCATTGGACAACCTATATAAAGCAATAGTAGTGCCTTGAATTGTATAATCGTATGCAAAAATCAAATCTGTATTTCACAATATGATTTTAAAACTAATGGTTTCAGAATCACTTCCTTACTGCACAGATGTCAGGTGGTCACCCGTTCTCCTGCGGATTCCAACTGTGATTCAGAAAACTGAATCTTTTGGTGAACTGAATTTGAAAACTGTTTCCAAAAAAAAAGGTTTTGGAATGTGACTTCCAATTAATTTCTGTGCATTTAAATTGAATATTTAAAAGTTTAATTTAATTATAATTAAATTAAATTACAAACCATTAGTTTCAACTTCATATTGTGAATATAATTGATTACAATTGTTTGTTCAAGCCTTACAAATTGACC
This sequence comes from Aldrovandia affinis, assembly GCA_029706075.1. Classification (NCBI taxonomy): domain Eukaryota; kingdom Metazoa; phylum Chordata; class Actinopteri; order Notacanthiformes; family Halosauridae; genus Aldrovandia; species Aldrovandia affinis. The sequence continues at coordinate 2,593,984 of JAINUG010000139.1, read as the reverse complement.
TCAAATTCAATAAGATGTAATTCAAATTCAGTTTGTGGTGGCACTAATATCGCTCCATGAACCTTCCTGGAATGGAGGATGTGTTGCTAGCATTGTAATATGTGTCTCATATGGTTTAGACCAAGGGTTCCCAACTTCCCAATCTTCTGGAGTTGCATACTAAAAATTGAGCACTAAAACATTTTCCATTAAATAAATGTAATGAAGATCATATTTGAATTTGTTAAAATTTTGTTTTAAGTAATCTATCAATAATTCATATGACAATTACTTGTATGATGAATTCTCAACATGTTACAAAATGAATTACATTTTAGGAAAACTACCATTAAAACCATTAGATAAGCTAGTCCTTGCCATAAATGATCCCAGACGCTAAACTCCAATCAGGGTTTGCATCTTCCACTCACAATTGAGTGTATGATTTATATTTTCGTCTTGTAGGTTACCCACTTAATAAACATAGGCTATCTAATATTTAATCTGATTTGGAGTTCGTTTTGATTTGCGTGTTGATTCCACCAGTTATTATTTGATTAACCTACCAACAAATTTTGTGATTTAATTGGTCATTGGTATCCTGTTGTAGGGACATTTTATGAGACATGTACCGTATGACATTTTAGTGAAATGGATTTTATTAATTATCGCTTCCATATTATGAGGTCAATCGTACCATGTTGAACCTCCGCTTTTCTCTGGAGCGATTTGGGGAACATGATCCGGATAAACAATACAATACAATACACTACGTAAATACAGACAACATATGCCGCGGACATTGCGTTTGCCCCTGTAAAACTGTAACAGCCATATAAAGCGATTCACTTAATCGAAGTTCAGTGGCATCAGAACTTAGAGCATTCGCTGCCGGCGTATGCAGCTACTCGACATTCTAAGTCCTACAGAGTAGCGTTATCGGGACTCGGAGCATTCGCTGTCTGTATTTACGTAGTGTATTGTATTGTATTGTTTGTCCGGATCATGTTCCCCAAATCGCTCCAGAGAAAAGCGGAGGTTCAACGTGGTACGATTGACCTCATAATATGGAAGCGATAATTAATAAAATCCATTTCACTAAAATGTCATACGCTACATGTCTCATAAAATTTCCCTACGGTTTTAGCGTCACGAACAGGATTCGGATATTTATACACCTCTGACCACCCTTAAACGATACCCCAGCTGTTGGTTATTTTGACAAAAGACTGTTGTTCACCTGACGGGGCAGATTGTGGTTTTACAAGGCTAGCGGAATGGTGAGTGCCCCCACCCTGAGGGAACGATTGCATCACGTGTTATATGACCGTCCCAATCTTCCTGTTGGTAGTCATAAAGCTATTGTCGGTGGCCAGAAATCGTGTTATTCCAGCCAACCGTTGGTTCCCAGGATGTTACCAGATCCCTGGCTTCTCGGAGTGGGGGATATGGCATGTCCCAGGAAAACACAAACAACTTCTAACTTCTGAACAGTTGCAAAACCCTTAATGGACATGACATGACGCAGGGGAAAAGACACAGTAATTCTGCTCACTAGAACCTATGACATATGTACAGTGTATCACACATACAGTCCCAAAACCTGTGATGGGGGGGCTTCACTCCCAGTTCAACCATCTGTTGGAATGTGGGGGATGGACAGGGCAGGCTGCAATCATGTTTATGGTGGCAATTTCCCCGCCCCCGTTTTAACCAATGATGGGTTCACCAGATGACAGAACTCAGTGCAGGGAGGGAGAGGGGCTGGCTACTAAAATCATAGAGCCAGCTCTTTCCAACCCTACACTGTGTAGTAATTATTATCTTAAATCAAATAAATATATTTTACATGTAGGACAGGTGAGGAGTTTTAACATGTAATACCACTTGTGTTCTGAACTTTGTGTTGTGTTGTGAGTGCTGAAGTTTGAACAAGGACATTGACTGTTAAGGATTCAGAGAATAGACATTTTTATTCAAACTTTACTGTTCCGTCACTGAATTTTAGAGTTTTGTATCATATTTGTGCAATGGTGGATGAAACACAAAAAAGCTTGGAAAATGTGGTCAATGTTATTCCGCTGCAATTTCTGATTTAGATTCCTGTCTGTCAATCAGTCGACATAATTTATTCAAGAATATCATTACCACATCCATCCAGTAGGATACTGTATTCCCCATATGAAAGTAGGATTAAAAAGCTGATTTTTAATGTTTATTGATGGATTTTATTGCCAAAAATGTGTAGTTTTATTGATACAAAAACATTATTTACAAGTGAAATCAGCTGAATTTGAGTCCATGGGAGTACTCCTTTCAGGCGTGAAGTAAAATATTACGAGGGAGTTTGTAGTTATGAAGACTATAATAATAATAATAATAAACTTTATTTATATAGCACCTTTCATACAAAATTGCAGCCCAAAGTGCTTTACAGCAGAGAAATTACATAAAATACAGTAAAATAGACATAAAATAAGCATAAAATAGAGATAAAATAAAATAACATAACATAAAAATAAAATAGAATAAAATGAATATAAAAACAATGAAGATAAAACCCACATGACACTAACAATTAAAGTAGATAAATTAAGATAGAAATAGGGTACATTAAATGCATAATTAGCAAAAGGCTAAAGTGAAGAGATACGTTTTTAGCTTACTTTTGAAAATATTTAGCGAGCTAGCTCCCCTAATATCTAAAGGTAAGGTTTTCTATAGCTTTGGGCCGTAATTGACAAAGGCTGCATCCTCGATCTTCTTTTGGCTGTTGCTGGGAACTTTCAATAAACCAGCTACAGATGATCGTAGTGCTCTTGACGGCACGTAGTTGACAAGAGAGTTTGCAATGTAGCTTGGTCCTGTTCCATTTAGGGCTTTGTATATAAGGAGCAGGACCTTAAACTCAATTCTAGATGTTACCAGAAGCCAGTGCAGGGTAGCTAACACTGGACTAATGTGCTCTCTTCTCTTGGTTCTAGTTAGTAGCCGAGCTGCAGAGTTTTGAATGAGCTGAAGTCTCTCCGTGGTTTTTTTCGGGAGGCCAGTAAAAAGTGCATTACAGTAATCGAATCGGCTAGAAATAAAGGCATGAATACGTTTTTCGGCGTCCTTTTGATTTATAAATGGTCGTACTTTAGCTATGTTTCTAAGGTGGAAAAATGATGTTTTTGTCACCTTGTTAATGTGGGACTTGAAGCTTAGATCTGAATCTATGATAACTCCGAGACTTCAGGTTTAACCTCAGGTTTAATCCAAGGAGTAAATTTCCCCAGATTATTCAACAGCATTTCTCTTTTTGTTTTAGGGCCGACTAGTAGGATTTCAGTTTTGCTCTCGTTTAATTTTAAGAAATTGTTGCTCATCCATTTGTTTATTGCTATAAGACAGGTAGTAATAGAGTTTATAGCTGCAGCATCATTTGGTTCAGCAGAGATATACAGTTGCGTGTCATCCGCATAGCTATGGAAGCATACGTTGTGCTCTCTAATGATGTCCCCAAGTGGCAGCATATATAGCAAAAATAGTAATGGACAGAGCAGTGCTAAGCAGTGCTAAGCGCAGATGGTCTCTGCTACTCCTAACCATTTTTTAAATGTCTTAATGCTTATACCGTTGTCGTGTAACGATGATATTAAAACATTGATACCGTACAAGGAAGAATCACACATTTGTTTTCTGATGCAGTGGTATTAGCATTCAAAGATTATAATGTCAGCCGCTGTGCTTTTGGCTCAGATTTGCTTATGAGTTAGTGGGGCCAATAATTATTGGTTAACCATTGAAACAATAGCGTTTGAACATTACATTTGGTCCATATGCAAAGTTAATTCAACAGCATTTTGAATAATATTACAGTGCTTCACCATGGTGGAGCACATTATGGTTCATCCTAATATAGGCTAATGTTAGTTTTTCTATATCCAATAAAACATTCTAAAATGAACCTTGTCTTAATTGTAAGTTTTATTCCTTATTTAAACCAAACAATTGAAGTGCATTTTATAGTAACATTTATATTTTCAGAACATCAAAGAAAACTGGTCCGCTTAGCTAGTTAGCTACATACACTATATGGCCAAAAGTCAGTGGACACCTGACCATCACACCTATATGAGCTTGCTGGACATCCCATTCTAAAACCATGGGCATTATTATGGAGTTGGACCCCCCTTTGCGGCTATGACAGCTGCCACTCTTCTGGGAAGGCTTTTCACAAGATTTTGGAGTGTGTCTGTGGGAATTTGTGCCCATTCAGCCAAAATAACATTTGCTCGGCCATGGAAACCCATTCCATGAAGCTCCCGACGCACAGTTATTGTGCTGATGGTGCTTCCAGAGGCAGTTTGGTACTCTGTAGTGAGTGATGCAGCAGATGATAGGCGATTTTTACACGCTATGCGCTTCAGCACTCGTCGGCCCCGCTCTGAGTTTGCGTGGTCTACCACTTTGTGGCCGAGCTGTTGTTGCTCCTAGGTGCTTCCACTTCACAATAATAGCACTTACAGTTGACCAGGGCACATCTAGTAGGGCAGAAATTTCACAAACTGACTTGTGGCAAAGGTGGCATCCTATGACAGTGCCGTGTTTAAAGTCACTGAGCTCTTTACGAACCATTCTGAATTCGAAATGTTTGTCTGTGCAGATTGCATGGCTATGTGCTGGATTTTATGCACCTGTTGGTAATGGGTGTGGCTGAAACACCTGAACTCAATAATTAGTAGGGGTGTCCACTGACTTTTGGCCATATAGTGTATGTTAATTGCTTAAGTTTACTTTTCTTTCTCTCTTGGCCAGAAATTTTGTAAAGGCGTTAAATCAGATTTGGGTTAATGCACAGTACCACGTACAGTTCTTAAAAGCATAGTGCATCATTTTTAGTTTCAGTAATTTTTCTTATGGTTTTGCATGCTTATCATTTTTAACATTAATTGGTCAAAAGAAATCACATCCCTACTGCAAACACATTCACTTGACATTCATCATATACAGCATGCCCATCATAGTCTGTACCATTTTTTAAAGTTCCCAAAAAGAGACATTCTTTGAATTCTGAGAATTCCAGAACATTGAGCAACCAGAACCTATTCCAACAAATTAATGCCCAAACCACCTTCAGATTTCCCAGATGTGTCACTGAATGGAATGAACACCTTGAACAGACGTGTTCCATTACAGCAGACCAGATGGCACTTTGTGTGCAAAATTAACATATTAACCTGTGGCAGAACTTATTAGCTTGCTGCAGTGGTAGAGTTTGTTTGTTCAAAACTTTTGAGATAATTGGATTTCATACCAATATATTTTGCACTAGTACCTTAATGATTTGATAGCTCACTGTTCATGTTCCAGAGGCATCCAGTTTGGCAGTGGACCTCCTAACCAAGGGGAGCCTCCAGCCACAGCTAGCAGAGGCCATTTTGACTCCGCATGCCTTTCTAGCCTTTCCTTTCATGGCAGCTGTCTTCACATGAGTAAGATTAAAATGAGAGTCCTATTGGTGGCCTCTGATTGGCCTCACTGAACATTATTAGACTACAGCACCCTTTTGAGCCTGCTGATTAGGGCAAACACACTGTCTGAAGCATGGAGGTATATCTGACATTTGCAATGGTCAGGCTTGCTTTTTCCCCCCTGAAATTTTCATGGTTCTATCACTCCATATGCAAGCCTTGCAGTACATGCCTGTAAGTGGTGGAAAGGCTCGATACCATGCAGCTGGTGAGCTGACCTTTACTTTCTCCAGTTCCTGTGTGAAGGGAGTCTGGCAGTGCCAACTTCGAGGACCAAAAACCTTTCCAAGGTGGCCAAATTGCCACAATGATTTCTATTCAGAAAGAATTTAAGTAATATAGTTTGGGTAAAACTTATAGATTGCAAAACTGTGAACAAAAGGTGGAGTCAATTTAAAAGGGTTATTGTTGATGCACAGTTTAATATTCATCCCAAAAGTAAGGGAAAATAGGATGAAAAAACTGGCTCCACAGTGGATGACTAAATCTTTACAGGAGATTTTGAGACAAAATAAGAGACTATACACAGTATATTAAAAAAATACAATTCGGAGGCAAATAAGGTAGATTATTGTATTGTTAAGGCTAAAGGGTAGCTAAAAGGCACTTTGAAATTAACATTTCATAAGATGCAAAGAGTAATCATAAGCAGTTTTTTTTCAATATTGCAGTAGAAAAAGGAAAGTCAATGAAGAGGTTAAGTGCATTAAGAATAAGGGAGGAGCTTTGCTTTATAATTATAATAAGGATATTGCTAATGCAATAACAGTGAATATGCCTAAACATACAGCCAGTGTACAGAATGTTTTAGAGGACATTCCAATAAGGACTGGAGAAGTACTAGAAAGACTTAAGACAAATAAGGCAGTAGGTCCCGATGGCATATATTCTAGAGTACTCAAAGAACTCCCAGCGTCTCCTGTTTGCTGCATCCTCCCCTTGGTCGGAACTGAGGAGGAGGGCATGTGATGCCTGGAGGGGTTGGGGAGGAGTAAAGAGGGCTGCTCTGCCTCTGACTGCTGTAAAGTTATCTTGGTTCCTCCCACAGCCTGAGAAACCTGCAGGACTTCAGTCAGCAGTGGTCTTACCTACAGGCACATGCAGTTGAAGTTGATTTGTAATCAACCAAGCTGCTGTTCGTTGCCTTCCTCAGACCCATTATAAAGGCACCATTTTCTATGCCTTTGAAGAGAGGAGAATGTTGTGGCTAGAGAGTTACCTCTCTCAATCGGTTTTGTTGGTTTGGTTTTTGGGAAGTCGTTTTGTTTGAGGCGCAAGTTTTGTATTGGTTTTGTTATTTTCGTACCCCACACCAGGGGAATAAACGACCCTGGGCTAATCCACTACCTTTTTTGTCTGTTTTCTGTCCACTCACCACATGACACGGTGGCCACATCTGGCAATGTGTTAGAATATACACTCCGCCGACACTCTGATTTTAAGGGAGAGCCAACATGGTTTTTTAAGGGGAGGTCATGCCTAATAAACCTCCTGAATTTCTTCGAGGAAGCTACAAATTGTTTTAAGTTGAACCAGGCTTATGATATTATATATTTGGACTTTCAAAAAGCATTTTACAAGGAAGCACACGAGAGGTTCATTGTCAATATGAATTCAGTAAGAATTACAAAAGTTATTTCAGAGTGGGTTCATAATTGGCTGCAAGGTCGAATACAAAGAGTAACAGTAGGAGGGGTTGTATTTGACCTGGGGGGTGACTCCAGTGGAGTCTTGCAGGGTGTGGTACTAGGACCTCTATTCTTCCTTATTTACATAAATGATCTTGATAGGGATGGTTGTAGCAAAATAGTTAAATTTGCTGATTGCTGAATATGATGTAAACAAAATACAGAAATGGACAGAAACATGACAGATGACATTCAATATTGCTAAATGTAAAGTTATGCATATGGGAAATAAAAAAATATAAGACCGGAGTATTTTATGGTAGGAGATCAATTAGTGTGTTAAATTTGAAAAAGACTTGTTGATTAAAGTGCATCTGCATCTAAGCAGTGTGCTGTAGTAGTGAAAAAGGCAGACAGGATTCTGGGATATATAGCAAAAAGTATTGAGTATAAATCAAAGGAGGTTATATTGGTGTTATCAAATCTAATTTATTTGTATAGCGCTTTTCACAAATGCATTGTCACAAAACCCTTAACAAAAGGGAATCCAGGCCTAAATCACCATTCCACAACAGAGTTATATAATGCCTTTGTCACACCTCTGTGTGCAGTTCTGGGCACCACACTACAAGAAAGATATAAAAGCTCTCGAAAAAGTACAAAGATGGGCAACTAAATTGGTACCTAATATGAAAGGTAAAAGCTATGAAGATGGACTTAAAACGCAGAATCTATTCAAGCTTAGCAAATAGAGGCTAAGGGGGATTTCATTTAGGTTTTGAAATTAATAAAAGGGATTAACAAAGTGAACTAAAGATACACTATATGGCCAAAAGTCAGTGGACACCCCTACTAATTACATTTGGTTAGCCTACCAAGAGGCCACGGGTGGAAATTAGTTCAAGGCAAATTCTACATGGATATTAGGAAGGGTTTTTATTTTTGATTTTTTTATTATTAACACAGAGAGTTGTCAATTAAGAACATAAGAACATAAGAATACATAATGATGAGAACGGGCCGTTCGGCCCATCTAGGCTCATCATGTCCTAATCTAAAGAGCATCTAGTACTACATATAGCCTGGACTTGAATAGCCCAAGCATTTCTGCCTCTACTACCTGACCTGGCAAGCTGTTCCAGGCATTGACAACTCTCTGTGTAAAGAAAAACTTCCTAATATCTGTGCGGAATTTGCCTTTAGCTAATTTCCACCTGTGGCCTCTTGTTCTACTGACCCCACTTATCTTAAAAAATCTTTGGTATTTTACTTTGTTAATCCCTTTTAGGAATTTAAAAACCTCAATCAAATCCCCCCTAAGTCTCCGTTTGCTAAGTTTAAATAGATTGAGTGCCTTAAGTCTATCATCATAACTTTTACCTTTCATACCAGGTATCAGTTTAGTTGCCCTTCTTTGGACTTTTTCAAGAGCTTCAATATCTTTCTTGTAGTGCAGTGCCCAGAACTGCACACAGTATTCTAAGTGCGGTCTGACAAAGGCATTATATAACATTAATATAACCTCCTTTGATTTATACTCAATACTTTTTGCTATGTATCCCAGCATCCTGTTGTCTTTTTCACTGCTGTAGCACACTGCTTTGATGCAGATAGGCTTTGATCAACTACAACTCCTAAGTCTTTTTCAAATTGAACACCTACTAACTTTTCTCCTGCCATAAAATACTCCTGTCTAATGTTTTTATTTCCCACATGCATAACTTTACATTTAGCAATATGTGAAGTCATCTGCCATGTATCTGCCCATTTTTGGATTTTGTTTAAATCATCTTGGATTACTTTAGTCGATTCCAAACTGTTTGCCAAACCTCCAAGTTTAGTATCATCTGCAAATTTAACTATTTTGCTACTAATGTACATATCAAGATCATTTATGTAAATAAGGAAGAGCAGAGGTCCCAGCACCGATCCTTGCGGGACACCACTGCCCACAGCACCGAGGTCAGATTCGGCCCCACCTACTGTTACTCTTTGTATTTGCCCTTGCAGCCAATTTTTAACCCACTGTGAAACTACTCCTGCAATTCCTACTGATTTCATTTTAGCAATGAGCCTCTCATGTGGTACCTTGTCAAATGCTTTCTGAAAGTCCAAATATATAATATCATAAGCCTGGTTCAGGTCAACACACTTTGTAGCCTCTTCGAAAAAGTCCAGGTTTGTTAGGCATGACCTCCCTTTGAGAAACCATGTTGGCTCTCCCTTAAAATACTATTATTTTTCAAGAATGAATTCCTAGTCAACAGCTTACCAGGTCAGGTAGTTGAGGCAGAACCACTTCAAGTTCAAGCTTGGTATTCAAGTTCCAGTTTGGTGCAGGATTGGATAATCTTTAGACTAGGAAATGATGAGTCTAGATGGGCTGAATGGCCTTTTCTCGTCATTATGTATTCGTATGTTCTTGTGTTTCTCTTTACCTTACACAGTAATTGCTGAAACCTCTTTGACTCGTGATTGCTAATGGTGTTAGATTGACCTACAGTAAGTATTAACTTTGCATTAACCTCTACAGATATCAAGTATTTACCAGGCTTTTGTGATCAGGGACCATCTTTGCAGTTGTTTGGTAATGTCACGGTTTTTGTGATCAGGGACCATCTTTGCAGTTGTTTGGTAATCAGAAGATAGCTTAAAGTAAATGAGCTATGCGGCCTGTCCTTTCAGACCCCTTTATAAATCATTAGTTCTCTTTTTTTGTATGGGTTCTGATTGCAAATTAAGCAGGTTTCTCCATTGTAAGCAATATCTTACATTTCTGGAATGAGTAAATCAGGAATACTGACTTTACTTTCTCGGTCATTTGATTTATTCAGGATAGATTACAGGAAAGTTAACCGCAAAGTTGTGTAGAGTGACGAACATCATCTTAACAGTTATCTTATTCAACAAATCTTTGTCCTCATCTGAAAGGCTGGCTTTTTATCCTGTAAGATCTCATGAGACACATTGTTCCCATATATGGCCATGGTCATATTCCAAAACAGTGGAAGAGCACGGTTGAATATTGCAGACATTCTTTGGCAGCATGTCATAAAGTCTACCATCTGTGTAAATATGGAGTTGGGTCATTCTTGGAACCAGTGTTTGGGCACTGGGGTCACTCTTAGAGCCACTGTTTGGGCACTGGGTTCATTCTTACAGCCAGTGTTGGTGCACTGGGGTCATTGTTAGAGCCAGTGTTGGTGCACTGGGGTCATTGTTAGAGCCAGTGTTGGTGCACTGGGGTCATTGTTAGAGCCAGTGTTGGTGCACTGGGGTCATTGTTAGAGCCAGTGTTTGGGCACTGGGGTCATTCTTAGAGCCAGTGTTGGTGCACTGGGGTCAGTGTTATAGCCAGTGTTTGGGCACAGGTCATTGTTAGAGCCAGTGTTTGGGCACTGGGGTCATTCTTAGAGCCAGTGTTTGGGCACTGGGGTCATTGTTAGAGCCAGTGTTGGTGCACTGGGGTCATTGTTAGAGCCAGTGTTTGGGCACTGGGGTCATTCTTATAGCCAGTGTTTGGGCACTCGGTTCATTGTTATAGCCAGTGTTTGGGCACTGGGGTCACTCTTAGAGCCACTGTTTGGGCACTGGGTTCATTCTTATAGCCAGTGTTGGTGCACTGGGGTCATTGTTAGAGCCAGTGTTTGGGCACTGGGGTCATTCTTATAGCCAGTGTTGGTGCACTGGGTTCATTCTTAGAGCCAGTGTTGGTGCACTTGGGTCATTCTTATAGCCAGTGTTTGGGCACAGGTCATTGTTAGAGCCAGTGTTTGGGCACTGGGGTCATTGTTAGAGCCAGTGTTGGTGCACTGGGGTCATTGTTAGAGCCAGTGTTGGTGCACTGGGGTCATTGTTAGAGCCAGTGTTTGGGCACTGGGTTCATTGTTAGAGCCAGTGTTGGTGCACTGGGGTCATTCTTATAGCCAGTGTTTGGGCACTGCGGTGATTCTTGGAGCCCGTGGTTGGGCACTGAGGTCATTGTTAGATCCATTCTAAATGTGATTTCTTGTCATGCACATTATATTCCCTCTGCTGGAATGCTTCTTTGTTACATTTGAAGTCTTAATCATTATACTCATCCTGGTTTAACCTAACAGGGCCACAGCTTATAAATAATTATGTTACATGAGAGTAGAGCGGGACATACACTGTGTCCAATACTTTATCATAAGAAGGCACACCATCCCAATTTATTGATAAATATTATATACTTTTTCATGATACAATTTTGGCCAAAGGGAAGAGCTCAAATTGTATCATGGTGCAGATATTTTTAAAGAAGCCTTTAATGTTGACAGTGTCCACTGCATGGAACCTAAAATGTTAAATAATTCTCTTGTGGCCCATGCATTTCTAAATTTATTTTTGAAATTGGTCCTCACCACGACCTAGGGAGTGGCCTGATGTTTTCATGTCACATCACATCCGCACGTCAAGAAGCTTTTACAGTTCACTATGGGTTGCTATTAGTTATCATCTACAGCGCAGCTAAACATAGTGTAATCAGAAAGTGGCAAAAATCAGATAAGCCATTGTATGTTATTGTAATGGTCTATTACAGAGATAACCTGTACAGATAGTTCCTGTAAGTGACTTATGTTGTTCTGCGGTTGTTCTCACAGTTTACATCAGTATGAAGTGGTCCAAATTCTTCAGTTATTAGTTGGCTAATGGTCAGTGGCGGGGCACTGCTACATTCTCTCATCCCTCCTTATGTCACCCCTGGCATGCAGGCGGACACTCATTACTCAGTCTTATCCATAACATTATTATTATTTCATCCTTAGCTTTATTCCTGGGATATTACCCATAACTTTATTTGTGGGGTGAACTTGAGTGTGCTACTACCTTCATCCGATTGCACCTTGCTGCTTAGGGTGTTCCTTGTTCTTTTGTGTACAATAACATACAGTCAGGGCCATCTTTGTGGGAGGGCAACCGGTGCGACTGCTCCAGGCCCCATGGTGAGATGGGAAAAATGAATTTAAATAATAATAATCATGTCTATTTGCTATTATAAACAATGGTTGCTAAGCAGTTGCTAAGTCTGTGATGTCATCGTGTTAACAGCTAGGCTGCGGGGACCACCCACCCTTGAGACAGCCCTGCATACAGTTTCATTCTTTACACTATTATGATATTTTATATATATATATATATATATATATATAGAGAGAGAGAGAGAGAGAGAAAATATATCATTATTATTATTAGGAGTAGTAGTAGTGGTATATAATATTTCTAATATATATTGCAGCAAGTAGGGATTAAAGGGTTAATCCCTTAATCAAGTGAGCAGTATTAATGAGGCTAACATGTGCAACATTTCATGACTCCCATGTGGTTTATAAATCTGAATATTTAAAATTAAATCTGTGAAAGTCCAATATGGTAATTGAGCCATATGATTGTTGACATGAAATTCATTTAAAAATGCTTCCCCAAGTTGGATCTAATTCAAACGAAAATGTAGGATTTATGGTCTTTAAATTGGATCAAAAATATACATATGTTTATATCAAGGTGTAAATATGTCAATAACTATCTAGTATAATTCCACCACCTAGGTATTTGTCCTATTTCCATTGCGCTTTAGAATCTTAATTTCTGTGTGCGTGTGTGCGTGCGTGCGTGCGTGTGTGTGTGTGCGTGCGTGCGTGCGTGTGTGTGTGTGTGTGTGGGTGTGTGTGTGTGTGTGTGTGTGTGTGTGTGTGTGTGTGTGTGTGTCATGGCCATAAACAAAAAACAGACAAAAAGATGGAGGGGTTCCCAGTTTCAGTGCTTGGTCCCCTTATAATCACAAATTACTTTGCTGACAAGGTGTCATAGCAGTTTGAAGTTTCCAGATATTGCTTTAACCTGGACATTCAACAGCTCTCATGATAAGGCTTCCATTTGCTTTTACGAAGTTTCTGACCTCACTTTGGGATAATTGTTTAATTATCTGAACTGTGTAGGCAACAGAGGTGGTCTGTAGCACATTAGAGCTCTTAAAAAGAACAAGCTGTACCATCGTCTTCATGCTCATTTTATTAACGTTTTGCATGCCAAAATGCCACATCTGATAGGTGTGTAAAGTGAGTAAATGCATTAGCCAATTTACGGCAAATGAAAGACTCAAGCATTATTACATCTGAATACAGATTATTCCAGTTCTGAATTGAGTTGGCTATCAGTGCCGCTTTAATTTGAAGCTTGACCTACGGCTAATTGAGTTCTCTGAGATTGATGTAAATGTGTTTAATCAATTGAAAGCTTTCTCATACATGAGTCTGCCTTCCCTGGAAGGTGGATTTTTTTCCTCCTAGTCACTACTAATACAAAACGGTGTATTACAGATGGGGTCTTATCTTTCTTTATCACAGAGGGAAAAGTAAATGGTTAATAATGGCAGCTATTTGAAGTGCCAGCTCATTTATTAGATGTAGGGGAATGTGTGACAGATTCATGAAACATTTGGAACATAATGGAAAGTAATCCTATGGATTTGTCTTGAGATCCTGTTTGTTTAGCACTGATAGCAAATGACCACTTTCTGTTAATGGACCAATTGACCAACTTCCTGTTAGAAACAAAACCATCATCAACATGTTTGAGAATAATTCAGCAATTTTCTGCAAGTACATTCAGTCCACCTCAATGCCATAAGCATTAAGCTCCAGCAGACATTCACCTGCACTGTTCATCCACATGTATTGTAATTAGTCTCTTCAGGAGATTTTAAAAGGATTGTATCCTGTTAAAGCATTGTAAAAAAAAAAAAAAAAAAAAATCAATTTGGGTTCTTTGTAAAAACAAAAGTAAATGTTAAAAAATGGTGCTCAATGTTTTTGAGAAATTGCAGATGCTCACCTTCACCCAGGATGCATTAAGGCATCTACAACTATTCTGGTAGTTTCATGAAGAGAGATGATAGTGCACCTGATCGCAGATGTAAAAGAGGTTGGTGAAGAATAAATTACCTGTGGGTGTGGCGAGGGTTTGTTTTCATTACATGCTGTAGCGAATTGGCAATTTTCTCATGTCTGATGAAGAGTAAGCTCCATGGCTTGCGGTGAGCACGTTATGAGACTTGCTTTCACTACAATAAAACGGAGCACTTAATTAGCGTATCACGCAGCAACACTAAACCAAACTACATTAATGTGCATGTGTATCAGTTTCCTACAGAGAAACATGCTTTTCTCAGTACTAAAATTATATAGTTGTCCAGGAGGAGAAAGATGCGCGGTGCATCACATAAACCAAAACAATAAAAAGAAAATAATAAACAATAAACCAAATCAATAAACTAAATACTAATAGCTCTTTTGGCAAAACATATTTCAGAGAGAGGAGAGCAGTTTTAAGACTTTAGCACTCTGATCTATTGGCCTGACAAGGTCCATGCCAATTTTCTCAAATGGGACCTCTATTAAAGGCAACAGGTGCCGTGGGGCTTTTGGGATTGCCGCTATATTTACTTTTTGGCATTCGGGGCACGCCATACACCACCGACGGACGTCACCTCGAATACTCGGCCAATAGAATTGAGTTCAGTGTTGTATCCTGTTCTTAATGATTTGCCACAATTTCCCAATGGCTTTTGGGCAGTAATAACTGCATATTTTCCTCTCCTGTGTAGGTGTTCTGACTCACCCAATACAGTCAATACTGTAAAACACAAAAATTGGTTAATCACTTTCTCGGCTCCTCGACTGAACATGATTCACACCCTTGATAAAGATGAGCAAAAAAGGCTGTGTAAAATAAACAAGCAATAAGCTATATTGAGACATATTTTATGCAAAAAAATATTATTTTATTCTGATACCATTTCTCAGAAAAAATATTTTGTAGAAGTACTATTGGGTTTTTTTTTAACCAAAAAGATGTCTCAATTATTCACACTGAATAATTATTTTAAATAAAATAAAATAAATCTGCATTAAGATTTCATCTTCAGTAGTGTTTTATGAGACTGGTGAACATATTGGGGTGGATCTTCGACCATTCCTCCACACAGAATCTCTCAAGATCCTTCAGATCCTTTGGTCTGGGCTTGTGTACTGCCCTCTACAATTCAAACCACAAATATCAGGTTCAGGTCTGGAGACTGGGGCGGCACGGTGGTGCAGTGGATAGCACTGTCGCCTCACAGCAAGAAGGTCTCGGGTTCAAATCCAGGCCGGGGGCCTTTCTGTGCGGAGTTTGCATGTTCTCCTGTGTCCGCATGGGTTTCCTCCGGGTACTCCGGTTTCCTCCCACAGTCCAAAGACATGCACGTTAGGCTAATTGGAGAGTCTAAATTGCCCGTAGGTATGAGTGTGTGAGTGAAGGCCCTCGATGGAGACCTGTCCAGGGTGTATTCCTGCCTCTGGCGCATGCTTAGGCTCCAGTGCACCCTGACCAGGAATATAGATAATGGATGGATGGAGGTCTGGAGACTATGATGGCCATTGCAATGCAGTATTTCTGTGGTCAGTTAACCATTTCTTGGTTAATTTTGAGTTGTGTGGGATCATAAATGAGGAGCACACTTTTTAGTCTATGTTAGTTTATGGGTATTTAAGTGTGAATTGTGTATATTAAATATATAAAGAGGGATTCGCCTGGCCTAGAATCATTAAAGCTTTGCATGGTAAACAATGCAAGCTATTATTAGCATTAATATATTGATTTAAGTCTCAACTTTTTAACTTTACTTCGCCAATACTGAAATGATGTCCTGCAAATAGCACAATTTAATGTACAGCCACATTTCCATACACTGCATCAGTTATAGAATCCATCATGGTGTTTTTCTCTCATGATCCCTCGTTTCCCCACTGGAATTATAAATATCAATTTGCTATTACATTACTGGAGCTTATTTGGTCAGTTTTTAAAGTGTGTTGGTTAATGGAGCTTTTGGCTCAGTGTTTTCTCTATATGGTTCTTGAAGTGTCACAATTATTCACACCCCTAATGATCAGTTTAAATAAAATCCAACAACAATACATCTCCATTCACATGCAGATCTTGCACACATCCACTAAATCGGTTTTGAAAAAAATGAGGCAGATTACTTCAAGAATGACATTTCATTTTCAGAACCGCGCAAGGATTTAGGCCTACATTTTGAGGATTGCGCATTAAAGTATATTTAATGATAGAAAAAAAGGCTTCACTTGATCAAATAAGACTAAAGGTATTTGATATTCACGACTAGAATAAATTAAACAGAAGTTTAAAAATGTATGTGTATATTTGAAATTAAAGATATGGAAATATCTACTGATTGAAACAAATACCCTAGGTGTTGATACCCCTGTATGACTATCTACTATTTGTCATGCAAGTAACAAGACACATATTTGGTCAATTTTAAATACATATAGCAACCAACTACTTATCTCATTGTCACTGTTTGGACTTTTTAATATTTTTTATGCTCTGAAAACATGTACAGTGGGGTCCAAAAGTCTGAGTCCACTACCAAGATCTGTTCATTTTCATCGTTCATTGAAAGCTTGCACAAAATATTAACTAACAAATGTGGTATTTGTTATTCAAGAATGTCATAAAACACTGATACAAATAAAAATGAAAATGAAATATCTATAAATATTTTGTTTGCACACCATTGCCTTTCATTTCCTCAAAATGTTGTGACACCTTATTTTGTAAGTAAGGTTTTACTACGTGGACACTCCTAATATTGATATTGATGTAATTCATTATCTGTGTCTTCTCGTTAGAGCTACTTCAGGTGCTTTAATCTTGAAAAAGGACACTTTCTTTGCAAACGTTTTTGCAGCTGTTTGTAATTATGTCAGCAGAGCTTAGTGAAGTAGTTAGAGGTCAAAGTAAAAATTCTGTGCTCGTTTTTGATGAAAGATGTAAACAAACAGATCTTAGTAGTGGAGTCAGACTTTTGTACCCCACTGTATGTTAATCAAAACAGGTGAATCATAATTCACTGTTTTTGTCAGATGCAATCACAGACAACAATTTGCATGTCCTTCATTAAAATTTGAAATAATCTCCTCTAGTCTCCACTAACAGTGATTTGAAGACGATAAAAATTTCACTTGGTTCAGCTGGGACAGGGCATTGGGTAGTGAGGCAATATTCATGTTTGTTCAGCATGTTCCTAAATCTTATATACATAGTAAGTAAGGATGGTGTGGAGATTGGTCCTTTGCCAATGTGTGAGCCATTTATGCAGATACCACAGCAACAAAACCAATTTGGAATAAAATAGAAAAATGAATTGAATCTTGCTTCCTGTTGAAATATTTGGAAAAAAGAATAATCCCTCTATAAGTACACTCACTACATAAATTTTGCTCATACCTGTAATATATTTATTTCTTGGTGCTTTTCCCCTTTGTCCTGTAGCCAAACGAAGTGGCCAACACTCTGTGCGGATACCAGGTCCTGATGAAAGAGGTGAGACTGAATCTTGATTTCTCATGTTTGCTTTTCCCGAATAGGAATTTGGGTTATAATTTAAATTTGGGATTTTTTGGGGACTAAGTTTGCAAGTAATTATAATGGTTTCCTGGAAAACCAAGGGCTAGATTCAAGCAAATTGACTTGGTAAGTTTAGGGGCAAATTCTATTGAATCTGACAAGACTTAAATTTAATCCGAATTCACCTTATATGGACTGGAAATCCAAGATACAGGAAAAGGTGTGGCCTGAAATAGCATTCTCAAAGAAAAAGAGTTAAAATGAGAAATATCGGTATATTTGATTTATTCAGCAAATTCGGGATAAAGCAATTTTAAAACGCATGTATTTCCACTTTTGTCCCTAATTTTTGTGGCATATGATACTGTATATAGAAAATTATTTTTATGTTAAAATGGATAGGAGGGCAATAAACACCTGATCAAAGACGAGAGATGAGAGAAGTTTTAGAACATTCTTAGGACATTCTGAATTTTAAGACTTGATCTGTTGACTCTTGGAGACACCAACAGAAGACATTATAAAGCATGTTAATTCACACCAATACAATTTTCTTCTAAAACGTTCCAAGAACCAGTGGTAGAAAAAGTACCCAAAACTTGTACTTGAGTTAAATTACAGATACTTTGTTAAATACTAAATCACTCCAGTAAAAGTAAAAGGTCCCCCCATTCAAACTCCACTTGAGTAAAAATACAAAAGTATCAGCCTTAATTTGTACTAAAGTAAGAAAAGCAAAAAGTATATATTGTAATTAAATATAAATTGAGTTCCTGACATAATTAGGCATATACACAGCATATCCCATAGCTGTGCCGGTATTCATAATATGACCCAGGCTCTCGTTTCCATATCACTTTAATGTGGCTGCTTGTCATCCACAGAGACTTGACTTGCAGAATACCATCTATGTGCGCGGATGCACGGACGCCATCTTCATATGGTTCATGGACAACTATAAAATCATGGCAGGTCTACTGCTCGGTATTTTGCTCCCTCAGGTAAGGCCTGATTTACCTCACAATACTGCTCGCATCACACTGCACTGCTGCATTGTGGTTTGTTAAGACTTCCGCTTCACTTGCAGTGGTTACTAAATGCATACTGGACAAAATAAGTTTCAAGTTTCATTAGACCGCCCAGTAGAAAATTCCTCCCATGGCAAAAGTATTGGTGTGGGGGGGGACATGCACTTCTCCCATCTGTGCCTTGTGTTGATGAGCCTCTTGTGTCCTTGCAGTTCTTTGGCGTGATCATTAGCTGGCTGTACATCACGCGTGTAGAGGATGCCATCAGCGAGTATGGGCACTACCAGGATGGCCTTCTAACCGACGGCCCGCAGGAGAAACACCAGAGCAAGCTTGGAGCCTGCTGCCGGTGCCTGCCTGAGATTGACTGAAAATCCCCCCTTTCAAAAAAAATTTTTAAAAAGCAGAGGACATGCACTACCCCTGTTTTCCATTGCACGGAAGTTCCTTTTTAATTCCATATATCATATCATCTGGGTTCAGGAATGAGACTAGGTTTAATGCCTTCAATTATTTGTTTCTGACTTTTATTATTTAATTATAAGTTCAGTTTGTAAAAATTTCCCTATTAAGAGATGCTGTATATTACTGATTCATATTAATTGCAGTGCCTTTGTGAGCCAACCTTGTTCTGCTTTTAAATTGGGACTTTGTTCATACAGTCAGTCAAAAATATGTCCAAAGCTTATACATTTGTTTACTCCTTCCAAAGGCTAATCAGCATGTGCTGCAGGCTATCAAGTTAATAGCTTGTTTTAACAGGATGTAATTTTTTTAGTTTTTTTTACTAATCTAGTCAAAATGAAAATCATCAGCATTCCGTGCAGTGCTTTCAAAAGCCATTTGAAAATACCATTCATGAGGTCAGTTAATTTACAGACCTATAAGTTCCTTTTAAAATCATAAAGGTCAGTAAATTTCAAGACCTATAAATGCTTTTTAAAATCATAAATTATCCTGCTTAAATGTAAGAAAACACATGACTCCATTAAAACACATGTTGGTCTGAACGGAGAGTATTATGATTTAAGCCTTATAAGCTATTTACTTTTTTAAATCATTTAGCTTATACTCTTATGCACAGAATACATAAAAGGCATGTTGAGATGTTTTAATTTTTTGTTGGCTTACTTAAAAGCTGTATAAATGTATATTTGGGGATGGATTTGTACAGTGTAGTGAGATCTTCTCAATAATTAAATACTAACATAAAATGTTGTGTGTTACACGTTGATCAGGAGTTCTATATATAGCAAAAGACATGCGGTGGTAAACACAGACACAGTTTGAAAAAAACCATCCCAGGTTCGGGGTAATTTAAAAAAATATTTCATGCTCACATTTTTCCCGTCACAAGTGTTTTTCAGCCTGTGCCACTCTGTTTCCATGGCAAAGGTCTGGGTTGCAACGAGCTCCAGGGGCTAATGGTCTATTACAGTGGCACTGAGTAGCGCTCTGTCTCGCTTTTTATTCATTAACATTTCATTGATTAGACTGTTTCAGAGCCTAATTTCAAATGCATTTGAAATTTTGATTAAAATGTAAAAAGAAAACCAAATGAGAAGCTGGAAAACTCTGATTTTGTTATGCAATTGCAACACAATTAATTAAGGTGCTTTGTGTAATATACTGAATTCTCATGTCTTTCTGCGTGTGTGGGGGAGGTCTTAAGAATGTATCGATTCTAATAAGCTGTATGTATACCATCTTGCCGTACCAGTTTACATTTTCAGGTGATATTTTTTGTGTGTGTTCTTTTGAAGATGACCAGGCTATTATGCGTAAGGTGTTGAAAACGTGTGAATGTTATGAATAAATGGTTTTGCTGTGTCTTTACAGTTTGTGCTCTAACTTACTGGTTCCTCTTGTATCCTGTGATGGTTATGTTTTACTCCATCAGGCGTAATCGCACAGTAATATATATATGTCCATTTGGCAGACACTTTTATCCAAAGCGACTTACAGTAGTGAATGCATACATTTTTCAATATATGGCCCCAGTGGGAATCGAACCCACAACCTAAGCATTGTCAATGCCATGCTCTACCTACTGAGCCACACAGAACCATTGCAACCATCAGAAATAGACAAAATAATGGAATAATGTCTATTGCTTCAATCGTTCTTGGAATGCTGCTATTCAAGGTTTGAACATTTTCTAGTGGGATATTGGCCCATTCTTCAAGAAGGAAAGAATCCAGTTATCTGAGAGATGAAGGCAGTGGAAATCTACTCCATACTATACATTCCAGAACTTCCCATAAAGGTTCAATGATGTTTAGATCTGGTGATTGCAGAGGCCATGGAAGGTGTTCGACTCCTTCCTGGCGTTCATGAAACCACTCTTGAGTCCATTTAGACGTGTGGGGACGTTATTGTCTAGGAATACGGGAACATCTTGAGGAAACCTGAGTTTTCATCTAGGGTGCACCAGGTCACCTAAAATGACTGTCTTCCTTGCAGAGTAATAATCTGATGTGGGTTGAAGGCTTCCTTTGGTTTTCTCCAAACATAAACCCATCCAGATGTAGGAGAAAGAGTAAAAGATGACCATCAGACAATATTACTTTCTTCCACTGCTCAGAAGTCCAAGTTTTGTGCTCATTACACCATTATGAGCATTGCTGTGCATTGGTCTTGGTTACAAGCAGGGTCCAAATGACAGCACTATTGTAAATATCAGCTTTGCGAAGATGAAGATGTTTCGTTTTTGTTGAGACTGGATCACAGAGGTGTAGATTTAGTTGTGTGGTATTTTTTTGAGGCCGTTTTGTGTTTTTTAACAGCTATGCTGTTAAGTGTCTGTCTATCACTGTTGCTTAACTTTGGCTTGCAACCACTGTTCCTTTTTCCTGATGCAGTTTTTCCTTGTTTGGCATTTTTCATCATGATTTTCAACCCTTCCCCTTGACACATTAAATAATTTGGGCACTTCTGTGACTGACGCACCTGAAATTTGGGCACTGACTTCAAAATCTGTTGCTTGAGCTTTCATATTCCTTCAGAAACTCCATATTAAAGTGTTGATTTTAAAATGTCTTTCATAACACAAACAATTCATTGCAATTTAGTTACTTAAAAATAAGTCTTTTTTCATGTTTCCATTATTTTGTCTATCCCAGTGCATACTATAATGTACTTTATAATGTATACTGTATAATGTACACTGCAAGTGTAACTGCATACAGCACAATATGATGGGTATAATTGGCCTGTCCATTGAGGCAGAGGCCTAGCCTCCCTAATAAATGTAGTTTAAATTATTTTTATCGTTAATTCTTATTATTAATGTTATTAATGACATATGAAGGCATGTTAGATAATGCATAGCTATGTGTATTCTATGTGTTGCTGCACAGGCTTGGACCAGATCTAAACCATAACTATACAGATAATATCATAATATTTAGCAATAACCATCTTGTTCACAGTGAACTTACACCAGACCCCATTCACAGTGTCTAACAAAGCCTTATTTGGAGGGAAATTAAGATTTTATATACGCATTTGATATATCAATTATTTTAATTTATTTCCCTTTTTTAAGTTATTTTTGTACTTATAGTGCTTGGCACTTTGACGTTGAAGTGTAGCATGATAATAAAAACACAATGGTCTCCTCTGTTGTTTCTCCTGCCTTTTCAAATGACATAATCTCATCTCAAAATCGTTTATCATGAAGGGCCAGTTTGAAGTTTATCACAACAAAGAAAAACATCAACACTTTGGACATTGTGCTTTTTTTTCCATTGTACGTAAGGACATCTGGACAGATAATGAAGACATGCTGAAGCCAGCGGAAGCTGTATCTTTCCTCCCCAGATCTGAAATAAAGCCTTGAGGCTGTCAGGTACCTTGTGACCTGCAGAGACTTGATTCCAGCTTCACATTATCTTACATCTGCACGTAGGGTCGCTGAGCCACACTCAGTGTCTATGTAATCAGCAGCCTGCCTGCTTCACATTCATCTTCTGTTTACAGATCATCTGCTGATACTTTCATTTCTGTTCTCCTGACTGGCACCGGGTGAAAAACTCCATCTCACTGAGCATGGCTTCACTCCGTTTTTTGTCAGGTGTACTCAATACTTTGTTATTGGGCTTAAATTGAATTTTCTAGTTATTTATTTATTGCTTTTTTTTTTTAAACTACAACAAAAAAAGCTGGTTAGTCTCCTTTACAATGATAACTGATTTGAGAAGTAGAACGTGATCTTGTCATGCCTTTCAAACATGAACATTTCATGTATGTTTAGAAATATGAACAGTAGGGGAAGGTCATAGCTGGTGTCTGGTAAGGGTACAAACAATGTGTGTGTGTGTGGGGGTGCATGTGTGTATGTTTGTGTGTGTGCATGCATGTGTGTGTTTGTGTGCATGTGCTGTGTGTGTAGTAGGAGCAACATCAGGACCTCTTCATAGCCTTCATCGACCTGTCAAAGCTTCCATGGAATATCCTTCTGAAGTTTGGCTGCCCACAAAGGTTTGTCAACATCCTTCAACAATTCCATGTGGAGATGACGGCACGTGTGACCATTGGAGGCCAGGAATCCGAGCCCTTCAGGGTGTGCACCGGTGTACGTCGGGTGCATCCTAGCTCCAGTTCTTTTTAACATCTTCCTCCTGTGTGTGACATTGCTGTTCCACGAGAAGATCAAGAATGACAGTGGGGTGGCGGATACTAGTGCTTGGACTTCAGAGACGCGGATCGAAACTTGATCGTCAGCCCGAAATCTGTTTAGCAGTCCGTGGAAGATCTCCGCGAAAGAAGGCGGGAAATTCCAGGAATAGAATCGGTCGGAGGACAAAATTAAAATAAAATAGAGGGTATTATTGGTCTAAATTGGGAGAAAAACGGGGAAAAATCAGAAATAAATTTATAAAAATAAAAAAAAAGAATGACATGTTACTGACTTGACTTGATGGAAATTGTTTAGCATCCCGGTCACAAAATAAAATCTGAGCATGTCATTGAGCTACAGGCAGATGACTGCAAGGCACTACCCTTGCAGCTACTGCAAGGGCGTCTGGTAGGCTGGGTCTCTCTATAAATGTGGCAAAGACTGAAGTAGTATGCCAGTGGGCATCTACTCCCCCATTTTATTTACCAACCTTCACCATCTCTGACAAACCACTTGCCATAGTGGAATCCTTCAAATACCTGGGCAGTTTCCTCTCTGAAGATTGCAGCATCGAAAGAGATACAAAACCGGATTAAACAGGCATCATCTTCATTTGACAGACTCAGGAGAAGGGTCTTTCAAAATAAAGACCTCAATCTCCACACCAAAATATCTGTTTACTTGGCAGTTGTCATCACAACTCTCCTCTACAGCTGTGAGGCGTGGACCCTGCACAGCCGTCACCTCAGGATGCTTGAGGCCTTCCACATCAGATGTCTACAATGCATCCTGAGGATAACCTGGCGTGACCGAGTGCCCCATAATTAAATACTCCGCAAGACCATCAGTATGGAGGCTACAGTCACCCAGCACCGGTCATGTCATAAGGCTGCCGAAAGAGCGCTTACCACGTAAAGTGCTGTATGGCCAGTTACATCTTGGCCGCCACTCGGCAGGGGGCCAGAAAAAGCGGTATAAAGACCATCTGAAGACTACCATGAAAAAGTGTGGCCTGAACTCGACCCAGCTGGAGGACACTGCCGCTCAATGGTCCATCTGGCGGCAGCTCTGCCAACAAGGAGTGCATAAGCTCGAGGAGGACCAAGGTGATTGACGGACCAGAAAACGTCTAAAGAGACATGAAGCCAGTGCCATATCCACACCCCCAGTCAGTGCCTTCACCTGTTCTGTTTGTGGCAGTCAGTGTGCATCGCGGATTGGGCTCTACAGCCACAAGAAGACTCACAAGTAGCAGAGACAGGATTGTCATCGTTGGACACAACAGACAACCTTAAGCAGTAAGCAAGTGTGTATGTGTGTGTGTATATGTGTGTGTGCGTGTGTGTATGTTTGTGTGTGTGTGTGTGTGTAAACATCAGCCTGCTCTAAACTTGCTTAGCTATTATCAGCTGGGTCGTAAGTACATGTATTATTTAGATGTATTATTGAGATTGAGCATTGGATAAGGAATGAATATGTAAAACAGAAATATGTGTGTTGCCGATAAAGCAGGCCCTGCAGGGCCCCTAATACTATCTTTATTTGTGTAGCACCTTTCCAGCAGTACAGCACAAGGTGCTTCAAAAAATACATAAAGAATTAAAACAAGGCAAGACTGTTAAAATGAAGGAAGACAATAACAGACATGGTCAAACAGACCCAGTAAAGTATCCCAGCATGCCCCGGCCTGGCCCTGCCCCAATCCTGTGTCGGGCAAGTGAGAATAATACTGTATGTGTTAAACCCCCTCACTTATCCTACATGTAAAATATATTTATTTGAGTTAATATAATAATTATTGCATGGAATGCCAATTATTCATTAAATCACATAATTTGTAGAGCAATCTGGTGGATCAACCTTCATCAAAAATATACAATGGTTTATTATGTTAAAACACTAACACAAAGACAAAATATTCAAAATCAAATCCACAGATGTAGGTTTGCTACCTTATACTAAACATACAGTATACCTATACTAAACAAATACTAAAGTCTAGACATAAAAATTACATGTAACAATCATGAAAGAGATGAAAGTTATACCAAAGAGATGAAAGTTATACCAAACTAAGTTTCTAATACTAATACTAATAACTAAGTCTACCGGCCTGTGCCATCAAGCCACTGCAACTAGTCCAGAATGCTGCCGCTCGTCTGGTGTTCAACCAGCCAAAGTTCACCCACGTCATCCCTCTACTCTCCTCTCTGCACTGGCTCCCCATCGCAGCATGCATCAGATTCAAATCACTGGTGCTTGCTTTTCAAGCAGCTAGAGCTACTGCTCCCCCATACCTCCAGTCACTCATCACTCCCTACACCCCAGCCAGACCCCTCTGCTCCGCCTCCTCTGGCAAATTGACTGCCCCATCCCTCCGGGCGCCTGGCAGCCACTCCTCACGGTCTCGTCTCTTCTCTGTCCTGACCCCTTACTGGTGGAATCAGTCAGGACCGCGGAATCACTTGCGATCTTCCGCAAGAGACTCAAAACCCACCTTTTCAGACTCCACTACTGTTAGGTTCACGAAATTCAGGAGACCTTCAAAGTGAATAGAGAACACTTGCACCAAATGAGAAAACAGAACATACAACCAATTATCAACAGAGTTTATTCAACCAAATGCATTCGGGGTCCACCGCCTCCCTGCCAGGCAATGAACAAATCATTTCCGGAGAGAACACTTCTTATACACAATAATTTAGACAAATGCTATAGCCTCGCCCATCAAGAGACGGTTGTTTTCTTTCCTCTCTGAGACAACCTCGGTAATCTTTTTCTGCAGGGCCGCTCTGACCCTGAGACTGTGGTGGTTCAGCTAGCTCACTGAAAACAGATTTAGTCAAAGTTATTCAGAAACATTTTTAAACACAGAATTTCTCTATCAACTACCACTGAACTCTGTACATCTAGCTAATTGTCATCACCACTGCCTACTTGCTCTACAATGTATACCCCTGCTTACTCCACTTAATAAAAGAAAAATTTAATTAAAAAAAATAAAAAAACTTTTCCTTCCCAGTGTTACAGGTATGGTACGCAGCTACCTGCAATGATGTCTATCGCTGTATTACTGCACTGATCTCTTGCACGTACTATGATTGTTCCTACCATGTATTTTTGCACATCTTGTAAGTTGCTCTGGATAAGAGCGTCTGTTAAATTCTTAAAATGTAAAAATGTAAATGTAACTCTCTCTCCAAAATGCAAAACACACACAGCCAGGAACAAAGCAAATGAGCCCAGGATCCTGTGAGCCAGGATCAGATCTCAAGAATGCAGGAATGTGTCTAATCAAATCCTAGAATTGTCAGACGGCCCTCAACCCATCAATAGGCGACACTTTAAGCATTTGAGGGAGAGAGAGAAAGGGCCCTTCCCTCTCTAGCCCATGCATGATTCATTTACAAATTGGGGGGAGGACCACTTTTTTGGTCACTTACAAGCACAAGAGCTCTTTCCAAGGCCCTCATTGAAATGATCCTCTTGTGGCAAGCATGATGGTGACACCAAACATCACTTATATTAGGTTTAGGGAAGACAGTTTGGTTTATACAGAGATGTTGGTTGAGCTACAGTATTATTTGACAAACTGGCTCAGGCACTATTGCTACCAAGTGACAAGGCCAATCCTGACATGCGGACCTCTGCTTTTCTCTGGTGCGCTTAACCCATAATTTCCAGCATCATAGTTAGAATCCCCAAATTTTGTGTGACATAGTAGGCACACGGTGTGCTGGTGCCAAAGTCACATACCTTAGTGCCCTGGTTTCATTCAAAGTGTAATAAAACCTGCCAGTGATGACGCAACAGAAGCCCAGATCACTCAATGTGTCAAGACGGAGATGGAGATTTAGGTTAGGCCAGATCACATGCTGTTTGCCTGCACAGGATCATGAAATGCATTGAGCTCCCCATCTGCCAATGTTCACTCTCCTCCAAGAGCAACTTAAGTGAGTTTAGACCTGTCCTATGTATCCCTTTCCATTCTGACTTAATGAGTAAATTCATATATAGTTTGTTGTTGTTATTTAATTTCAGTGTTAAGCTTCAGGTTCACTTTAGTTAGATGAAGTTATGTTTATCTTTGGGAGCATTTTTAGGCAATAACTTTTATGTTTTTGTTATGACAATGTCAATAATAATGACCAATATGTTCGAAAGAGGTCAAATGGTTGGTGCCTGAATTGCAGATGTGTCAGTCACAGAAACAGCTAAATGATTTATGTGTCAAGGGGAACAGTGTCAAAATCATGATTCGAACAGCAAGGTCAGAAATTGGTGTAAACATAACAGATTAAAGAAAGTTGACTTTTCCCTGAATGTTGGAGACAAGGGAATCTGCCAGTAGCCCTTGGTTAAATCCAGAATCGAATAAAAGCGAGCAGTGCCCAACCGATCCATCAGATCAACTCGGGAGCATTCAACTTCCTGTAGTCCACACAGAATTTAACAGACCCATCAGGCTTTGGGACAGGCACAATGGGACTGCACTAGTCACTGTGGGACTCCTCCATCACTCCCATGTCCATAATTTTTGCCAATTCTTCCTGAACCACTTTTGTTCTTATGTTCAGGTAACCAATATGGTTGGCTCCGAACTACAGTGCTTAGCGAGGTCTGTATGTGGTGTTCAATTAAATCAGTTCATCCTGGCAAGGGAGAGAACATGTCAGAAAAACTCTGCTGCAAATGGGCCACCTCTGTCCGCTGCCCTGGCACAATATGGCTGCTAATGGGGACTGGAAGATTAGTGATATCATTTGGTTCTTCCCAAAATCCCAGCTCATCATGCATAATTTTCAGTATTGCGAGCGAGACAGAGTCTACCACCCTCCACAAGTTGAGGTGGTACAGTGGGGAAAATAAGTATTTCACCCCCTGCTGATTTTGTGAGTTTGCCCCCTTACAAAGAAAGGAACGGAACGGTCGGTCTATAAATTTCATGGTAGGTTCATCTTAACAGTGAGCGACAGAATATTTAAAAAAAATCCCAGAAAATAACATTATATGAATTTTAAACATTTATTTGTGTTTTATTGAGGAAAATAAGTATTTCACCCCCTAGCAAAACAGCAAGAATTAGATTAGATTAGTCCTCTTACTTAATTAGTACTCCTAATTAAGTACTCGTTACCTGTATAAAAGACAACTGTCCACAGAATCAATCAATGAATCAGATTCCAACCTCTCCACAATGGGCAAGACCAAAGAATTGTCTAAGGACATCAGGGACAAAATTGTAGACCTGCACAAGACTGGAATGGGCTACAAGACCATTGGCAAGCAGCTTGGTGAGAAGGAGTCAACTGTTGGTGCGATAATTAGAAAATGGAAGAAACACCAATTGACCATCAATCTCCCTCGGTCTGGGGCTCCACGCAAGATCTCACCTCGTGGAGTGAACCTGATCATGAGAAAGGATAAGGCTGGATAAGATAAGAACTACACGGCTGGAGCTTGTTGATGATCTCAAGGCAGCTGGGACCACAGTCACCAAGATGACCATTGGTAACACACTACGCTGTAATGGATTGAAATCCTTTAGTGCCCGCAAGGTCCCCCTGCTCAAGAAGGCACATGTACAGGCCCGTCTGAAGTTTGCCAATGAGCACCTGGATGATTCAGAGGAGGCTTGGGAGAAAGTGCTGTGGTCAGATGAGACTAAAATCGAGCTCTTTGGCATCAACCCGACTCCGTGTTTGGAGGAAGAAAAAAGCTGCCTTGGACCCCAAGATCACCATCCCCACCGTCAAGCATGGCGGTGGAAACATTATGCTTTGGGGCTGTTTCTCTGCTAAGGGCACAGGACGACTTCACCGGATCGAGGGGAGGATGAATGGGGCCATGTACCGGGAAATCTTGGGTGAGAACCT
The DNA here is from genome assembly GCA_029706075.1 of Aldrovandia affinis. Taxonomy (NCBI): domain Eukaryota; kingdom Metazoa; phylum Chordata; class Actinopteri; order Notacanthiformes; family Halosauridae; genus Aldrovandia; species Aldrovandia affinis. The sequence goes on along the minus strand of JAINUG010000139.1, from coordinate 2,564,896 downwards.
CCTTCCCTCAGCCAGGACACTGAAAATGGATTTCTAAGGATTTGGAGAGGATCTGCAAAGAGGAGTGGGACAAAATCCCTCCTGGGATCTGCGCAAACTTGGTGACCAACTACAAGAAACGTCTGACCGCTGTGCTTGCCAACAAGGGTTTCTCCACCAAGTACTGAGTCATGTTTTGCTAGGGGGTGAAATACTTATTTTCCTCAATAAAACACAAATAAATGTTTAAAATTCATATAATGTGATTTTCTGGGATTTTTTTATATATTCTGTCTCTCACTGTTAAGATGAACCTACCATGAAAATTATAGACCGTTCCTTTCTTTGTAAGGGGGCAAACTCACAAAATCAGCAGGGGGTGAAATACTTATTTTCCCCACTGTATATTGATGAGTCCATCCTCTGTCAGAACAAATGACTTCATAGTGACATAATGACTACATCCTCCATTTGCCGTGGGACCTCAAAGGGCCCTTGCCACTTTGCGAGTAATTCAGACATGGACATAGGGAGTAATACAGGACTTTATCTCCCGGGTGAAATATTCGCAATTGTGCCCCCCAGTCATATTGCCATCTCTGTCGTTCCTGGGCCTGGAGAGTCTCAAATGTTCTTGTAAAAGTTGACTGAGTGAGTGCAGTTTTGCTCGCAGGTACAGGTAATACTGTACTTCATTTTTAGCGAGGCTAGGACTTTTCCTCAACAAGTCCAAAATCCCGCCTGGGCAAAATTGCCCATACAACAATTAGAAAGGGGAAAACCCTTGTGGAAGCTTGGGGAACATCTCAGACAGCAAACAGCAGCAGGTCTATCCCAATTTCTTAGATTCGTGTGAATGAACTTACAGATTATTTCCACTGATCATCTCAAGGATGATCAGTGGAAACAGGATGCACCTGAGCTCAATTTTGAGTGTCTTAGCAAACGGCGTGAATACTTATGTACATGTGATATTTTATTTTTTTATTTTTAATACATTTGCAAAAATGTCTAAAAAACTTTTTTCACTTTGTCATTATTGGGTATTGTGTGTAGAATTCTGAGAGAAAAAAATGAATTTAATCAATTTTGGAATAAGGCTGTAACATAACAAAATGTGGAAAAAGTGAAGCGATGTGAATACTTTCCGGATGCACTGTATATATTTTATTTAACCACTCTACCAGCCCATTGGTTTGGGGGTGGTAGACGCTGGTTTGGATAGACTTGATGCCAGACCTGAACAATTTATACAGCTCACTCAGAGTATGTGACATAAATGATGTGCCTTCACTATGCCTGCCTCAGAAATTGCCCCTCGGGAGAAAACTGGGTATACACTTGAGACACTAGCCTAGTAAGACACTAGCCTAGTGGTTCTGTGTGGCTCAGTAGGTAGAGCAGAGCATGACGCTGACAACGCTTAGGTTGTGGGTTCGATTCCCATCCTGACCACATATACTGAAAAATGTATGCATTCAGTACTGTAAGTTGCTTTGGATAAAAGCGTCTGCTAAATGGCATATATTATATTATAGTCCCTCCGTGAGATATATAATATTAACGTTTATGCAGACGATTGTTCTCGACTTACACAGCACATTTATCATTACTATGTAGTGTGGTTTTTGTTCTGAATACTCACCATGTCAAAGGCATCTAAGTCAAAACGTAGTCTGAAATAAACCACTGCCAAGCAGGAGGAAGTTGGTGGATGATAGCTCTATGCTGACACCTTCAACGGTGAGCTGTGGTCATCGGTGGCATCTCTTCAGGCCACTATACTCAGGTACAACACTTGCAGGTGGTGGAGACCTCGCTGTCGGAGGTGGAGGGGAGGTTTACCACAATGGAGTCACAGATCTCCTCAGTAATGGCTGAAAACAAGTCTCGTAAATAAAAAATTGACGACCTGGAGAACCGTTCACGCAGAATGAATCTGAAAGTCATTAGCATCCCAGAAGGAGAAGAATGCCCAAACCTGGTCAGCTTCGTGTCTGGCTTTTTTGCCAAGCTGTTCGGTAAGGGTGGCCTGTCGCGGCCTCTGGTGATTGATCGGGCTCACCGTTCTCTGGCCTCCAGGCCAGCACCGGTCCCTGCTCCCCGACCAATGATAGTTCACTTTCACCACTATCAGACGAAGGAGGAGATTATATGACTCTCGCAGGACCGGGGACAATTAATTTACAAGGGTACTCATGTGCACATCTTCCCGGATCGCTCTGTGGGCCTGGCTCGGCACAGAGCACAGTTTAATGTTGCGCAGCGCCGGGGTCAGGTATGGTCTGATGCACCCAGCTAAACTTTGTGTGATCCTCTATGGATCTCTCTCTTATGGACACTTTTTTAAAAGATCTCCCTTTTCCCACTAACGACCCTGAGACCAAAGCTAAACTGGAGGAGCCCCTTAGTGCATGAGATTACCAAAGCTATTCAGTCAATGCAGAGTGGAAAATCTTTGTGTCCCGATGGATCAGAAACAAGTTGGGAGATTAGATGGTTTGGGAGTAACGTTACGAGCTAGCAATGCTACGGCTATGGACGTTAACCTCAGTAGCGATATAAATGATATCCTAACTAGATAAATAATTAAAGTATACTAACCAGAGAGCCCAACAAGAAAACCGACGTTTCTCCACGCATGTTTTTTTTTAAAATGATGTTGTGATACATACTGGACCTCAGATCATAAAGCTCTGGGTGGTCGTACACCGCCAAAATTATTTTCTCCTCCATTTTTCCCCCCAGTATGCAACGCATCAACAAACCCCCTTCGTTTTGATTGGTCACCTGGCGTGAAGTGACAGTTGATGCGCGGAGCTGCTCCGCAAAAGTTGAACTATTTTCAACTTTTCGCGCCAATACGCTAGCGGAAAAATGAGCGAGTCGCGTCGCAACGGTCTATGAGCGCTCATTCCGCGTCCTCCCATAGGGAATAATGACTTTCCGCGAGCAAACGCTCCGCAGTGTGAACGCCCCCTTACTGTTATTTCGTTTGCTCTGCGGTCCGCGGGGTTCCATGCGTTTTGGGTTCGGAGGAGATGTGGGAATCTGGTTGCGACGTCTTCGGGTCCGATGTCTTTGCGATATATCTCGCAAATGTTCACGGTTGAAGTTAAATCTGGTTAGTTGTTCAGGAGGCGAAGTTGATTATCGGAAATGAGTTTTCAATGAACGGAGCTGGCCGCTTCTGTGTTCACTCAAATGTCCGATATTGTTGAGCTGTATTATTTCACAGCTCTTCACGAATTACCGTTGCTTGCAGCTAAATTCGTGGAATTGGTGCTCTGTGGATTCCGCTGCTGTTCAGAGAATGTGTCTCGTGCGTGTCTTCACAGGCTTCTTGTTAGGCGCTGGTGAGGGAGAGCGACACGAGATCCTGATGATGGAAGGACAGAACAGAGTAGGAAAAACCAGAGGGACGGAGAGAGATGTTCTCTGATTTTATATGTTGCGTTGAGGTACGAATTTTCACTTTTACAGTAGGCTATCATAATTGTACGTGGAAATGCGATCCTAGGAGGCCGAATGATGTCATGGGATTCCCTCGTGCTTTGTAGAACTGGATGCATGGTGGAGGAACATCAAGCACTCAAAATTATATTAATTGAAATGGCATTTCAAACATATAATTGTATGTGGAATGTGCAGTCCCTACAGTCCATTGTATACTCTTCCACAGAACCTAAAATATGAGAGATCCATTTTACATTTTACATTTTAAGCATTTAGCAGACGCTCTTGTCCAGAGCGACTTACAAGATGTGAATCTGATTTGAATCTGATGCGTGCTGCAATAGGGAGCTAGTGCAGAGAGGAGAGTAGAGGGGTGACATGGGTGTAGAAGGTAGGAGGCCCAGGTTAAATGGGATTACCTTTTCTATACCCTACAGAAATTTGGCTTCAATGAAAATTGTATTTCTTGGATAAAATGTTTATATTCCTCCCCAATGGCTTCAGTATGGACCAATAACATCTCTTGCCGTTTTTTCCACTGCACAGAGATGCCATACAGGGTTGTCCCCTCTCATCCCTACTTTTTGCTCTGGCAATGGAACCTTTTGGAACTTCCTTACATGCTAATCGTCTTGTCCATGGTATTACTAGAGGTGGGAGGGAGCAGAAGGTCTCTTTGCAGATGATGTGATGCTTTTCATTTCAGACCCAGATTTGTCCCTGTCACACGTCCTAAACACCATTGACCAGTTGGCCAGCTTTCTGGGTACAAATTAAACCTGAAGAGTGCCCTGTGGGCACAGCAGCTTGGGTTCTTGCTTCCTCTGCATCTTCATTTAGACTAGCAAATACCAAGTTTAAATAGCTTGGAATAACTATCACAGCAAACACTAAACAGACCTTTTTAAAGCAAATTATTGGAACGCATCAAACAGGACTTTTCTCGATGATCTACTCTGCCCCTTTCACTCACTGGTCGAGTTAACACTATAAAGATGAATGTGTTGCCTAAGTTCCTGTGTCTGTTTCAAAGTATCCCAATTTTTATCCCTAAGTCATTTTTTAGGACTTTAGACCAGGCTATAAAAACCTTTATTTGGAACAAAGGGCCCTCCCGAATTCGTAAATCTCTCCTTCAAAGACCAAAATCCTCTGGGGGCCTTGCCATAACATACTATTGGGCTGCAAACATACATAGCATTCTCTACTGGTCCCACTCCCATTCTGGACTTGGGTGCCTGTGTGGGTATCCATGGAGGAAGCTTCATGCAATGCCACATCATTGACTGCTCTGTTATGTTCACCGCTGCCTCTTGCAACACCTTGGTACAGTGCTCACTCATTAGTTTGGCAGTCGCTGTGGATTTGGGTTCAGTTTAGGAACCACTTTGGCCTGCAATCTATAGCTGTTCTCCCTTCTATTGACAAAAATCATTTAGTTGCTCCTTCTCTAGTGGACGGAGCTTTCAGCTTATGGAATAGGGCAAGCATTAAGTCCATCAATGATCTGTATATAGTGTGGCATCCCAAGGGGCAGGACGAGAAAATGGCTGCCTGGCCCTTTAATTCTTGGGAGCCACTAGAGGAAACAGAAGAACTACAGTTCCCAGCAGCCCGCAGTCCCGCACCTGAACAAAGTCAAGCAATTTGGACTATGGACAGCTGAAGGCCATTTGGACGCCTATTTAAAGGACTCGTTTGTGTCACACTGGGAAGGAGTAAGTTGGTGGTTGTGGAGAATTGGTTGGATTGTGTTTTGGATTGTGTTTTGGATTGTGTTTTGGATTGTGTTTTGGATTGTGTTTTGAATTGGATTGTTTTGAGGACCCCGCTTGTGTGCTGACTTTTGGATTGGATTTAAGGAACTGGTTTGGACTTTGACTATGGATTACGGATAACGACAACGAGTAAGGATTGTGTTTTGGATTCCCCGAATACCCCACCCTTTGTTTTGTGTTTTGTCAAGATTAATTTAATAAAGTGTAATTTTGTTTGTAATACTGCCTCCTCCGGCTTATTTAACTTGCCTACGCCCTCTGCAAGGTCCGTGAGTGTCGCCCAACCCCAAGGGACACCACAATAGATAACACATTTGCCTCATTCACTCAACTCTCTTGTAAATTGAACCTCCTCAAAACACATTTCTTTAGACATTTGCAGGTCCGCAACTTTGTTAGAAATATGTTTCCACATTTCCCTCAACTCTATTCTTGAAATAGATAAGATCTATAGTTGTATCTTCCTTGAGCCCCTCCTCTATCTTTAGTTAAGCAACAGTTATTAATTATGATCATCTTAATTATGATTTCCTTGATGAAGAGTGGGAACAGGCCCCTTTGTAGGGTTCACTCCTCTATCTGATTTAGTTGGAAGTTTCTTCATTGCGTATATTGGTGGAAAACTAAATTGGCAAAGATAAATCCAGATATTGCCCCATGTGTGACAGGTGTCACCTCAATAATCCACATGTTCTGGTATTGCCCTGTTCTTTCCCCCTTTTGGGAATTCATTTTTGATACATTTTCAAAGATTATAGGTAAGTGCATTGAACCCTGCCCTTTGGTTGCCCTGTTTAGTTTGTCACCTAAGACGATCCACATCACTGCTCTGCAGTCAAAAATATTAGCCTTTGCTACTCTTATTGCTGGACGACTTATTTTCAATTGGAAGCTTACTGCCCTGCCCACCCATACTCACTGGATAAGAGATGTAATTAACTTTCTTCATCTTGAAAAAATCGGATTTTCTGTAGAGGGTCACACTGACCATTTCTACACTATGTGGCAACCTTTCATCGATTGTTTGGCATAGGGTATTGGCGTGCACTGTGTTTTATTTGTATCTTTTTTTTGGGGGGGTTGAATGTGGTGTTTTTTAAACATATACATATTGTATTGTAAAATCCCCAAAATAAAGATGATAAAAAATAAACTATGTGCCTTGATTGTTGAGGATCTCTTTCGTGATCCCTACTCGAAAATACATGTATTTGAAATTTTACAATATAAAAAAGTTGCCTTGAACACACCTACATCAAACCACCAACGCATACCCTATTGTCCATGTGAACACAGCCTAAATAGAGGATAAATCGATCAAATAAAATGTATCCATTTTGGAAGAAATCCAGCCGCAAACATTATTACCTTTGTAGAGAATAATATTCCCATAAATCAATGGCTTTATTTTATTAATGTAAATTTGTCTCGGCAGTAACAGGAGCTGGTGATGATTTTGCATTTATGTGCAGTATAACAATCAAATGACTAACTCATGATATTTTATTTGTATGATTTGTGTCTTTATGATTTACAGATGTGTTCAGATTATGTTATGTTTATTGAAATCTGGGCTTTTTTCTTGACCACCGTTTAATTGCTACTTGCAGCCATATGTATTCTAGTGAAACGGTGTTCAGACACCATTGCTCTTTGTTTCGAAGCGGTCCTGAAGCATTGGTGTAATCTGTTTTTACCCTCAGAAATGAGCTGTCAGTGGAACAGTTAACATTCAGACTTCCTTTGCTGTTCTTTTTCATCCATGTCTCTAAAGGTCACCGTGACATTCGCCACATTTGTATCTTTGTGTCAAGATGAAAGGTAAAGGTAGGTAAAAGGTAAGCCTCAGACCTGAAGGGCACTCAAGAGACCATAACTCATCACAGATAAGCTCATTTCATTCACAAGCTTCAATTGCGGAAAGGAAATTGCCATTGAGGAGAACAAATATAGCAACAATATTATAAATAGAGTAATCAAAGGGATACTTTCAAAGAGGAGATAAGTGTATATGTGCTGTAATTAGGCAGTGTTGTGCACACAGCCAGCAGGTGTGGTATCTCCAGGGTGTGACTGGGTGGAAACAATCTGTCAAATGCATAATATTAAATAATTTTTCAATTAGCAATGTCTTCAATGCAATGATGTCATAAATATAATTTTCTTGTTGGCTTGAAATTGCAGTGTATTATGAAATACATAGATACATATTATACACCTTGATCAACAGAATTTTAATTTCCATTGCTGATGTAAATAAATGTCAAAAGGAATTTTGAACCAGATCAGGTTTATAACTCATCTACATACAGAATCTGGAACTGGTGGCCTTCGATCCTTGATCAGGACCACCATCCATATATAAACAGGGCTGCAGAGTGGCTACTTCGAAGATGCTTTTCCAGTGTAGAGATTTTCCCCAGTCTGGTATTGAATCCTGACTGTGCCAGTGCTGGCTTGGCGGTAGCACCAAAAGGCTGTACATAACATTGCACATAACACTTTTTATTCTATTTTAAAGTTGGTATGTACAGCTAGCTGCCAAAATAAAGGAAACACTTGAGTAATACTGGTTATAATGTTGAGTTCAATTTCCTGCCATGGTTTAGGTCCACTCAACCCCTTAGAGGGCAAGATACAGAGTGATCACCTTCATCCTATGGTGAAGCATTTCTATTTTCATGAGAGTGGTCTCTTCCAGGATAACTTTGCCCCAAATCCACAGGGCATAAGTGGCCACTGAAGGGTTTTATGAGCATGAACACATTTTAAACCATATGCCTTGGCTGTCTCAGTCACCAGCTCTCAACCCAATTGAACAGTTACGGGAGCAGCACCTGAGACAGTGTTTTCCACCACCATCAACAGAACACCAAATGATGGCATTTCTCTTGGAAGAATGGTGTTGCATCCGTCCAGGAGTTCTAGACACTTATTGAATCTATGCCAAGGCGGATTGAACCTATTCTGGTGATTTGTGGTGGCGCAACACCTATTAAGACACTTTATGTTGGTGTTTCCTTTATTTTTGTAGTTACTTGTATATGCCTTTATCACAGAAAATTGTAAAAAAGAAACTCCACTTATTAATATTTAAAAAAAGAAAATAAACCTTAGTCTAACGTTTTAATCTTGATAGGTTAATTTATTAATATAGGCAGATTCCCTGTGGGAGCTGTTGAGCTGACATCCTCCGCAGCGCCGCTCTAATCTCCAATTAGCTGATTTTGTCTGCTTGCTGTGGGGCTTAATTTCCTGCCTTGCACCCACTGTTCCCACTTCCCTAACGAGCCCTGCACTCCAGGTATCTCAATGAACCTGCTGCTCCAGGTACACTAACGAGGCCTCCGCTCCAGGTATCAGGATGCAGGTGTCAGCCCCTTATGAACCTCGTTTGGCTCTCCCGCAGGCTGGGTGGTAGGGGGGGTCTCTTTCATATTCATATATATGCAGTAGTGCAGCGGGAGTCACGGGCCTGACCTGGTGATCTTAGGCTGAAGGTTATTCATGGGTCTTCTTTACAAGCAGCAGTCTGCCTCAGTGTTTTCAGTCCCACTGTCCTTCATCATTCCCCCAGGTGAAATGCCTTCACTGTTGTTGTTGTTGTTGTTGTAGAGTTACTCTTCGGATGCTTGGACCAATTGACATGCTTCTGTTTGTGTTCATCAACTCCTAATGCAGCCCCTACTGATGCCCCTGCTCCCCTACCCAACCCTAATCATCCAACTAGCAGATTAAGCTCTGCTCTGAGGAGAGCCGTCAAATAGGCATCATGTCTGAGCGTTCCTTACATATACAGAGCCACAGCCATCGCCCCTGTCCAGAAAGGCACTGCAGCCTGAGAGCATTGATTGTGTGATCCAGTTACATTTCATTATCTGTGAAGACAAGTTATCTTTCATTACCTGTGAAGACCAGTTATCTTTCATTGCCTGTGAAGACTAGTTGCATTTCATGACATTTCATCCTGTGAAATCCAGTTATCTTTCATTACCGAGGACTTTTTTTTTTTTTTGGTGCACTAATTATTCACTGCTTTCAGCCATGCTGAAAGATATGGTGATATGATGTGGTGAAATAGTGTTTCACATATTCTCATAAAAAAAGTCCATACCACAGATATTAAAGTATAAGTTATGTGATAAAGTTATTAACCCTTAATTTTGTGATAAAATCACCCTGAATCAGGATTGGGTGGGGTAGGGTGCACATTTGAGTGAATGCTGGTAATAGTATTTATTTTATTTTTTTATTTTATTAGTTTATTTGTCAGGGACAATGCACATTAATAGACACTGAATGTTAAAAACAATACATTGTAAATGAGCCAGAATTAGCCAAGAGGCTAGTTTTCATCTGGAGTCCCTGGCCGGATGTTAAAAAGGCAACCTGAAATGTCAAATACAATACAATAAGAATGCAATAAAAACAAGCTATATGACAGACATAAGACATCAAGGCACATGGAACACATATTAACATACTGTTAAAATACCAAAATATACACATGCACTATACAGGAAAGAAACATACTCATGACAGGACATGACATACACATGCACTATACAGGAGAGAAACATGAAAGGACATGACAGGACAAACAATTGGGACAGAACAGTTGTTGGCTTGATGGCAATAGGAGCATCTACTGTATTAATGTGTGCATGGTTGATTACTATTAATGAGCCATGATTTCAGGTGTGCAGTGAAGGTATGGTAAGTATTGAGATCCCTGATCTGTGTGGGTGTTGAGTTCCAATCCTGTGATGCTTTAACTGAAAATGCTGAGCGGCTAAATGCACTGACTCTGTGTGGGACAATGCAGTCTCCTCGGGTGGAGGCTCTGGTTGTACGGCTGGTGCTTGATCTCTGTGTGATGTATGTATGAAACGGAGGGGGTGCAGTATTATGTAGGATTTTGTAGAGGAGGCAGAGGTTTTTGAAAAGGATTAAATTTTCCCAGCTCAGAAGTTTGTACTTCTGTAAAATGAGACAGTGGTGATGTGAGTTTGGTTTCCGGTCCAGGACTTTAAGGCTCTGTTTGTACAGTGTTTCTAGTGGCTTGAGTGATGTTTTGTTGGCCTGTGCTACACTAGTTAAGCAGTATGTGAGATGGGAGACTATCATTGCGTTGAAGTACAGTTTGGCGGCATCGCGTACATCGAGTACATTCCAATAAAAACAGAATTACACTCATTGGATACAAAGCTATATCCTGGAGCAGTGAAGTTGCTTCATCTCACATTCAGTGTGTTAGGTTTCATATATAGAAATGTAACAAGAACAATGCTGCCCAAAATGAAAATATGTGTGGAATGGACACGCAGTGATTTTAACACATTGCTGAAACATTACTAAAGGAATATGAGACTCAAATAATACAAACAATGATTCATAAATGAATGAAGGATGGGCACATGTTTATGCATGTGATGCCGGTGTTGCTGGTAAATCTGTCGCTCTGGTTTTGTGGCCCATGAATAAGATTGCACAAAACATGTTATGATCAATCTCTTCGCAGCGTGGAAGCTTTTCTGTTGGCATCTGACATATTTACGCTGTCATCCATTCATTAATGAGACACGGAATCGATCTGGGAATTCGCCACGGGGCCAGAATGTTTTTTTAAATTAATCCTAAGAAATGGGCCTGGTGGGCATGTTTTCTGTCCTACTGATAGTGAGAGACAAGCAGAAATTAAGACTCTGTGTTTGCATAACCTTGAGTGGCTGAGCTTGCTTTGTGTGAGTTGATGAGGTAATATTACATATGCAAATGTGTAACTGTGCTAATATTTTTAGAATATTTGCTGGTATATATTTAGTAAATGAAAAGACTGAGCACGTGACCACATGTCTGATTTACTAGCATTATTGTGGTAAGAAGTTAATATACCATAGACCTTAAAATTGGGGTTTACGGTCTTGTTATAATGACCATAGGGTGTGTAACCGGCCTGTGTGTAACACTGATGGATTTGTCATCAGGCTTGACTAGGCAACAATCCACATTCATTTGATTCAGGAAAAAGATTTTCAAAGATGTTTGATAAGAGCTAGCATTTTGGTTTGTACAGCCTACCAAACAGCATGCTTTGTGCGTTTTAATTTAATACGTTAAAATATCTTTCACACCTATAAACCCACCCCACATTCCTCTGCATATGCTCCATCCTCCTGTGCTGAAAATGTTTTTACTCAGTTCTGTATATTGAAAGCATTATGCTAGAGAATGATAGCTTTCAATCAATCAATCAGTCACATTTTATTTGTATAGCACATTTCATACAAGTGCAACTCAGAGTGTTTTACAAAAAATAATTTCAAAATGGCGAGAAGAAGAGAAAATACCGAAAATTATTAAAAAGGGAAAAAGGATTCTTATAAAAGCAATATAAAATGTTTCAAATACATTTTAAGAAATAGCTTTGACATTAATAGCTCAATAAACCTAATCAACAGGAATTTCTGCAAAGCAAGCAATGGCCAATCCAATCATGAATAAATTATAGCAATGGAATCTCTGTGTCTGAAAGCAGAATTGAATGTCGTGTACAAGGCTTACCCCTCAGAGAACATGATGCTCTCTCTGGGAACCACAGACGGAAAGCACTATTTCCTTAATCCACCAAATGAATCTGAGGAATCCCTGTAACACCACTTCAAGAGCATCCAGATAATGGTGTGGAGAAGGATCAAGACGGGTGAACTGTGGTGATGGAGATGGATTTCCAGGCTGAAACACTTGGATAGAGCATGATAAAAATTATTAAGGGCACTGGGCACTTTAATAGGCTAGTGTGATGGGAGGGCCCGGCCACAGGAGTGTTGCAAGTATCTGATCTTCACCAGCAACATCTACAGTAATCTCACTCTCCCTATTTCTGTCCCATAGAGGTGATTGCTTATTTTATTCGATGAGAGTTCTCAGCCCTTACATTCTGCATTTATTGCAGTTAGTTAAAGGGTTTTTGCCACGATTTTAAACATCTCCACAGATAGTTAAATCTATCAATATGGGCCTATATCCTCGATAGTAGGATATTTATTTATTTTCATTTATATTTTCCTACTTTCCTAGAATTTTCCAGATGTGATGTAAAGTCAGGCATTTGTGACCATTCTATCAATATGAGTAGGTGGGAAAACGATTTTGATTTGTTTGGTGGTATTTGTGCCTACTATAGTTTTGAAATAATTGTTAGCGAGCATCATGTGGCATGAAGAGCCAGCTACCTGTGTCAACTACATGTTTCTGCATCGGCCAGACTCAGCAACAGGTTCAGAGAGGAAGGGGGAGGAGTAATGGCTCAGCATCTGTGTTAGCTTTAGTTTGCGAGCGCCTGTATACAGGTGTTAAAGAAGCATAGCTGTGAGTGTAGAAAAATGGCCAGGCTAGCTAGCTTTCTGGATGAATGGGTAACTGGCTGTCATCTGTCTACAGATGGAGCTAGCTAGTTTCTGGTAGCTTGGATAGGGCATTGGTGGTGTTAAGGCAGGCTAGCTTGCTTGACACAGCAGATAAGCTAGTTAACTAACCAACTAAATTGGTCTGAAACATCTCTCTAACCCGAATCTTCTTTAGCTTCTGGAAAGCCTATCTCGGTTTTAAGAACCGGGAGATTCTGACCTCCATCCCAAAATTGCTCATCAGAGTATTCCTCAAAACCATCTGCTGCGAAATGCTCACTACAAACATAGCTAGATGTGTTTCGGACCTCTCACCGACCACTTACTCCTGTGCATTGCACCCATTTTTCTCATGTTTTCTCCATCTTTTCTTTATTGATGGGGAGCCTGTGGACACATATCCCCTTTTCCTGACTTGGCACATTAGAACAGCCAGCCACCACACATCTGCACACCATTTTAATAGTATTTTTCACAGCTCCTTTCTCTATCTTGTATTGGCTCCCATTAGCTTTCTCCTCAGCAAATGCCCGGGTCTACATCATGGAATGTTGGCAAAAATAGAATGCAATTATAAAACCGTTTAAATACAGGTTGAATGTTTTTTGGTGGATTTGTCACATTTCACAAACGTCATGGGTACTTGTTTGTCTTAGTTCTGCAAAGTTGTTTCTAGCCTGTCAGGTGCCCTTTAAATTGAAAACAACCTATCTTATTCGAAGTACTGTAGTAGTGGGGCATAATTACAGGTAGGAGGCCCCATGTATGAGCATGCTTACAATAACAGTAAATCCCCCCTGAACATCCAGTCTCCTAAGGCTTCATTCAAATCTCATAGCCAGCCTGTAACTTACAATCACTGAAAAGAAACTGCAGGAAATTGAAATGGTACTTTCACTGCCTCTTTGTGCTGATGACTGAGACCTCGGGTTGTTTTGTTACTCCCACACCACTTGGAATTTAAACTACTGAATATTCCATCCCTTGGCTATTGAATATCCCCAGCCAAAGACCAAGTATAGCATTCATTGTCCTTTATGCATTCAGAGAGAGAGAGAGAGAGAGAGGGAGGAGACTGTCACCTGAAATGAAGCGATTGAAAGGTTTTGGTCCCTGTGCTAAATAGCAGACTACAGACTCCTTGTCTCATCAGTAAACGCGGTCTTGACATGAACAGGAATTAGCAATGCCTGACCCTCTCTTCATCTGTGGCAATTTCTGCGAGACAAGATGGAGGATGTAGTCTTCCCAGTGTGACAGCAACATGTGGCCACTTGTCCCCAGGAAGTGAGATAGCATTTTACAGAGGGCAGGGGGAGAGAAGGGGGAGAAATCATGGAGTCATTATGCTGATTGATTTCTTTTTGTAAAACATCAGCATTATTAATATCCCACCACGCACTGACTGTCTGCAAGGTTGTTTAAAAGGATGCCTATAAAATGAAAGTTAATCAGTTGCTGTTCCAGGGGTCAATGTCGGAAAAACACTCAGAACTCAATCATGTTGTGATTTCTGGGTCTTAATGAGGTTGTAATAAGCCAGCCGGCTCCTTTGCATGAGCCTCTCTGTCTGTGATCAGCCAGCACTATGGATCAGTGTAAGTGGCTTCCTCAGTTGGAAGGCCGCTGATTTGAGAACTGATTGGTACCCCACACTTTCCTCGCAGTATCGGCCCTTGTGATTAATTTGGTTTTCCTGGCAACGAAGTGTGCCCTATTGTTAGGGGTTGGCATGCTAGTAGAGGGGCAATGGCCACAATGGATTCTTCCATTCAAACATTGGCTTTCCATAAGAGCTGGTCTTCATACAGGGCCAAGGTACAGCTGGAGCATGCAGTGCCATGTAAGCAATAATAAAGCAATAAGCAATTACATTACATGTATTTCAAATATCTCAGATTTGAGCTCGAGGTTTAGGTCTATATTATATATTATATATATTATATTTCTATATTATAAAGAGATTGCTATATTGCTCTGAGTCAAATTTGAGGTGCACAGCCTGAAACAGATTTTTATAGACATTTGAATGTGCCCAACGTACTCCTGCAAGTCAAATGACCTTTCAGATGGATGGATCTGGGCTATGAAGGCTCATATCTTCGGAGGATGAAATCAAACAACAGCAATATGCAGGAAGGCTTAAGAGCCCACAGAGGAAGTCCATCCCTTGCATCATTTATTGGTTTCATCCCATCCCATTCCAAAACCATATTAAATATATCCCATCCCAAAACAAAATTAAATGTCCCATCCCATTCCAAAACAATATTAAAGAAATCAGACATTAAAAAAAAAACATATTGGCTCTTTATTCATTTAAAGATTTGCAGGAGAGTAAAAGCATCATTAATATGGTGAGTATTTCGTCATATGAATGATACTTTAATTATTCGGATGAAATTTTTCTAAAGAGGTTGTCTTCTGTGAGCTAACACTGCAATACCCATTAAATTCATCATTCATCATAATCTTAAAGTCTATCATTTTTGTGGTTTCAGTAGGCATTTTAGGGGAACAAAAAGGTGCAAACAGCGATATCCACTTTCACAACCTTAACTGAGCAGTTATGGTGGAATTGGCATTACTTTCATTATCTTGTGAGATAAAAATTACATTGAGTCTATACTGCCCTCACCTGATAGGATTTTTCCTGAATATTATGCTGCAGAACAATTACTCTATATGTGCTATGAATAATGAAACTATGTTAAACAACTCTTTATGTAAGTGGTTTGTGTATGTAAAAATCCCACTTGTGCTATTAAGAATGAATGACTGTGACCTGATATGATTTGGTAAAATAATCCAACAAACAATCCATTCATTACAATGACAATATAAATAAAAGTAAGATACAGCAGGCTTTAACTTGTCCTCTTATTCATGTGAATCTCAAATAATTACACATAATCTCAAGACAAATAATCAAAAATCTGAAGACTGTAATAATTTAGAAAGCCTGGTCCATATATTCATAATTTATTATAGTGTAGTACCTTTTCCAATCACTGCAGAATCTCACAGGAATTGCAGTGATCTGTTGGTGTATACTCCCACCATGTGGAATCTGATGAATTATAAAGGGGCGTGGATGTGGCTGTTATTTCATCACAGAATATAATAGAAAATAATCTAATTTATTTCCCATCTTCACAAGTTTTCATTCAATTATACACACATTATAATTAAAATAATTCCATTGTATTAATTATTAATAATGCCATTCCTTCAAGATGCACTGGTTTTGTTTTCATCTTGAAGCAGCTGTCACACCATGTACAACCAAATAAACCTGGCATTTAAAATTAAAACATCATTAAAACATTAATTAACATTAACATTAATGTCAGTAATGAAATAATGAATGAAATATCCTATAGAGGATTTAGGTAAATCTGCTCTGACAAGCAACACACCAAGGGGTTTTGTTTAGGTTAATTTAATATTGTTTATTTTAATAACATAATGGTGGACCACTGATTTTCAAGTGTGTAGAGACAAATTACTGATGTGAATCATGACATTTTCTCATGAATGTGAATATTGCATCTCCATACATGTATTGATGGTCCACAACAATATGGACTGCTGTAAATATCACTGAACGAGATAAGAAATAAGGACATTCCTGTCCATTAGTGCATTACCATTCTATCTGGTTATTCATTCTCTCACAAGCATGCATTTAGGAAACAGAGGAGTGCAATGTCACTCTGAGGCCAGACCACACCCCTTCCTGAGCTCTCCTTCCTTTCTCCCCATCCATCTCCTGTAGGAGTCCAGGGATTGGGAGGACAACACATGCTAGCCCGGCCCTCCAGCGGAACCTCAAAGACCCCGCCTCCTCCCCCTCCCAGCGCTGTGTGTGTGTGCCGTTCCACAGAGCGACATCACTCTTCCACTGCCTGCATCTGCAGAGGGGTGTATATATCTGTGGGTGAGCCACTGACTTAAACACACACAGCAGACAGGCCCTAAACCTGGCAGCTTGGAGTTGGACAAAACTGAACTGAACCAAGCCGATCCGAGTCCTGCAGTAAGAAGGTAAGCCTGAGCAGTTTTTTGTACATCGCTGTAGCATTTAAGGGGAGGCCAGGGGCCAAACAGAGATGGGGGAGAGGTTATAGTGAGCCTAAATTGTTCTAGTCTAGATTAACTAAAACATTAATCTCTAATGCAAAGGACTGGAGAGGCAGTTGAAGCATTTGCTGAGTGTGGATATATGTAAATTCTCCTCTAAGCATGATGATGGAAGGCAGACCGGGAAATTAGAGTCATATGATACTCCAGCAATGAATCAGATCAGCAGGAAAACAAGGAGAAGCATGTTGGGCCAGGCAGTCCTCCACCAAATAGGTTTGTCATGGATGTCAATGGAGGAGTCAATCGGGCCACTTTATTCCACAGGATTTTTAAGCCTTGTTTTCTAAGAGGGCCCAGTACAGCACATGAGAAAAGGCCTGTTTTGAGCAGTTTCATCTCCTTGTTTCAACAGCCATTGGCATCAAACTACATACAAAGTATTTCCCATCTCAGTTACTCTTTTATTATCATCTGAATTGTTTTTGTAAAAGTCTGTGTGATATGGACGAAAGCTAAAAGTGATGAGTGCAATGGTGGTGGTGTGATATGGCTATATCCTAATCAGTTGGCCCAGCGTTTGCCAAACCCTGTCCTTTCCATGGCTCATTCTGGGGGGAAATCTTAAAGCTTTGATTTGATCATACCAATTTCATCATCTTTACACTTTGTCCCATAGTCTTCTGATGTCCCATAGTGTATTGGATGTGGCAAAATGTGTAACACAGAGCAGGGGATCTCCATCAACAATATCATGCAATAAGTAATGACTTCACTCATGCCACCAACAGCAAATAAAAGGTTAAACAGCATAATTTCAGGTCGGAATGAGGCATCGTAGGTCAGAAGCTCGGGCAGAATTTAAATAAAAGAAGGAACATATTCGAGAGCCTGCAGCTCAGCCCTTGTGGTTGCATGTGAGTCAATGTGACAGCCATTTCTGCTCTCTTGTTGCAGCATAACCTCATTCCTGAAGGGGAAGCTTCAATAGCACATCCAAAGCCCTCTGGTGATCAGGCAGGACTGAGCTGGGCCCATGTACTCACCCCAGAGTCTCCATCGCTGGGGTATCACTCACAGTGAGAGCATGGACAGACTCGCATATGGCCAAGGTAATCCCCCCCACCGCATTTCCTCCCCCACAAAGCATGCTCTTGTGTAATGAAGGTAGCAGTTTGCAGCGTTAATCAAAGAGTTGTCACATCTTTGGAGTTTGTAATACTTTTTTTAAGGAGGTTTTTTTTTTTTTTTTTTTTTTTTTTTTTATATACACAGAGTTGTCCATGCCTGGAACAGCTTGCCAGGTCAGGTAGTAGAGGCAGAAACAATTGGGTTATTCAAGTACAGGCTAGATGCAGTACTAGATACTCTTTAGATTAGGACATGACGAGCCTACATGGGCTGAACGGCCCGTTCTGTATTCTTATGTTCTTATGTTCTTAATATCAATCAATCAATCAATCTTTATTTTTGTATAGCGTCATTTACAAACAGGTTGTCAACACTTCACAATTGGCATTTTCCAGAGGGAATCAAAAACAGAAAACCAGTTGGGAGACAAAATTCTGTGACCCCTTAAAAATGAGATGAACTCCTGGAAAATTTGGGAGAAAAACAACACAAATAGTCCTTGAGGCTCATGTGGCTTAACAGACCACCGGAAGGGCAATACACCTTAAGTCATTTAAACAACACTTTTTACATGTTCACAGTTCAAAATATAAAATGAAAACCCTGTTTGAGGATCTGTCTTCAGTGAATTCTGTGAATTGATAGTACAGTACCTGCAGTAGTAACAACTTTACCTTGGTCCACAGAGTACCAGTAGTATTAGTTGGATCTGTGTGAATTAGCAGCTGGCGTTGTAGATTACAGAAGTACTGACTGTGGTCACTGATTTGAGAAATTACACAAATGTCGTTCAAAATGTCTCAACTGTGCTGCCTTTGTCAATTGATCTGTGTTCAAGTTTTAATGATGAGGACAGTATATAGCATGCTTTTGGAGAAAAAAGTTACATCAAAGAATGACTAATACATCCAAACAATCTACCTTATTTAGTTCACCCTGCTATTAAATTGCATTAAATTTAGCCTATGTTATTTTCCCCTCACATGAATAATCAGGTAGTGTAGATAGGTGACATAAAGCTTTATAAGCCACTTCTACGAACTTTAAATTATATTCCACTGCTACATCGTTGAAAAACATGTTAGTTTATTATTATTATATTATTCTAATTTGTTGATTCATGCATAACACAGTGCAGGCTGTAGCTGTGGCGGCTGGTAGTTCTCCTGGCCAGCGATAGAGGGTACTGATGTGTAGACAGTAGGCTCTGAAGGCAGTGCATTACGTAGTGCTTTTGTGTCTTGTGAGCGAACGTTTCTGACACCACCCCTTCGGGCGCAGAAAGGCTGAGCAAAGGAGCGTTCGCTGTAAACAAATTTCCTTTTACATTACAACGGCGGTGACGGGCGATCCGTCTTTTGCATGGCAGCAATAGGAGAACTGGGAACAGCATGTAGTTAGGCGAAGCGGGGGTTGGATGTGCAACATTTCACTGCGAATAACACTGGCATTTGACCACTAATTGTGTATCAATGCTGTCTCTGACAATTCTCCTGTGGTCGTTGTCAGGTTACGTATTAGCTCCAGCTTTATGATATTTACATGCGCGATGGCGACACCTGCAGAACACGATCTCACATTTGCTGAAGCAGAGAGCAACAAAGAGAAAGATCAAGTCTTCGGTATCCTCCGGTTACAAGAAGAGAAATCGGCTGAAAAATCTGCCACCGCCATGAAAGCGGGGGACGGGAGGTGGCAGGCGCCCATATTCGCGCTCGCTAGGAAAGCATCGGAGACCTTTTCAGGAAGCATTCACGTACTTCCCAAGGTAGCGGAACAGAAATCATTCCCCTTTTCAGATGACTGGGGTGCAAAGGGTAAGTTGGGGTAACGTTAAGGGGAATTTACATTGCGTTTCCTATCAGTTCGTCGCTGAGTTTAATCATTCTGCACAATCAGAATGCCTGCTAGAATGATACGTAAGCTTTTGTGTAAAAGCTGTTCTGTGGGTTCACAAAATACAGTCACATTCTGTAGCAGAATGTTTAGAAACAAATATTAATTTCCTCGTTTCTAATTTGTGAACGTATAAACCAGTGGCTAAACCACTGCTTTGACAGATTTCGGTTCGGTAAAATGCAATTGTTTAATACGCCCATAACCTTCAGGTGTAGCTAAACACACCACGTGGCTTTCTTATAATCCAATCGATGTTTGGAACCACGCCCCGATACCTTGGTAGCGTGATCTAGAGAGGATGCTTGCCGACCAAATCTGGTGCGGTTACTATGGGCTTTGCAGAAAATGGTGCAAAGCCCATAGTAACCGCACAGGTAGCCTATCTTGATTGGATTAATTCCTGTGACCGAATATGCTGTTCAGTAAGACCAAAACTGATTGATGCTGAATAAGATTGTGGAAAATAAGACTATTAGAAAGCTGTAGTATATTCGCAAGATTGCATTTACCTTAGTCTGAACAGTCGACATCAGTCCACTGATGTCATTATTCCATGCCAGAGAGGCGTTGGTTTGGTCACTGTTTGATCTCACAGCGTTGACAATACTTGTGATTGACTGGGCAGATAACTACAATTCAAACACAGGGATAACAGCCCTTGTTTACCTGTTATCCACTCATTTCAAATAGTGGTAATATTGTTATCATATAGCCTACCCATATATTCAGCACAATACAGTGTTTAGAAGCACTCCATTCTGAATTGGAACCTTGGTCATAGCAAGGTTAGCAAATTGAGGTAAAATACCTTGCTCAAAGGTTTCTGATAGCCAGTCTGCCTGCCACATGTGCTTAATTCATTCTAAAATGTAGGCTATGACTCTCATTCTGCTGTATTGGCCAAATAAATCTGTGGGTCCTCTGTATATTGAGGTAGGCAGTTGAAAAACAACTTGATTCAATTAGCCAGCCAGGATTAACATGATTATTATTTTCTTCATTGATACAGACACATGTTTTGCGTCTGTCTAGGTATACAAACAAAGGTAGTGAAGGGATTGTTGGGTAAAAGTAGAAGCTACAATGATTAGGCCTAAATATGTTTATGCTGGAGAACTATGTAGGAGAACACAGAAGTGCATCCTACTCAGAGTGACCAAGCTTTGGTTGGTCTTCACAGAAACGCAACTTAGGCCTGTCTCATCAGCTCATACTTAGAAGGGTTCACTGGGTTGAAACCAAGAGGAAATCACCTTGAATTGTTCTTGCAGACATCCTGATCAGACTATACCCTTTTCCTAAAGAGGCTGGAGTCTATTGAGAATCAGTGACAGACAGGCTATATTTAAGCAGCCCTGAAACTACCAAAGTGCTGAAAATGTTAGGTGTGTCCATTCCATTAAGAAGCAGCAATGTTGTGTGCTCTGGTCATTAAAACTTTAACCCAGAACAAGAGCTGTAATCTGAAGGGTATGACTATGACTCTAAAACCCTGGTCAAGGGTAAAAAACTAAAGACAATGTTAAATGTTGTCTGTGCTGACTGTTTTCATCTCAATGACAGGACCCTATTTACCTGCACAATGCAGTCCTACACTTCAGTTTATTCATCAACTGGTTCCTTTATTGAATGTTGATGTGAACTGCACAAATGTACTCATGTGTCAGGCATGTTTAGCTACATTTAGCTCAGATTTGTGTGCACCTGATATCAGAACTATGTTTCCCTTTCACCTGGACCAGAAACCTGCAAACTGTTCTCTGCTGAAATATTAACCTGGGATATTAAAATAATATTGCATTAAAGGTATATGTGTTTCATGTCATGTTGGACAATGTTAACCTGGAAGGATATGTTAACAGTGTACAAAGGTAAACACAAGTTCAGTTGCCACCCGCTGATACCTTATTCAGTACAAGCATGAAATGAAGTAAGGTAATATGTATGAATGTTCTAGTGACAATGCATATCATCAAATAAATGAGGAACGGCATAGACAATGTAATCTTGTGATGAGGCCTACAGACAGGTAAAGGGACAGAAAAGGTTTGGTATTTACCTTCCTATAAAACTTAATGCGTCACCAAACAGGCCTATTAATGAGTAACCACTGGCAGTAAGGCATTGAGATCAGCTCAGCATAAAAGTGTTTTCAGTCACTCAGAATCAAGGGATATGCATGGAGACCAGGAAACCCTAATACAGCAAGATGGGTGAGCCATACCCGTGTAAGTGCTGATAAACATTTTCATTGAATAGATAATTCATTATAATAATAAATAATAGATAATTCAATAATCAAAAGCGTGATTGTATTATTTTGCTCTTTCAGAAAAGTGGTTGTGTGTCAAGTATAATTTTCAATCTGCATAACATGTGCGGTGCCTGCCACGTTCCATTTTAGAGGGGAACTCCAGTCAGAATCTACGATGAGATTTTACAGTATGTGTAAAACATTACCTTGATGATTGAGAGTGATTATTCCAAAGCACAATTAGTGCAGACCCAAACGACACTTTTGATGGGTAATGATGTGAGTAGAACTCAAAAGTCTTTTGAGAATCATTACGTGCAAGAAAAGTAGCTGTCATACTGTATAGCTTTCTTTCTGTAGATTTGTTGGAATATGGGGTTGACACTGCATACCTAGCACACATATTGGCAAAGCTTGTTATGTTTATTGATAGCCTGCTCAGTGGTTCTAAAGTACAGAATATAACTCTGGGACATGTAACATCACGTGCCATTTCTACAAACCACCTTGGCTAGCATTTTTCTCTTAGGCTGTCATGCTTTTGCTCTGTACTGTGGCAAATATCTGCAGGGGGGTGAAGCAAACACTCATGCTCTGAACACAGAACACGAGATCACGGGATCTCCTGTTTCTGTCTGCTTGGTCTGCGTCTCGCTTTGGTCACGGCCCCTGGACGGAGACGTGTTTTCCTTCTTCTACGGGAGTATGGCTGCACCCTCTACATTGACAGTCCTCGTAAGCTCAGCTCATCTCGTAAAACGCCAACAGGGGGAGAATTCCAGCAAAATCTGTCCAACGTTTAATTTCAGTTCATAGGTACTTGAGGTTGACAGAGCAATTATCATAGCTTGTAAGCACTTAGGCTAACACGCTACAAGGTCTACACTTTTAAAATCCATATGCAATTCCAGCGTGGCCGTGCACATTTTGATTTTGTACAAGAAGCACAGAAAAGGTTCCACTGGCATGTCCCAGCAGAAATCAGTTTTCTCCACGCATAAGTCTATTTAAAGATGATGCATGGTTTATTTAGAGATATGCATGTTTAAAGCCCAGTTACATCATCAGGTGTGGGGAGGGGGAGTTTGGTTGTGGGCTAAAAGCATTGCTCTGACTTATCAAGATAATATTTCACATGCAGCATATCAAATAGCTGTTGGGCGCTTTAAGAGGTCTGCGTAGATGATGGTATGCTGCAGTTTATCTATCTGTCTGTGTGCTGGCTGGGGTGGCTATTTTATAGTTTTTTCCAAAGCAAGCTAATTGTAAATGTAAATGGGGACAGTTGGGTGCCTGCTGGGCTTTGGATTTTGTGTAGCAATGTGCCCCACAGTTTGCTATTGAGTCCTGACTGCAGTGTTGACTGTGGTTGGCAGCCAGCTCCACAGGGTAGCACATAATTGGCTGCAGCATTGCCCAGGGAGGGAAGGTGTTCTCTTGACAGAGTTGTCACCATCTCATCAAGACAGAACGACTCCGGGGGCCCCTGGGTGGTGTAATGGTAAAGGCACTCACCCGGAGTGCAGATTGCCCTCTGCAGTTGGGGTTCGAGCCCCGGCTGTGCTGGCCTGGCTCTGGCCAGGAGCCCCTGTTCAGGGCGGCGATTGGCTGTTCGCCCCATGGGAGGGGAGAGGGAAGCCGAAATGAGCTCGCTGCTTACAAGAGTGGCTCTGTGAGGGCCTCCCGGGTGGTCTAGCGGTTACAATGTTTGACGCTGGCCACTGCGACCAGGGTTCGATTCCACCGCCCCCGGTATTGGCTCTGGCCGGGAGTGCCACTAGGGGGCGACATGGAGCGACAGGAGCCCCCGTTCAGGGCGGCGATTGGCTGTTCACCCCATGGGAAGGGGGAGGGAAGCCGACATGACTTTACTGCATATAGGAGTGGCTCTAGTGTACCAGAGTTACAGTCGACGGCTTGGCGAGTGCTGGATCAGAGGAGGAGATGCATCGCCTTTGTCACTGCCGGTCTCAGGGCTACGGCAGCGAGCTCACAGTATGAGGGGAGATAGTTGACATGAAAAGAGGGAGAGAATAAATGGGAGGGAAATATCAGAAACAAAATGTTAAACAAAATAAAAAAATAAAAATAATGACAGCTCTGGTCAGTTGGGCACCTGAAGTGCTGTGGTGTGTACGAAGTGTACTGTTCTGATGCGATGGCTGCACAGCTCATTGGACTGTGGAGTGAAAAGACAGCACATGCTTCAAGTGCACACTTGTTTTCCTGCTCCAAATTGCTGGTGGGGACGAACCTACGAAAACCATTGGGCTGTTTTATGGCTGATTATTAGTGTGTATTGTTTTCCCTTGTAAAGCACTTTGTGCACACTGTAAGAAAAGTTCTGTATAAATAAAGTTTTATTATTAGTAATTATTAAGAATTAGGGGAGACAAATTGGTTCAAGGAAGAAAAAAACACTGGTGAATTGGTTTGATTTATTGTGTTAGCTCTGCGGGACCCCATGACCATGGAGCGGACCAACCTGCTGAACATGGCCAAGCTGAGCATCAAGGGCCTGATTGAGTCGGCCTTGAGCTTCGGGCGCACTCTGGACTCCGACTACCCCCCCCTCCAGCAGT
This sequence comes from Aldrovandia affinis, assembly GCA_029706075.1. Lineage (NCBI taxonomy): Eukaryota > Metazoa > Chordata > Actinopteri > Notacanthiformes > Halosauridae > Aldrovandia > Aldrovandia affinis. The sequence continues at coordinate 2,540,325 of JAINUG010000139.1, read as the reverse complement.
TCTTTGTTGTCATGGAGCACTGTCTTAAACATGGCCTCAAAGGTAGGTACCCCCCATGTATCATCTCTGTGGTCATTTAAATAAGACCTGGCTCATTTAAACAAACATTGAAAGGAATATATTATGTTTTACAGCTTAAAAAAACAACTTGGGCCTCCCGCGTGGTCCAGTGGTTACAATGTTCGACGCTGGCCTCGGCGACCTGGGTTCGATCCCACCGGCCGTGCCAGAGTCGGCTCTGGCCGGGAGTACCGCCAGGGGCGGTGATTAGCTGTCTGCCCCAGGGAGGGGGGAGGGAAGCCGACAGGACATTCGCTGCGCACAGGAGTGGCTCTGTAGTACCCGGTTATGGTCGACGGCCTGGCGAGTGCCATCTCGGAGGAGACAATACTTTGCCTTCGTCACTACCGGTCACAGGGCTACGGCAGCGAACTCACATTATGAGGGGGTGATTGACTTGAAAAATAGTGGGTGCAATTGGCTACCAAAATGGGAGAAAATCTGAAATTAACAGTACAAATTTGGTAACTATTAAAAAGTATGTGACTGGCATCGTATCTACTGCACATGTAAATCTTGAAAGGCAGTAGGTGTATTTGTTGAATGACAGTGTGAAGCCGTGATGTAATAATGTGCTAGTTGTCGTTCTGCCCTGACTCTGTCTGTGTCCCTAGTGAAAAAGTCTTTTCTGGGGTACAACAAGTCTCTATGGGGTCCCCTGGAGATGGTGGAGAAGTTGTGTCCAGAGGCCAGTGAGATTGCAGCAAGCGTTCGAGACCTACCTGGACTGAAGTATGTACTGGATTGCATGTTACATTACATTTTTACGCTCTTATCCAGAGCAACTTACACAGTTTACATTTCTTTACATACAATCCATTTATACAACTGCATATTTTTTTACTGAAGCAGTTCAGGTTAAGTGCCTTGCTCAAGGGTACAACAGCAGTGCCCCACCTGGGAATTTAACCTGCAACCTCTGAGTTACAAGCCCAGCTCCCTAACCATTACACTACACTGCCAGCATGTTTGTAACCTGCTCTTGTCATCAACTGTGTTCTCATTTTACTGTCTTATTTTAAAGTAAAATTGAAGCTTATACCTTTGATACAGACACCTGTTTAGTAAAATAAGTATAAATATCTTTATAGGTCCTGAACAGTCAAAATCACGATTTTCATCAAATAGGATGATGTTTGGGTGAAACCAGATGAAAGTGGGATGTTGAAAGCTTGAAAAGGGACTGTCGTGGGTACACCAATAAAGCTGGTTCAGGCTTCTGTGTAAAAAAGAATGTACATTTTTTTATTTTTTTATTTTGGTGTTGCAATCCTATTTGCCAAATTTGTGACATTAGAAAACCCAACTCCTTTTAATACACCAATGACAGCTTACCAAAAATCACCACCTATAAGCGTCATCACTTTTGTAGAGGAGGCACGTTCGCGTTGTCTTCTAGCCAGCAAACCTTCAAAAGCTAGCTACAAAAATTCAAATTCAAATTCAAATAGGTGTTATCAAACATGGTAAAACCTTTCTGGGTTGTGCCTGGATGTCAAAAAACAAATGTGGCCTTATACATTTGACACATACATGACACATACATCAGCATAAAACCTAAAGTTATCCAAACTCGATAAGTTAGCTTTAGTCAGTGTCTTGCAATGGTGGTTTTTGAGTATTATTATTTTGGAGTATAATCTCCAATTCTGAGCATTTTAATCAGGAAGAAAGTATTTAAGATGGTTTTTTTGGCACACTATAAGGTAACACTTTTGTGAGATACAATGACTGTGACACTTTACGTTAAAAGTGTCCTAAACATTAATTCCCCATTTTCTGAGAATCATTGGCCCTATTGTGTGTGCGCACTGAAATGCTGAACCTCCACATGACAAAAAGGGGAAATGGCTTCACGCTAAAGCATTTTCACTTCTGTATTCCATCCGGTCTTTCAGAGAATTAAAAGAGAATAATTTTTTAAAAAGAGCACTGCATCTAAATTTGAGAGCTTGAGAATGATCTACCATGGAGAGGAAGAGCAGCAGCTGTCCTGCCAAAGTGATGGTGTGATTTTGAATCAGTGCGCCCTAAACTGAGTAACAAAGCTTGAGAAAACAATTCCCCCCCTATCAATCTCTTGATTTGTGGTGAAAATTATTAAGTGAAGTATGATTTGCTTTCCTTCCTGGCTTTGTGAAAAACAGCTGTTCCTGCTTATGCAGGAGGTGGAAACGCTTCTGTGCATTTCACCATTCTGACTGTTCCGCATTCTATAAGTTAGGCCCCTGTGTTTCCAGCAGCCACTTTTATAGCCTATAATTCAGGCCTCCAGTGCTAAAATGGCGATACATCCTCCTTACAAAATTATTCAAAATACTCAAATTGATATATCATATTTGATATATAATAAAAATATTCAAATTGAGCATTGCCTTTTGGCTAACCCAGTCTACTGTCATGGATTGATAATGAATTAATATTTTTCTTTGTGCAAAATAATATGCATCCATCTGTGTGTAGTACACCAGGTGGATATTGCTGCACAGTTTTATTCAAGGAAAGAGGTACCATTTCTCATTACTGTCAGAATTATAAAGAGTAATCCTTTCAACTAATGCAACAATTTGATGGCTTGCACCAAACCCATTATTGGTCTTTTGTTGTCAAATGAATCACTGCTTAATCACAGCTCATTACCTGGTTATGTGTTATGTGAGACGCATGGCATATTTCAGCTGAATTACAGGCTACACATTCAGGTTACCACAAATGCAAAGCCCTAGATATGACCTACGAGGACAGTTCCTGGCTCACCGGAATTAAGTTATAGGGGTTGTTGTTAGGGTGCACCGGCTCTCGGAGGACGCAAAGCGACAAGACAACGTACCTGGAGTGAACCAGTGAGGTTTATTGGGAGAGGTGCAGGGAAATCCAGGTAGCAGTGCAGAATATTTACAGTGAAAGACAAACGGAAAAACGAAAACACCTACTGAGCTGTTTAACTGTGTTAACCATGTTGGCAAGCCTTTTCCGACACAAAAACGCGGCGAATATTTGAAAGGTACGTAAAGTTTTTCACTGGGGCAAAGTATATTTCCACATAAATGTTACCCACCAACATACGTAATGACAAAATACAATACACCACATGCAATGACACCGACTTTTCTGCCGACAGATGTATCAAATCAGTGTAAGTGTATGTATTATGAAGAGGTGGTAAAATAAAAGAGGTGTGTTCGGTGCAAAAGTATTTTGTCACAGCGCTAGCCCGTGACAGTTGTGTTCCTGGAAATGATATCTGACTTGATCTCATTACATCATGGTCCTGTGGGCTTTTTCCTGCTGTGTGTTTTATCTGATACATCATAGCAGGAAGGAAACTGCAGGCTGACTGAAGCTGCCCATATTACATTATCTTCCTTCATATTCCTGTTGGTGTTCCAGCTGAATAATCACCACTATCTTTTTCTTAGTGTTCACCGATTTTACTGTACAGTGCTCTCTGCCCCAGGAGCAGTTTTACCATACAGTGTTTTCTCTGGGTAATGGTTTTACCATACAGGGCGGTAAAACCACTACATTCTTTGTTCCTGCAGGACGCCGCTGGGTCGAGCTCGTGCCTGGCTACGCCTGGCTCTGATGCAGAAGAAGCTAGCTGACTACCTCCGCTGCCTCATTACCAGGAAGGACCTGCTGAGGTGCACATCCCTGTCCCACCCAATCTCCATCTCTCCATCTCTCCTTCTATCTCTTCCTTGCTCAATCTCTTTCCCCATCTCCCTCTATCTCCATCTCTCATCCTCCTCTCTCCATCTCTCTTTTCATCAGTCTGTTCATCTGAAGTACTCTTCTCTGGCTGTGCTAATCAAATCAATCAATCATATTTTATTTGATATAGCTACATATATATGATTGAAAAAATATATACATATATTATATTTTAATAAAATAACGATCACAGAGCACTTACAGATTGCATTCTTCATAATAATAATAATAATAATAATAATAATAGTAATAATAGATCATTCTTAAAAGCACTTTTCATAAACTCAAGGACAAATTATTAATATGAAAAATGAATGAGGTATCATCATTAATAGAATCAAGTAATAATATGCTTAAGCTATCTTGAAAATATAATAAAATAAAATGGGGAGGAGACCAGTTTCCAGCAGAAGAATTTTGTGGTATCAATATGATAATATTAATATGTATTAATAGTTTAAGCAGCAGATCCACTCACCTCTGCATTGATCAGGGCTTCAGTCTCCTTACTCGTGTCTAGACCTTTGTCATTTTGTTATGGTGACCGCGTGATTGTGTTGTTGTGTTTGTGTGTTGTGCCATGTTGTGCCATTGTGTGTGTGTGTGTGTGTGTGTGTGTGTGTGTGTGTGTTTTGTGGTGTTGTTGCATGATCCTCAGTGATTTCTACGAATGCTCAGCTGTGATGCTGGAGGAGGAAGGGGCCGTGATCGTGGGGCTGCTGGTGGGGCTCAATGTCATCGATGCCAACCTGTGTGTGAAGGGCGAGGACCTGGACATGCAGGTAAGGGCTGTTTTCATTTCAGGACAATGTCTTTGTCTGAATTCACTTTACAAAAATGAGCCTTTCTTTCGAAAGGAATTACAATCCACTTACTAGTGATCGCTGCTATTCTGTGGAAGTCTGCTGCATGTTTGTACATGGAATGCAGGTGTAAAACTGTCTGGTATTATTCTAGGTTGGAGTGATAGACTTTTCCATGTACCTGAAGAATGACATTGATGACTACAGAAGTGAAGAAAGGTAACATCAAAGTGTGGATTTTATACTAACAGACTCAGTGTTTCCCTGCCTTACCCCTTTAATGTCTTTACACCCTGAGATGTACTTAACAGTGATAGAGAAGAAAACATTTAATGCTAACACCATTGGTGTAGAAAAGACTCATTATTTGTTTGAGCCTTGAGGAATATCCAGTAACCTCCAGGCAGTTTTGTAACCTGGTGAATGCAGATTGCAGTTCATTTACACTAGGGATGAAACAACACAAGCTTAGTTTCACTCTCTTTATTGTTTTACAGAAATGGTCAAATAGCTGCTATTCTGGACCAGAAGAACTATGTGGAGGAGCTGAACAGACAACTGAAGTAAGTTAAACCAATCTGATCATGGGACAAATATTGGGGAAATACCTTAAATTTGTGACATGCATTAACTAAATAGTTTGTGATTCATCTGTACATTTATTTGAACGGTTATAAGAAAGCTGGAATGGGAAACCAGAACCGAAGCAGTTATTTTTTCACAGCTGGATATAAAAACACTGATAAGCAAATCTGGTATAGTCCACCACATTTTGCATTTTACATGTATTTTTTTTTTTTTCAGATTTTTATCCCATTTTCTCCCAATTTAGTGGCCAATTAGACCCGCTATTTTATGTCAATCCCCCTACCAGAGTTCGCTGCCATAGTCCTGTGACCGGTAGTGACGAAGGCGAAGTAACATCTCCTCCGAGACGGCCCTCACCAGGCCGTCGACCGTAAACCCGTACTACAGGGCCACTCTTAGGTGCAGCAAACGTTCTGTCGGCTTCCCTCCCCCCTCCCTGGGGCGGACAGCCAATCGCCGCCCCCTGGTGGCACTCCCGGCCAGAGCCGACTCTGACGAGACAGGGAATCGAACCCCGGTCTCTGTGGCCAGCGTCGGACGTTGTAACCACTGGACCACGCGGGAGGCCCCATTACGTTTACATTTACATTTTAAGCATTTAGCAGACGCTCTTATCCAGAGCGACCAGATCAGTGCAGTAATAGAGCAATAGACATCATTGCAGGCACATGCGTACCATACCTGTAACACTGGGAAGGAAAATGTTAGTAATTTTTATTTATTTATTAAAAAAGTCATCTGGAACAATGACGCCACTTCTATACACTCTCTACACATACTCTACACTCTCTACACTCTCTACACACTCTCTCTACACCCTCTACACTCTTTACACTCTCTACACTCTCTCTACAGACTACACTTTTTACACTCTACACTCTACTCTCTCTCTACACACTACACATTCTACACTCTCTACACTGTCTTTACACACTGTACACTTCTCACTCTCTACACTATTTACACTTCACTCTCTACACATTTACACTTTCTCTACACACTACGCTTTTCACATTATCTCTACACAATCTACACCCTACACTCTACTCTCTACATACTCTACATACTCTACACTCTCTACACTACACTCTACACTCTCTATGCTCTCTACACTCTCTGTACACTGTACATGTTCTGCACACTCTACACACTGTACACACTCACATACACACTTTAACCAGGCAAGTTAATTGAGAACAAATTCTCCTTTACAATAACGGCCTAGCCAAGAGGCAAAACACAGCAAAAACATAATAAAATTGGACAAACAGGAATTTAAAAACACACACAGGCATTAAAGATAAACAAGACCACCACCACCTATTTTTGCCGCTTTGCCTGACGGGATTGCTACATCATACGTGCTGAGAGTTTGAGTTTGAGCGGATTGTTTGTTGCTGTCAGGATATCGTTTGCATTGTGTTTGTATTGTGTTTGTATTGTTGCTTAGGGTTCAGCATTTTATCATCAGAAAGGTAAAGGGATAAAAGATTTGCTCTTAAGGTAAACGTTTGTCGCCGTTAGGGGACAGAGAGGGAATTTTCCATTTTTCCCCGTCTAGCTTCGGAAAGCTTGTTAAAAAGTTACCGATTTGTATTACACCCAGCAGACGCAAGGTTTTTTGTGGTTTTTCACCCTCTCAGGAGCAAATCCAAGAGTAGGGAAATATACTATAGCTAACTAGTTTTTGTTGGCTTAAATTTAAATGTAATTGTTGTATTTCAAGCGTAGAGCGTATAGCCGTTTCGGTTGGCTGCTACCAATGCTCTTGCTACAGAAACCGGACCGAAAGTTTTTTATTTCGCTTTAAGTGTTGTTTCCATTTAGACATTTCTGCACCTGAGTGTTCGGAACCGAGGTGTATAGTATTTTTTATCGACTTGGTGTCTCTGTTTAGGCAGTAATTCGTTCAGTGCAGGGAGAGCAGTAGATATATTTAGGGGTGAAAATGTGGCCACCGGCAGTGCAGTGTGAGTGTTGTAGAATGATTGCGTTTCTGGAAGAAGACTTCCAGGAGGGTTTCATCTGCGACAGATGCCAGCTTGTGAAGCATCTCGAGAGCAAGATCCTTGATCTCGAAGCCCAACTTGTTGGTCTCGACTGCCCTGCAGAATTTGTAGAGTTCCAGGAACTAATTAGTACGCCCTTTAGAGAGTTAGCCTGCATGCCGAAGCGGGGTAGGGGGGAGACTCTAGAGCAGGTAGGGAGAGAGATTTGGGTGACGGTAGGGCGCCAGCGTAGAAAAGGGCGCGCACATGCAGGGGCGGCATCTCCAGAAATTGTGGTGTCCAACCGACTCAAGCCCTTGCAGGAAGAGGATCTGGCCCAGCCCTCTGTGAGCGGGAGGACTGATGAGCCCCAGGGCACCCTGGCGGCCAAGCCACCCAGGAAAAGGGAGTTAATTGTAGTGGGGGATTCAATCATTAGAGGTGTAGACAGTATAGTCTGTTTGCGGGAAAAGGAATCTCGCATGGCATGTTGCCTGCCTGGTGCTCAGGTTGATGATCTCCTGGAACACGCGGACAAGCTCCTGGCCAGAGCAGGGGTGGATCCAGTGGTCATGGTCCATGTTGGAACCAATGACATAGATAAGGGTAGGTTTGAGGTTCTGCAGGACAAATTTATAGAATTAGGAACAAAGTTAAGGGGCAGAACCTCCACGGTGGTCTTCTCTGGAATTCTGCCAGTACCACGTGCTAGCAAAGGCAAGCAGAATTTTATATGGAGATTTAACACGTGGCTACAAACCTGGTGCAGGAAAGAGGGGTACAGGTTTATGGGGCACTGGGACTCCTTTTGGAACAGGGGTGAACTGTACAATTGGGACGGGTTACACTTGAACCGGAGGGGTACAGATGCATTGGGCCAGCATATGGTTAGGGTAGCGGAGGAATATTTAAACTAGGGACTGGGGGGGCAGGGAGGGAAATTAGTAGTAGTAGTAGTAGTATTATGGATAGGGAGGTACAGACTGCCCAGATGGAAGATACCAGGGCGGAGTATAATAAATCTGAGGATATCATTCATAAAGATTTTTTAGATCATAATGTGAATAGAGGTGGTTCGGCACACTCAGGTGTGGAGGGGAAGGACAACGTTAGTGTGAGTAAGGCTCTGAAGCTCATGTGTTTAAAGGCGAGAAGCATAAAAAATACATTTTTGGAACTGGAGGCTGTCATGTTGAATGGGGGTTATGACATTGTTGGGATTACTGAGACATGGCTTGGCGCAGCGGATGGGGAGGAATATAATGTAGAGGGATACAAATTGTTTAGGAAGGATAGAACTAATAAAAGAGGAGGGGAGTGGCCCTATATGTGAAAGACAATCTTAATGTGCAGGAAATTCCAGGTATAAACTCATTAGTTTCTTGTGAGGACATCTGGATTAGATTATTGGGAGATCGTGAGAAGGGCCTTAATATAGGAGTATGCTATAGACCTCCAGCTTCAGACAGTAACATAAATAGTAAGTTCTTTGGTAACATAAAACAAATCTGTGCTGAAGGAGAGACGATAATAATAGGCGACTTCAATTACCCCTCTATTAATTGGGAGATAGTGACTTTTTCGAAGAGGCTACAAAGTGTGTTGACCTGAACCAGGCTTATGATATTATATATTTTGACTTTCAGAAAGCATTTGACAAGGTACCACATGAGAGGCTCATTGCTCAAATGAATTCAGTAGGAATTGCAGGAGTAGTTTCACAGTGGGTTCAAAATTGGCTGCAAGGGCGAATACAAAGAGTAACAGTAGGTGGGGCCAAATCTGACCTCGGTGCTGTGGGCAGTGGTGTCCCGCAGGGATTGGTGCTGGGACCTCTGCTCCTCCTTATTTACATAAATGATCTTGATATGGACATTAGTAGCAAAATAGTTAAATTTGCAGATGATACTAAACTTGAAGGTTTGGCAAACAATTTGGAATCGACTAAAGTAATCCAAGATGATTTAAACAAAATCCAAAAATGGGCAGATACATGGCAGATGACTTCACATATTGCTAAATGTAAAGTTATGCATGTGGGAAATAAAAACATTAGACAGGAGTATTTTATGGGAGGAGAAAAGTTAGTAGGTGTTCAATTTGAAAAGGAATTAGGAATTGTAGTTGATCAAAGCCTATCTGCATCAAAGCAGTGTGCTACAGCAGTGAAAAAAGTCAACAGGATGCTGGGATACATAGCAAAAAGTATTGAGTATAAATCAAAGGAGGTTATATTAATGTTATATAATGCCTTTGTCAGACCGCACTTAGAATACTGTGTGCAGTTCTGGGCACCGCACTACAAGAAAGATATAGAAGCTCTTGAAAAAGTCCAAAGAAGGGCAACTAAACTGATACCTGGTATGAAAGGTAAAAGTTATGATGATAGACTTAAGGCACTCAATCTATTTAAACTTAGCAAACGGAGACTTAGGGGAGATTTGATTGAGGTTTTTTAATTCCTAAAAGGGATTAACAAAGTAAAATACCAAAGATTTTTTAAGATAAGTGGGGTCAGCAGAACAAGAGGCCACAGGTGGAAATTAGTTAAAGGCAAATTCCGCAAGATATTAGGACGTTTTTCTTTACACAGAGAGTCAATGCCTGGAACAGCTTGCCAGGTCAGGTAGTAGAGGCAGAAACGCTTGGGCTATTCAAGTCCAGGCTATATGTAGTACTAGATACTCTTTAGATTAGGACATGATGAGCTTAGATGGGCCTGCATAAATTGTAGCAAGAACATGAGTCTGTGAAAATGTCCATGATCAGATATTTAAAAACAGGAACTGATACAAAAAATTGTCCAATCTCAGGGTTTTTGCAGCTCACTCTACTCTCTACACTCTCTACATGTTCTGCACACTACACTCTCTACACTCTCTACACACTCTATACACTCTAAGCTTATGTGAAGCCAAGCAGCTGTTGCACACAGCAAGTGTGCTCAGAAGCAGTGATGTGAGAGATAATTTTATCTGACTTGTCACTAGTCGTGTTTGAGAAAGACATTAGGACTTTTTTGGGTACATATCTGCATGAAGTATTTTTTTAAAGTAAGAAATAATGAATTAGAGCACATTCTAACATTGCATAACTTATCATAATGCATTTTAAGCCATGTATTTTAATATGTATGTGTGATCATCTTTGTTGCACATGCATCTATATTGTAAACATTGACATAATGTCTGCTCCTGTATGCTTTTATCTCTGATAATGCTTTTAGCTCTGAGTCTGTTGTAGAATGCCCAAAAGCATTGCATGGATGTTTGAGTGACTCTTATGATGAAAGATTTATATAGACAAACCTCACATGCAATGGCAAGCATATGAATATACCACTCAATGTGTAGAACATTATGATGCTATTTTCCCAACGTGTTTGTGTGTCAAGTTTGTAGCCAGCTCCCACACATTTTTCTTTGGATGCCAATGCAAGTCATTAATGTACACAACAGTTGAACAAAAAGTATGACGGCACTAAACCCTCTGTCTGTTCTGTGGTTCAGCTCCACGGTTCATGGCCTTCAAGGACGGGTTGACTCCTTAGAGAAATCAAACACTAAACTCATCGAGGAGGTTTCCCTCTGCTTGTTCTCAGATCATTTCCTCATGCGTATTATTGTGTAATATTCATTTATTTGTGCAGTTTAACAGTTATGGCTTATTTACAGCTTGCCATAGCGAAAAACAACATCATCAAACTACAAGAGGAGAACCATCAGCTCAGAAACGAGAACACCATCATTCTCATGAAAGCCCAGCAGCACCTCACAGTATGTCTGTTTAAGCTCTGTCTTTATCATGTCCAGACTTTCCAGTCCATTTTACTAAACACAATGGCTTTTTCTCACCATTCAGTGGTACCAGGAATGAAGAAAATGTGATTTAACGTTTCATAATATAGCCTGATATACTGTCCCTGGTTGTTTAGACTGGAGCTCAAAGCTGGAGCATCAAAACAAAAACCAGCTGAGCTGCCTCAGGGTAGACATTAGAGTGTGGACATTAGAATACAGACAAAACAACATTTGCATCACCTTGCACTGTGACTAGACAGAGCAGGTGTCTTCAGTGATGTTTTCAGACCGAAGGGTCAGAAAGTAACCATTACGTGCGGGGTTTGGCCAGGTGACCCAGGGGGACGTGGACGTGGAGCTGGACACGTACAAGCAGTCAAGGCAGGGCCTGGACGAGATGTACAATGAGGCACGGAGACAACTGAGGGAGGAGTGCCAGCTCAGACAGGTTAGAGGTCACTCTCGCCTTCCCCCAGTAAAAGCACCTCATGCACATACATCCCATTCACCCCTAACAGTAGGTCAGTTGTTCTCCTCTTAAGGGATCTGCACTGCAGCAAACTGGATTACCACCACAAATTCTCTACTCCCAGCAGATAGGCAACATATTACTAATACTGAAAGTTCTGCCTCTGCTGTTGAAGCTGAAATGTTTCAATTTTGATACAATGTTTGTGACGGGGCAAGACTAAGGACAATACGGGTGTCGTGGATGTCCTGTCTTTGGGCACACCTCTTCATAAAGTGTAATACAGAACTGGAAACTCATGTTACCAATTGTAACCTCCTCGAGTCAGGATATACAAGATGAGTAGGATGGCAGGAGTTGACAACTGGGTGCTATAGAGACTCTGGGGTATCAAAGCACCAGTGACACAGCTCAAAGACGTAGAGCACATGGGTTCCTGTGGCCTTGGGGTCGGACCAGAGACATGGGAGTGTTAGGGACATGAGCTGCAGTAATCATGCAATAATGTAATATTATATTGTCATAATGTCTGTAACAATATAATAATCTAACAGTGATAGCATAATTATGCAATAGTATACAAATATAATGCAATAATTATGCAATGTTACAATGTAATAATATCATAATGTCATAATGTAATAATGCATGTGTGTCCCAGGACATTGAGAATGAGCCTGTGTTAATGTTGTTAGCTGCAGTTATAATAAATATACACCATTTAGCAGACAATTTTATCCAAAGCGACTTACAGTAGTGAATCCATACATTTTTCAGTATATGTGGTCCCAGTGGGAATTTAACCCACAACCTAAGCGTTGCCAATGCCATGCTCTACCTACTGAGCCACTGAGAACCAGTTATAATTTCACAATAATTATGTAATAATGTAATATTTAAATCTAATGATGTAATGATTTAATAATATAATAATGTGATGTAATATTTAAATGTAATGATGTAATTAAATAATAATATAGTGATGTAGATGTGATTCTGTGGCTCAGTAGGTAGAGCACGGTGCTGACTAACGCTTAGGTTGTGGGTTTGATTCCCATTGGGACCACATATATTGAAAAATGCATGCATTCACTACTGTAAGTCGCTTTGGATAAAAGCATCTGCTAAATGGTATATACAGTATATATATGTAATAATGTACGTGTGTCCCAGGATGTGGAGAATGAGCTGGTGGTGCAGGTCAGCATGAAGCAGGAGATGGAGCTGGCTATGAAGCTGCTGGAGAAGGACATCCACGAGAAACAGGACACACTGATTGGCCTGCGACACCAGCTGGACGAGGTCAAGGCCATCAACGTGGAGATGTACCAGAAAATGCAGGTAGAGCTTTTACATTTAATCACATATATATGTTGTCAGTCGTTTGAATATCTTTTCAGGTTGTTGGATATGTCATCATATTCGTTGAATATATTGTCTGATTGGTTGAATATATTGTACAGTTGATTCTAGTACTTCTTGGCTACAATTTAACAGACAGTATTTCTGATCCTCTTTCTGTAGTATTAGTACTCTTATATTTTCCTGCGCCTGTGCAATTTGTTTTGTTGGTTGCTCTGGATAAGGTGCTCTTGCTGGTCGACACTGCCTGAGTGCCATGCTGGCTGCGATTGATACAGGCTGTTTTGGCTAACAATCTTGGATCACAGGATGGCTCCTTCCTGCAAGGTGATTCTAGATTTTAGGTACTGTCTTTTATCTCGACAGCGTTCTGATGACAACATGAAACAGAAGAATGACATCATCACACGGCTGGAGGAGAAGACCAATCAAATAACTGCAACCATGAAGCAGCTTGAACAAAGGTAGGGAGCTTGATTTTCTTAAATCATATTTACCCGAAGGGTTCGGATAGTGAACAGCGTATGCCTATGTTCTTGTTGTGGATGAACTTTTTAAGTAGTGTCTAATGTAAATGTGTAGGATGTACTGAATATGTAGGATGTATTTAATGTAGAATGTACAGCCTTATTCTAAAATTGATTTTTTAATTGACCTCAGGTCCAATGTATTTATTCAAAATAAAAACCCCATAATGACAAAGCAAAAACAGGTCTTTGTTCCCTTTGAATCCTTTTGAACTTGATTTATTCAAAATTAAAAACTGATATCACATTTACATAAGTGCATTCAGACCAAGCCATTTGCTATGACAAACCCAGTAACTGGGAAAGAAGAAATTGAGCATTTCAATGATGGTGCATCCTGGGGACTTTCCCTTTGATCATCCTTGAGATGTCTCAACAGAACTTGATTATAGAGAGTTCACCTGCTTGGCAAATTGAATTGGGACTTTTGTAGACATGCTTTAAAGAAAGGCACAATCAATTGAATTTATATAAGGTCCCACAGTTGACAGTGCATGTCAGAGTAAAAACCAAAGGGTCTGAATACTTGTTTTTTATTTGTAATAAATGTACAAACATTTCTAAAACATTTTGCTTTGTCGTTATGGGCTATTGTGTGTAGATTGATGAGGAAAAAAATGAATTTAATCAATTTTAGAATAAGGCTGTAACATATCAAAATGTGGAAAAAGTGAAGGGGTCTGAATACTTTACGAATGGACTGTATATTACTGCTATTAATGGGAGAGTGAGGGTTCATGAAACCCAAGATGAGCGTGTTATCAATAATACTGATCAGAACCAGTGTTTTTTTTAAGGGAGAGCAGTCTTTGATTAGTTTATAGGGGCCAATGACTGACAGCAGAATTATTACCTCCTCCTATCATAGGGTTAATGAAACCTACCTCACTTTCCCAGCCCTAATTACAGCAATTCTATAATACACATTATATAAGTCCAGTCAGTCTGTTAGTCTTGTAAGTGGAAACACTATTGGAATGCCTGATTATTCTCACATGGCTTGAAATTATTATTATTCTAATTAATAATAATAATAAACATAAAAACAATAACACCAATAATAATTATTATAATAATGATTATAATAATAGTAATCATCATCACCATCATCATCATCAGCTTTACCAGCCACTTTGGCTGTGTTTGCTTTAATATTCAATTTGGCTCGTACCCTTTTTGGTCTCCATTTAACGCTCAGAACTCAATGAACGGACCCTTACTTAAAAACAACAGAATAGCTCATGTGCTGAAATAGACAGAAAGGCTTTACTCTACCACTGTAGCTTATTGTTGTGGACGACTGACAGAGGTTCGTAAGCACTCTCCTTGACAACGGCATACCATATTTGGTGGCTAAATGCAACCAAAATCACTTGTAGCTCACTTCAGGCCACAATGTGAAAAAAATCAAAAGTATGTTCAGGAATCCATTGCATCAGTGGAGAACTTTCTCCAGATTTTGTGTTGATGTCTGAGGGACAATCCTGGTTCTACCCCTGAGGCACTAAGATGAAAGCATGAATTAATAGGCAGCACATGATAGTAATTTCCATGCTATATTATTTGTGGTAATATTCATAGGATATTATTGTCAAGGAAAGCACTACAACCAATCCCTGTCCAACATTACCGTTTCATAGGCTGCCTTATACATTTGAGCTCATGGGATTGTCTGTGGGTTTTTTGGGTACAGTGTCATTGAGTTTTAAAATCTAAACGGAAAGTGTTGTGTGCAAGACAAAAGGGTCCAACTCAATGTTAAACTTGTAGGTAAAATATGTAGTTTTTCAGCAATACTGGCTGGTTCTAAAGATAATGTTAATTTCAAGGCCTACTCTCTGGTGTTTTGCATGCCCTCCTTTTTAGAGATGAATACGTGTCACCTTATTTCAGTTTGGTTCCGTACCTTCTTCTCTGATGCCTGGTTGTGTGATGTGGTGCTTTCACGGCTTTGTCATGTTCCTGTCAACACGGGCCACCCCTTCCTTTCTCTTCTGTTGGTTTACCGCCATCTTGTTTGTAATACTTTACGAATGCATTTGCTTAATAATCTCTTAAAGCTTTTAGTAACATGGATATTTCACTGATATTGACATCCTCTTTTCCCTTTTTTGTTCTCCCGTTTTCCTTTCTTGTTCTCCATATCTCCATCACTTTTGCACATTTGTCAACGTCGACACACCTCCCCCACCTCTTGATTTCCCCCCATCTTTAAAACTTTTAATTTCAACAGCGATAAAGACTTGCTGAATCAGACACGAACTCTGGCAATGTCCTTTGTGAAATGTGCCAGCACAGACACTGAACACCAGTACAAGCTTGTCAAAGATATTTCTTTCTGAAGTTTAACACAGACAATTTCCCTGTACCGAGTAGGCAGTGGTCTGATAGGATGAAGCATCTGTTATCTGTAATCAAAAGGGTTGACTGTTCTCTTGGTTTAGTTGTTAATTATTATAATAATTTTTTTCAGTTATTTAGATTTTTTCAAGACTAGCTTTTTTAAGAGTTTTATAGAGCAGCCCTTAATGTTGTAATAACACGTACAAATAATTGTAAGGTAGGGCACCCATTAGAGAGAATTAAAAAGTACATTGTATGTCTTTTAAGATCTGAAACAATAAAATTAGATGTTTTCAAAGACTGCTCATCGTCCTTGGCGTGCATCATTTTGAATTAAACAGGGTCTGTTTTTTTACCCGTGACGTTGAGCAAACAATGAACCCATGCTTAACCCTGTGCTCACACGCCAGCCTTGCCCAAATCTTACACGCCAACTCTCTCCTTTTTTTATTTTCTCTCCACTCTCCAATTTTCAGGCCAATGGTTTTCCTTTTAGATGGTTGACATCCCCATTTTCTGTTGTTGGTCTTTTTCATTGCCCCCCCCCCCTCCCTGGTGTGATGGGAGCCTCGGTTTTACCCAGTTGGTTTGAATTATGGCAGATTGCAGGATGCGGAGCGCGATCGATGGAGCGCTGAGGATGGAGCCCGCAAGTTCAAGCAGGACTTTGCCAATAAAGCAGACAGCCTGCAAAAACAGATCACCCACAGAGAGACTCAGCTGTGAGTGCCACGATCACTGTACTCTCTGATCCCCTACTGTGCATTTAAACTGTACTCTCTGTCTCAATATGTCTCACATCCTGTGTATTTAAACGCATTGCTGTTCATAATTAGGGCCTTATTTTCAATAGTTTGATAAATCAATTCAGCAATTAATAAATGGTTGTTTGCTTATTTGATGTCATACAGTACATGTATTTTACATAGAAATTAAATCTAGTGATTTGTAATCAAGAGGGTTAATACAAGAATTTGGGGTGATAGTTGACCCTTTACCCCAAATGTTAAAGGTTAGACTTCCAACTTGATAAAGGTACTTTACCTGAGTGTCTGCAGTCTACATATGCTGCTGTATAAATGGACTCTATGTTTATAAAGTATGCTGTGTAAATGTGCCCTGGTATAAGATAACCTTCTTATTTATTCAGGCTTCAGCTGGAAACAGACTTGAAGATTGAGAAAGAGTGGCGGCAGACTCTACAGAACGATCTGGAAAGAGAACAAGAAACCATCGCCCAGCTCAGTGCAGAGGCACAGCAGATTAACGGACTGAAAAAGGTCAATTATTTTCTAGCGTAACACTTGCTTTCTCACATTTTTATTTAAAGTCATTGCCTTGAACCGTCTTTGTGACTATAAACTCACACAACGTGAAAACACATATCTACTCTAACACAGGGATATCAAACTCTAGTCATGGATGGTCACAGTATTTGCTGGGTTTTGGTGTGTTTCAGTACTGAAGTGCTTAATTTAAGTCATTGATTGGCTAATGAGTCCAATAAGTCCATTGACTGGCTAAAGGTCTAAATTGGCTGCTGTTTGAAAGAAAACCGCAAAAACCTGCTTGCACTGAAGAAGTTTGAGATCCCTGCTTTAACAGATAAATGTAAAGGTTTTATTTTTCATGGCATGTTATCTACAGTGGCCTTCAAATCTATTCATGCCACAGATAATGTAGATTCAATATTTCTACCATGTAAGTCTGATAATCCATCTCCAGTCAGAATGGCCAGGAAAATTTAAATATTCTAATGGTTTATTACAATAAATGTCACAAATTAACAAAAACATTGAGAAGGACAGACAACCAGTACATGCCGTGCCTGGGAGCCACACTTTGGACTCCCCGAATTATATTTTTTTCTCTTTAAATAATACAAATTTGGTTTGTCAGAAGCTTAGTTGAATATGGACTTTCTGGTTCGATAATGATGGTAGGATATTGATCCAATACCATCACAGAAAAATATCCAGTTTTTCAAATAATTGGTTAAGAAAAATATCCAGTTTTTCAATAAAATAATTGGTTCGACAGAAAAAGGAAACAGTCCAAATGGCTCTTTGAAACCCCTGGGTTAAGGGAACATGAAATCTTTTTTTTTTTTTTTTTTTGTATATATTTAGATTGACCTCAAAACCCACACCTCAATCATATAAGCCATTTGTGGACTGAGCACATGGCCACCATGAAATCTAAATGGGCAGGAGAAATTGTGCCAGAATGAGTGAATCCCAGAGTAGGATCTGAAGTGTCTGAAGCCGATTCAAATTTACCATCTTGTCTGTGTCAAAGTCACATATGGTGTTACTCTGTCTAGTGGTAATGCAATTGTAAATTTTCTGCTAACTCATAATTTTGTTACATTTTAAGGGTATGAATACATTTGGACGTCACAATATTAAAAGTATCAGCTGAAGTCTCCCTCCCTTTCTCGGTCAGTCTAACAGGAATGCTAACAATGTTTCCATGTTTAGGGCTTCCTTTATGTTAACTTTTGAAACTGTATGCAGGCAGATGTTACATTTGCACAGTGAATACAGGGTTTACAGCTATGTTGTATGTGTTGCTTCAGGAGTTTCACAGGCTGCAGGACGAGAACAGGCAGCTGCAGGGAATCTGCCAGGAGCAGGAGCAGGCACTCCAAGAGCTTGGTTGCAAACTCAGCGAGTAAATACCTCACGAACCAATCAGCTTCATAGATTATCAACCTATCAACTTTATAGATCATTAACCAATCAGCATCTACTGCACTGCACAGTCTATCAGTTCAGAGCTCATGGTGGCTTTTGCTGATCAGTCTAAATGAGAACTGGTCAAACCCAGACATTTAACATGGAAAATAACCTGAATATACCTCCAGATATTGCCGATTTGCAGTGTTTCACATCTTTAATTACACTTTTTCACAACACCTTGTGGTTTATGAGGGTGTGATCATATAGCATGACACCGCCTAAAGTACCAAAGACCAAACATACAACAAATAGGCATAGTTTTCTTGTGTAGAATGTCATGTTTGAAAAGCATGGAATAGACCTGTGGAATTATGTGCATTTCTTGTACAATGGGGCAACTAAGTCTGTGTAAAGCATTAGACTTCCAGACCCAGAGGCTCATGAACTAGAGGGCTTTTAGTGAGTGGTGTCCCAAAACCTTGGTGGCCAAATTGGCCCAATGATTACTATTCACATCTGTGACAATAAATGTTTTGATGACTATAAAACCTGTTTCTATCAGCTAAACCATTATGGATCATTATTTTGCTTACAAAACAGATACTAATGTGATGGCTCAACGTGTCCCCTAATGTCTCCAAGTGGCCCAATTAAATTATGTAACACTGAGAATCAGACTGCAACATGTTGTTGCCTATTAGACACACACAAAAGTCAAACCAAAGAAGTGGATAGCAGGAACAGAAGTTTTTTTCCAATTTGTTTTAGCCAAGACAGAATTGCACTTCTGGCAATTGTCTGCCCTCATTGAAAAAAACTATTTGTAGAGCCTGTTAGTGTCTTATGCAAAGCCTCACGTTAAATGAACCGGTTGCTTTGGGGCTTTTGGCATCGTAAAAGCAAATAATAAATTCAAATAAACTAAGAGAAAAGTATAAAGAGTTTTCTAAAAAGTTTTTTGAGTTTTTTCCAAAAAGTGTGTGCGCCCTCTTCAATCGCATGCATCTTCAGTAGCATCAAGATGCGCATAAAGATCATTCATGATAGTAAATGCAAACCAAAGGAGATATTATATTGTTGTAAAAGATATCCCATTGGCTAGAACCCTAGACCAATTTCAGTATATATGGAGGGAAGTAGTATCCATTATGCCAGCGGATCATATTACTGTTGCCACTGTTTGGCCAACACTTATTGGAGAATAATGGTAAAGGGCTTATTTTGTAGCAAAGATTTAACATTATGAGGATAGAAACCTTTCCTATGCGAAACACACTCACATACAGTATCTCGTTGACCCAGGAGAATGACATCTTTGCTGTTGTTGGCGTTATGAAGCTCATCGTATTGATGTGAATTGGCCTCCACTGTTGAAAAGACAAGCTTCCACCTGATCTCTGCATATAATACATGTTCATATTTTCGGTACATTGAACCATGATATTTAAAGAAGGGCATGTTATATGATGTAGACGGCCCGCCAGTGACAGTGAAGGGGTTAATTCAATATCAGCATCAATAGAGTCAATATCACTGTATAGACCTTTTGTTAATACCAAGATGCAATTTAGTTTATCAAGAATGATTTTCACCATTATATTTAGAATGTTTAATATTAGTCGGTAGCCAATTGAATCCTGTAGATTGGCCATGAAAACAGGCAGTAATTGAAGTGCACAATATATCTCAATCCATTGTCTGTATTTAACTTTCATTAGATGGCATGTTTGTATTTGCTAAACTTGCCATTTCTTTAATGTTTCAGATCAAAGTTGAAAATTGAAGACATAAAAGAAGCAAACAAAGCGCTACAGGTGGGTGTTAGATTAGCTCAGGGTGTCCAAACTACGGCCCGCACCTGAATATAAGCCGCGGTCCATTTAAATTTAGGGAAAAAAACAAATAATGGAATATGGCCCGCGCATGAAACTTGCACTTGACTGAGTTGTAATTTTAGTTTCACCATAGTGGAGCCACCGTATTCATTGAACACAGAGTTAAAAGAACTGGTCTCAGCTTTTTAACCGTAGCACCCCGTCGACAGAAAATGGAGCGCTCTAATAGTGGCCCAGCAGGGTTTTTCTGCATTTGGCCCTCAGTGGAAAAGGTTTGGACACCCCTGGATTAGCTGTTACATCTATCAACTATTTCATTTCTCTATTAAGATCTGCCACCTCAAACATGTATAATTGAATTTAAAACAGTTATTACTGTTAATTACATTATCAATTTACAGTCATAGTCTTTAAATATTCTCACTATGGTTTTATGTTTTAATGGATGTACTTGTGTATACCATTTCCAAGCTGAGTTCAGGAATCATGGCTTTGTGTTCCAGGGGGGGCAGGTGTGGTTGAAAGACAAGGAGGCCACCCACTGCAAGTTGTGTGAAAAGGAGTTTTCCATATCCAGAAGAAAGGTTGGGCTTTTAAACAGGACACAACTGGTCTTTAAAATATGTATTATGCTTAACGTTAGGGGTGACAACTACGATACTGATAATTCAATTCCATCTGAAACAACAGTGCATGTGTGATGTGCACAATATCCCTGCTAACTAATCCCTGTCGTACACATAGCTAATGCAAGAAATGATCCAGTCCAACAACCCGTTGCCATCCACCACACACAAACTTAATCAAATTATACTCAAATTTAAAAACAAACTTCATGCAAATGTTTGCTCAAATTTAAAAGAATGTAAATGTTAACAGTGTCACGCTTTGTACCACTCATGAGGCTTTATTTTTACCCTCTTCAAAGTAAATCAAACTCTAAGAGCAATAATACAGTGAAAATGACTTTATCAATGTAATCCAGCGGCTGATTAAATGGGATGTTCACCATATAGTCATAGTTGCTATGTGGCACCTAGAGTACAAGTGGTAAACAAAACAAAAAAAACGATGTAA
Source organism: Aldrovandia affinis (assembly GCA_029706075.1). NCBI lineage: Eukaryota > Metazoa > Chordata > Actinopteri > Notacanthiformes > Halosauridae > Aldrovandia > Aldrovandia affinis. The sequence continues at coordinate 2,519,078 of JAINUG010000139.1, read as the reverse complement.
AGTCACTTTGTAGAGTGCTGGACCACCACATGTGGCCTGTACGGCCTGAATGTGCCATAGCAGAGTCTAATAGAGAATACAATACCACTCTTCAACAAGAGTCAATGGTTGAAGTGGAAGACAAGCCTCAGGTGTTGTGTTATGTATTCATTTAAGTCCCCCAGACTGAAATTCCCCTTTAAAGCGGTCTCAAACCCTGTGGATTCTGGGTAGTTTTTTAGAATTCACCGACAACTTAATCAATTATAACCTGGAACTGCAAAGGAGGGGAGGCCCTGATGTGATTTCCATTTAACACAAAGATCAGACCTGCAGCTCTGGATTATAGAATAACTCTGAAGTGTTAGCTTTTTATCCATCAAGCAATTGCAATTTACAACATGTAAATACTTATACATCTGATTAATTAATTGTAATTTTTCCCTATAGTTTTCTGTGTTAAGATCTGTCACAAAAAGGTCCTGTGTTTTACCACTTGGCTTTTCCTGCTCATTTTCCAGCACCACTGTCGAAACTGCGGGGAGATATTCTGCAACGCCTGCTCTGACAATGAGCTGCCCCTCCCCGCCTCGCCCAAACCAGTGAGGGTCTGCGATACCTGCCACGCCCTGCTCCTCCAGCGCTGCTCCTCCAATGCTACCTGAGGGGGCAGGGCTAGCCCGCTAGGGCCCCAACCACCTCCGCTCTCAGCCTCGTCCACGCAACTCCAAACCAAATGGCTGCAGCAAAGCCCAGACTGCAGCCTCCTCTTATGTGTTTACAATGGATAGGGGGGCAGCCAATGGGAAACCAGTCCCTTTTTCATTTAATTTCCAACTGTGTCTGAAGTGCTTTGTGAGACCAATATCTATGGTGACTGTCTGCATTCTCAAATATGCCAATGAAACACAGTGGTCTGGGTTCAACAAGCATTTGCCTTTAAGATTCGCTCAGAAATAAAGTGTTCTTTTTTCAATTTGGCAAGTTCGCCAATCACCAAAATTAACTTGCCAAGCTTTGCAAAGGAGAAAAGTTCCACTTGCATTCAGTTGTTAGCACAAGTTACGGACAAATGTTGAATGAATTGAGGCCAATGTCTCTTAAAAAAGAAAGGATGTGGCTCATTGTGGAGTTTCAGCAGCAGAATGAAAAGGTTTGAACAGAGAATCAAGCTCATTGTGGGGTGAAACAGTATGAATCCAAAGTTACTGCTGTGCCCTTGAGCAAGTACTACATCGCTTCAGTACATATCCTACTGTATAAATGGATAATGCCTGAAAATGTAATTCTGCAAGCTAAGGGTGTTTGCAAAGGACACAAAGTCATAAGACACTAGATACAGATAATGACAGAACATAAAACTGGGAGTAGAATGAATGAGAACGTGCTCCCTGGTCCTGCGAGGAGCTGGTTTAATTAACAGGATATTTGTATTGACCTTTTTGTTACTTATTTTATGTGAAAATGTAGAGATTGCTCTGTCCAGCAGACTGTTGCATGACTTGGTTTTTATTTGGGGTAGGGATGGTCTGGATTTCATAATTCACACGTGCCTGGGAAATTAAGTTCAGATGGTACAGCCAAAACAAGGTGTGTTCTTTTCTTTTTTTTGCAGGGAGGAAAACTTTTCAGAAAGTTGTATTTTTCATAAACCCTAATATTGTTCTCAATGCTGACTAACTTGAAGGAACAGAAACTACAGCACAGTAACTTTGTTTTATATTAATGTAATTATTTTAAATGGATTACTGACAAATGCCTATATTCTTAAAGACTCATGGTAATATTAGAAATTATTTATAGGATATAGCAAATATTTACAGTAAGTGTCAATTAAAATATTTACTGTTAAACTGGACTTTTTTCAAGAAGCAGTATTTTGTGGATGTTATTTCAGAAAAGTATTTAAATTTAATTGGTCAAGTTTTAGATGTAACGCTGAGTTCACTTGTTCACCCACAAAGGCCAAAGGCGCGACATTGTACTGTAACTTTGTTAGTGACCACTAAACTGTCCTATACATTTATTGTATATACGTTTGATAAGTAACAAGTGATTTGTGTACACTTTGAATGAATTGCTCCAAAACTGGAATTAATCCATTAATATCTTTGATTTAAAAGAAACTGTTTTACATTTCATAAAAACATTGGATGTCACTGCGTTGCTTAGATAATTGGAAGTCCACATATTGTGTGTGCAGTTATAACTGCTAAAGAAATGCCATTGTATGTTTACAGTGAGTACACTGAATTTGATGCCCTTGTCCACAATGCTAAAGTATTCATTTTGTGGCCAAAAATGTACATTGCCTTTAAAGTGAAGTCTGTTAATGGTGAAGTATTAATGGTGATTGAGGTGCTGGCTACTTTTAATGATCGTCCTGATTCTAGTGCTTTTGCTGCAGGTTTGAGTGTAGGGTTGTGGCCTACAGTGTTCTGTTATAGGGAAGCTCTAATGACTGGTAGAAGTGCTGCAGCCTTACTTATTTAGAATCCTCTAGGAGGCAGTGATAAGGCCTTGTGTTTGTCAGCAGTAGTGTTAAATTGATCCACTTGCCCTATAATACAACCTAAATGCGTGTTACTGAAGTAGACAGCAGCTTGCGATCTATGGAATGGCCCATGAAGTGCGTTTGCATTCTTGCGTTGCCATGTTGCGATTGGTCCCTCGTATTAGTCTAGTAGGATTTCTGAAAAAAGGCCCCGTATAAGGCTCTACGTGAATTTTGGGGTTGGGAACCAGACTTTTTAGCATAATTCAGATATGCTGAATCCAATCAACCTGGCTCCCAAGCAAAATTTTCTAATTTGCATAACAAAATGGCCGCCAAATTTCCGATTTTCTCCAATAACTCTGTAACCAGGAAAGCAAAAATGACAAAGAAAGTGTCTATACCTATGTTTTGAGGGTCAGATAATGTGATTAAGAAAATTTTTAAGTAATCAGTGATAATCCTACTCTTAAAATATGCAAATTAGTGGCCGCCATTACAGAAAAATCATTTTTCCCCAATATCTCTGTAACTAGGCAAGCAAACATGAGAAATTAGTGTCTATACCTATGTTTTGAGGGTCTGAGAATGTGATCAGTGATAAGCCAGATGCTTCATTATGCAAATTAGCTACCAATGAATTACACAACAATCCATGTAACAATGCTCAATGCACAGGTTCCCAACTTTACCCCAAAATACTCCTTGATGCTTATTCAGGCATCACAGAGCAATATGTTATGTCAATCCCTCTCAATGGCCATTGAACCACACAAGGACTATTGAGGTCATGGTTTTGAAGGAAGGATTTTTAATTCATGGATAAAAAAATAAACAGTACCATGAAAGAGAGTTGGTTGTAGTCTATATGCGGTTTATAGTTTGAGACACATTTGTCATGGTAAACAGTTCAATGAATACAAATAAGCAGAACTCTGAGTTCAAAACGAGTCTTACTGACTCAGAACTGAAATTATGAAGTCTCACTCACAAAATGCCTCATCCTGATGTCTGGTAGAATAAACTTTGTTGGACTAGAACATATTCATGCAAGGAGTTCTTCACTTTGTTTCTGACATGCACACATCGATGTGCATCGTAACCCGGATTTGTGGCATTTGCACTGACGCGCCTTGCATTGCTTCTGGCATGCACACAAAATCCAGGCAAAAATCCAGGCAACCTCCAGGCAACCTTCTGGGATTGGACTCAATCAGAATAGGCTGAAGTCCTGAATCACCATGTTTCCATCCCATGTCCACATGTGCAGGAAGCTCAGGTACGGCACAGTGAGCATTTCTCCAAACCATTGCTTGATAGTGTACTCGCATCAAATGGAACTGGAGAGCATCACTTGTTGGTGGCATTGCTTCTGGTTTACCAGTCTTGGAGAACAGTATATGCCTTGCTGCATCAACAGAGTCTGTTTTGTGCACATCATATATTCTGCAGACAAACACTTCTGAAGATCGAATGGTCTCCTCTGTGAGTTCACCGATTCCCAAGTTTATGAGTAATTGATGGTGCTCTTTGAAGACTTTCCATGATGACCTTTTGGTGTGATTTGCGATGTAGGATGTGGTGTCGCACCCGGTTAATGCATTAAATGGTAACAAAGCTGTTACTGAATCTCTTGGTAGGTTGTTGAAAACTGCATCAATGGGTATATATCGCCGTTTCTTAGTGGTACCAGACATCATCCAGAGGTGTTCACATTGTACACGTGGGAAGTGGGAAACCAAAAGCACGAGAACATCAGTGTCCCTTGATGACACAACAACTGTATTGAACTGGCTGTGCACAGCATGTAACACCAACCCGTGTCAGCTTCTTCATGTGTGGCTCTCAGTTGAGTCAAATTAGTGGTTGTCTTTGATGGCCTAACCTCAAGTTCCTCTCTGAATCCCCCAGCAACTACAATCTCCTTATCATCAGGTGCCTGAGAACACAGTTCCTCAGACAGTAAATGTGCAAGATGGCACATCACGACCCTCAACAAGTCGTCTGATTGGTCGAGCTGCTTTTGTGCGTCATGTCCTGGTAGCATCCTTGATTGTCTCTTCTCTATATCTGTCGAACACGTCTACCCGTTGGTAGTTAGAACCTGCCTTCAGTACTGCTCTTACATATGTGTCAGCCAAATCACCAAAGGTCACTGCATTGTCAGGCTTTCCCAGAGCAACCACCAGTGCTTGTCCATCAATAATGAGGCAAGACGATGAGTCATGAAGTTCAGTAGCTTCAGGACAGACTATGTCTTCAGTTAACTTGTCTGCCAGTACGGACTTGTTTCCAGTGCGGAGTGTACCATTCATTTCAGCAAGTGATACAGGAACTGGCAGAAGCTCGTGCTTTAGGACAGCTGGCAAGTCAACTGGACGACCTGCCTCATAGGCAGTAACAAGGCGTTGGAGGATGTTTCTGTCTGCCTTCAGGATAGTTCTCTTGTCCTTGTCTTTGGGGTCTTTGACCACTTCATACAGAGATGCAAACGTTTTGGCATTACTCCTGTGTAGGGTCACATGGATTGGGACATCTGGCTTGTCACCTTGCTCAGGGACAATCATCCTCCACTCAACAAATCTGTTCACTTCTTGTCCGAGTTCTTTGGCACAAAGTAACGAGTTTTGGATTGCCTCTGTTGCTAAGTCTTTTGTGGCAAGATTTTGCAATGACCCTGGTGAAACTGAATCAAACACCTTGAATCCCTGGAAGGCCAAGAGCAATGGCATTTCGTCGTTGTTGTCCCACTTTTGCCATGATTTGGTAGCTTCATTGTGAACACGTGTACTGCCAGGACAGTTGTTGTACATTCCATGCATTTCATCTGCAATGTGAGACCTCAGATTATATGAAAGGGTCCATCTACAAAGCGCTGATGTTGTCTTTGTGATGCCAATGATTCCACCTCCTTTCTTTCCTGTACCATTTATCCACTCCATGGCATGGTCTGGATCTACTTGGTTGAACTTTTGAACAGAACGCTTGACAACAAAGTTGTCCCTTTGAAACTCTGATAACACGGTGTGGTGTCCCCAGGGGTTGGGCGACACGCACGGACCTTGCAGAGGGCGTAGGCAAGTTTAAGAACAAGGAGGAGGCAGTATTCAAAAACAAAACAATGATTTAATAAACAATTAGTTTAGACAACACAAAACAAAGGGTGGGGTCTTCAGGGGAATACAAACACAAAGTCCACAAATCCTTATCTCGTCGTCAATGTCCAAAATCCAATCCAAAATCCAGGTCCAAGTCCATAATCCAGTCCGTAGTCGATATCCAAAGGGGGTCCTCAAAACAATCCAAGTTCATTCACAAAAAAACACACTCCAACACTCTCTTTCTAAATCCTGGCTGGTCAACAACTTCACAGGCTTCTCTTTCTCTCTCCTTCAACACACTCAATACGTTCCTACTCCTCTCAGCAGGTGCTGCGAGCGAGTCCTTTAAATAGGCCTTGAAATGGCCTTCAGCTGGTCGTTAGCTCCATTGCCTTCACTCCGTTCAGGTGTGACTGTGGCCTGCTGGGAAATGTAGTGTTTTGGGCTGCCATGTGTTGGAGGCCAGGCAGCCATTTTCTTGTGCAGCCCCATGGGAAAATGCAAGTTGATGCATCTCAGCTATATACACTGGACCCCATCTTGCATAGTTCAGGTTGTCATACCGCATGAAGTATGGCAACATCAGACTGAAGGAGTGGAGATGAAGGTCCAAGATTCCATCACACTGAGCTTGAGTGAATTGCAACAGTACTGAGACCATGTCCATGTCGTTCCACCAAAAGACGGAGTTCACATCATCAGATTTACTTGCCAAGAAATCTGTGAGAAGCTTGTGAAATCTGCTTCAGGCATGTTATCAGCTCTGGAATTCTTTCAGGATCATCATCAGCAGCCAATGCAGAAATTTCATCATGGCATTCCTTGTCCGATTCTGCCGCAAACAAGAGAAATGTTGGCAACAAAAGCCGCCACAGGGCTTGTAAGGTAAGTTTGTGAGCTCTCAGAGCCTTGTTGTATGCTTTTCCTGACAGGACAAGCTGCACAGCACCCTCACCCCAGCAGTCCACTCTCCAGCCACTCTTCAGCTAAACCAGATCCAGCCATGTGATCTCCTATAGCCTTCAGGAAGTTCATCGCGGTATAAAGTCCACCAAGGCGAGGGATTAATTTATCCCGGTATTCTTCGACAGACCACTTCAGTTCCATGAGTTTGCAGAATAGTGCTTGGTCCACTGTAAGGACTGTATGCTCCTGACCAAAATGTGAAGATATTGCCATGCACCTCTTCACGACTGTATTTAGTGCAGTGGTTCTTAATCCTCTCCTCGGGGAACCCCAGCCAGTCCATGTATTTGTTCAGTTCCACCACCAGCACACCTGATTCAACTAATTTCTACTTAACGAGCGTTGATTAGTTGAATCAGGTGTGCTGGTGGTGGAATTTAACAAATACATGGACTGGCTGGGGTTCCCCGAGGAGAGGATTGAGAACCACTGATTTAGTGTATCTAACTCATGAGCCGGAGCAAGAACTACGGGCAAATATCCTACTGCTGTCTGCTCTGGTTCCTCTGCCTGCGTCTTCTGCAAACGTTCAAGTTTACTTTTGTCTGTGAAGTGGGCATAGCATATTTTGTGCGACACAAGTGTGGGCTTCAGCAGAATCTAAGACATTCTCAAGACGGTCGATCAAATCGATATTCTTGGGAGTCCCTAAGCTTTCTTCTGGTTTCTTCAGTTTTATGAACAAGTGATGATCCTCACTGAATGTCTCTTGTAGTCAAAAGCAGTCAACAGTTAAACAGAGAATGTGTGTGGATTTTGAAATTACCAACTGCCGCTAGAGTGGAGTTCTAAAGTGGTGGTGACAGCTGGTGATTTGAAAATATCCACACATTTTGCAAACTGCCACCACTCTTACAGTTTTAACAGCTCATACACATATTATACATCGAAATATTCACACAACTCCGCTGATTCTTAAAATGTAATTATCTAAGTGATTTATAGTTTTCGAGTTATGACCATTTGTTTGACAACCATGTTCCCCATTCAAACGAATGGCACTCCACTCTAGTTTCTGAGCTGCTAACTTTGAATACATACCCATTTTCTAACTTGTCACCAGGCCTAGTTTTTAAGCTAAACAGACATATTATATACCAAAATGTTCATCTTGTTCCCAGGATTCATATGGTGTCAATAGCTGTAACATTTATACTGTTTTAGATAGAGCTGTCTGAAGCAGGCCATGCATTCCTCATGCCTGCCCTCTAGTGCTGGTGTGCAACAGTATTGGTGACTCCTGATTGGTCTAAATCTCATGCTACGAACGGACACACGGACGGAAACACGTGTCACATATAGAAGCGGCTGCACCGCTTAAAAATAGGGAAACTCGAATCAGCAAAATAAAAAGATGTGCAAACGCTAATATAGAGGTGAGCAAACTGTATTTTTAAGAGGTACGTAAACGGCGTTTACGTGCGTTTTTCTGTAATGGCGGCCGCTATTTTGCATATTTTAAGAGTAGGATTACCACTGATTACTTTAGAATTGTCTTAATCACATTATCTGACCCTCAAAACATAGGTATAGACACTTTCTTTGTCATTTTTGCTTTCCTGGTTACAGAGTTATTGGAGAAAATTTGAAATTTGGCAGCCGTTTTGTTATGCAAATTAGAAGGTCAAAAACTCAACATTTTGTTTGGGTTTATCGGATTCAGCATACCTGAATTATGCTAAAAAGTCTGGTTCCCAACTTTTACCCAAAAATACATGGGTAATGATTTTGAGTGAAGAGACTCAGACAACAAAGATTAATATAAAATTTAATAAGCAAAATGTACAATAGCTGGTTAACCTATGCACCATCTCAAATATATTTTATTTCCACTCTTTCAGACCGGAAAACCTAAGTACAATTTTTATGAACATGTGAAAAACATCCCCAAATACAAAAAAGAAAACAACAAAAAACAATATCATTTTTAACATGTGGTTGAAAATGGTGTGTGTGTGTGTGTGTGTGTGTGTGTAGGGGGTGTGTGTATCTGCTGCTCCTTTAGAACATCCCCCTGAGGCTGCCCCCCCTTGAGCCCATGCTTCCAGAATTACCATAGAAACCACCTCCACGGCCTGAAACGAAATTAATCAGTGTCAATCAAACGCTAAGCACCTCTACACTGGTATAATCAAACACAAAACACAGTCACACTGGTACAATCAAATGCTAAACACAGTCACACTGGTACAATCAAACACTAAACACAGTCACACTGGTACAATCCTACACTAAACACAGTCACACTGGTACAATCCTACACTAAACACAGTCACACTGGTACAATCCTACACTAAACACAGTCACACTGGTACAATCAAACACTAAACACAGTCACACTGGTACAATCAAACGATAAACACAGTCACACTGGTACAATCAAACACTAAACACAGTCACACTGGTACAATCCTACACTAAACACAGTCACACTGGTACAATCCTACACTAAACACAGTCACACTGGTACAATCAAATGCTAAACAGTCACACTGGTACAATCCTACACTAAACACAGTCACACTGGTACAATCCTACACTAAACACAGTCACACTGGTACAATCATACACTAAACACAGTCACACTGGTACAATCCTATACTAAACACAGTCACACTGGTACAATGAAACACTAAACACAGTACACTCAAAACTAAACAGTCACACTGGTACAATCAAACACAGTCACACTGGTACAATCCTACAGTCACACTGGTACAGTCACACTGGTACAATCAAACACTAAACACAGTCACACTGGTACAATCCTACACTAAACAGTCACACTGGTACAATCAAATGCTAAACACAGTCACACTGGTACAATCCTACACTAAACAGTCACACTGGTACAATCAAATGCTAAACACAGTCATACTGGTACAATCTTACACTAAACACAGTCACACTGGTACAATCAAACACTAAACACAGTCACACTGGTACAATCAAATGCTAAACACAGTCACACTGGTACAATCCTACACTAAACACAGTCACACTGGTACAATCCTACACTAAACACAGTCACACTGGTACAATCAAATGCTAAACACAGTCACACTGGTACAATCCTACACTAAACAGTCACACTGGTACAATCCAACACAAAGCACAGTCACACTGGTACAATCCTACACTAAACACAGTCACACTGGTACAATCCTACACTAAACACAGTCACACTGGTACAATCCTACACTAAACACAGTCACACTGGTACAATCAAACGATAAACACAGTCACACTGGTACAATCAAACATTATTGTAGCTTACTGACCCGTTTCAGATCCACCGCTGGCAGTTGAGTTCAAGAAGAGCTCGATGTAACGGTGTTCTGCAACACAAGGTGGACATTTTACATTAAATACTTTTTTTAATTTAAATTTTTTATATTCCCCACCTGACACAACTATTCTTACATAACAAACCATCATGCTTTTTCATTAACCAGCTCCATAAAGGGGATTCATTTAATGCTAATTACGTAGACAAGTTAATTATTCCAAGCATTTCTACTATTATTATATTCTATTGTCTTTGGATTTAAGGTGAACATGGGTGACTTCCAAAGTTGTTGGTTTTCTTTCTATTTTATTTTCCTGCTGTTTTCTCCCCGTTTTTCTCCCCATTTTTAGTATCCAATTATCCCACTCCTTCATCTATCTTACCAGTTCGCTACCATGGTCCTGATGCTGGCAGTGATATGTGGCTGGGCACCACCAAGCCATCACCGTAACTCCGGTATGCACGCACAGGGCCAGTTTTATACGCAGCGAACTCGCATCGGCTTCCCTCCCCCTCCCTGGGGCAGACAGCCAATTGCCGGCCCCTAGTGGCACTCCCAACCAGAGCTGATACTGGCGCGGCCAATGGAATCGAACCCCAGTCGCAGTGGCCAGCTTTGAACGTTGTAACCTAGACCACCCGGGAAGCCTTGACAGTTTTTTTAAAAGTAATTTAAACTGACGACTGACAATGGTCATATCTATAATCTTTTAAGGATGTGTTTTGCAATAATAAAAAACGTTCATATGAAATGTCTAGGGCCTTAATTGTATCATATTGTATTTTGAACCGGTCCTTTACTGGAGGTGTTTGAAAGCATTTATTCTCTTGAAGTGACCCAATGGCCAAATAATTAAAGTAAAAATTAGAGGCTGCAGGCAACCTCGGAGGCTTCCAAGCCCCGTGCAACAAAAACAAAACTGTCCAAAGACTGTAATCAAAAGGACATCACTCTTGAAATGTGTTTGCCAAGTTTGGAGTGTATACGAGCAAAGCTCAGGGAGCAACAGCCATTTTCCACATTAGCGCGTATTCGCCGCAATAATAAGGAATAAAGAAATAATCAACTTGCGCTAGTTCGAATGGAATAGGTATTCCCAATCTGTAGAATGCAAAGTTCCCCAGACTAAATTATTTGAGCTTATTCATTTGCTCAGTGCTCAGGGTGCCTTAAGCATTAACCAGTTTTGAATGTTTCTGTTTTTTAATGCACAGGAGGGTCATGTTCCATTTATTATAACAAATGACTCCACTGTCTCAGTACATGGAGCCCAAACTATAAAACTTCTCATATCACAAAATTTGTAAATTTCAAAACTGCATAAGAACAAACAAAAAAAACAGCAGAAGAGGAAAGCAGCACTGATTCATTTAAAACATTAAACACAAGACCGCCATTGCATGAAATCTCCTTTTAACATAACATAGTAAAATCTACAAATATCTTATAAAGAAGCATTCATAACAGGACACAGCTGTAGCCCCATTTTCCCATACAGTAACATGAATGAAACAGCGCAGGAGGAAATAAGGCAGTCACGTACGCATGTGGTTTTTGTCCTTCGACATGGCCGACACGGCATCTTCATGAGACCCAAACTCCACATCCGCTTCGCCTGTGGATTTCCCATTTGGCCCAACGTCAATGTGGACCCGCACAGGATTCAATGGAGAAAAGAACTGCAGAGCAACACAAAGAGGAAGCCACAGGCAGTCACAGTTAGTCATCACAACCACCAAGACTGACGCAATGCCCTACAAGCAAGCAAGAAAATAATTCCTCACGAGAAGAAAATATCCTAAGCAAAGCCGACATCGTTCTGTACAAAGGGCAAACCTTCAGTCATTCAGCAGTCACACAAGACAGAACATACAGATTGGATTCTAAAATATCAAATATTTATGAGTGAAAATTCCTCACTAGGCGATGTCTGTTTATATTTGAAACATTAGCACACGTTGACAACACCTTCATTTCTGTAAGAAAATGAGCTCACGTTGGTGATGTCTGGGTTTGTATTAATTAAAGTGAGCTCACATTGGCGATGTCCGCCTCGGTGGCACGGAAGGGCAGGCCACGCATGTGCACAAAATGTCCACTATGGAAGCCAGATCCCGAGTCCACACTCAGACCTGCACAAGAGAGACCACGCTTTATCACACACCCAAATCCAACGGGTCACGGCACGACCAGATGAGAGACACGCGGCTCTTACCTCTTCCTCTATCTCCCCTCATCCTGTCTTCAAACATACCATTACCAAAACAGTAATTATTGAAGCCGTTGTAGTTGTCAAATCCACCATAGCCTTGAGAGAAGACATTTAAAGAAACAAAATTACATTTAATTTCTACAGGATCACCGGATACGGAGCAGCAAATATTAAATTCTGAATTATTGCAAATTGACTTGCTTAATGCATCTTTTACATAATACACATATTACATGTATATATAAATTTAACATCATGTTATGGAATCAAACCCCCAACCGCCATACATATGGGACAATTCTCGTATTGCACGGTAAGGATGAAAATAGGACTAAGAATCAGATTAAATTAAGCCATTTTAAATATATAGAATTATCCACTTAATCTTTAATAGTAAAAAAATTAGTTTGGTCTTTGCAAATACAGTGTTAACTTTATCCACATTATGCCAGTGAATCACACTTAATACAGCAGTCCCATCACAGTACGGAAACAAAGGACTGAACTGAATTCTCTATTTCTGTCCACTCTAAGCATGCTATCATGGGCAGAGTAATATCATGGGCTAGCTTTGGACTGATTCTGATTTTAACTTGGAATATGGAACGAAATATAGTTTATATATGTAAGTAACAATAAAAAAAATGATAAAGATTAGCAAAAAAGGCTGTATAAAATAACCAATACAGGTAATGACCTATATTGTATGCTCATTAACAAAATTATATTTCATACAATTGCACAGAGGAAAGGATTTTGTTTAAGTAATATTTGTTTTCCCAAATGGATATATATGCACATAATGAGCTATATTGTATGCTCAAAAATATATTATTTTATACCAAAACAATTGTTCAAAGAAAAACATTTTAACAATAATATTTTGTTTTCCAAAAAAAGATATTTCACAATTATTTACACATCTAATCATTATTTTAAATAAAATCGAACAAAAATAAATCTGCATTAGCATGCTGTCTTCTAGTGTTTTATGAGATTTTACATATTGGGGGAGGTCTTTGACCGTTCCTCCATACAGAGTATTTTAAGATCCTTCAGACCTTTCTGTCTGCGTTTGTTAAACCGTTATACAGTTACTGGTTAGACCATATACCTGGGCATGCACAAAGGCCTCCATTACAAGATGACTTGATTACAAGATGATTATTTCGATATTAATATTTTTATTTCCATTGAACAGAGTATACCCCCACTGTAGCCACCTCCACTGCGCATCTGGTCCAAAAGACCGCCCCCTCTTCCTGGTGCAGGACCGAAAAACCCGCCCCGCCCCATCATGGGTCTGTCGTACGGTCCCGGTCTTTGACCCATCATCCTCCGGGGCAGCTCGTAGTACGCCCGGATCTCATTCCTGCTGCTCTTAAAAATCTCTATGTACCTGTGAAGGTTCACATGCAGATGAATGATTGGTAAAATATACACACTAGGCCAAGTGTTACTGTTGCAGCTAACAAGCAGCATTTTAGGAGATGAGACATGTACTGTACGTAGATGTTACATGTATGGGCAGTCATAAATAGACAAGAACAAAGAGACTTTCAAATATGATACATATTCTTGGGACCACTTTCCAAAAGGATGGTTGGCTTTATAATTTTGCTGGGCGTAGGTACTGAGCAATGGTAACTGTTTAAGCACACTTCGCTAGTTCTAACTCTATGGCACAATCTGTTAGTTTTCTTAAAGTGTCTATCCAGCAAAGGTTTCATACAACCTCAATATGTTCCCTCGACTGTTACAGACAGTGACGCAATCACTGCACTGCAATACAATTTGCACATGAGCATGTGTGCAATCTGCGAGTACTTTGCAGGTTGAAGTATTTTTACAATAGGATGTGTTAGGGGGAGCAGACTGCACATTTGGAATGCAGTACATTCACATGACTGTCCACCTGCTTACCAAACTAGTGCAATTATGTAGCTTAACGCAAACAGGTAAGGTAATAACAAAAACTACAGCTCAAACTGTCTATCCAACAATGTTGCCATGTCGCTACTCAATACTTTTCATAATTTACTTACTTATAATAGCTAGACTTAACAAATCGATAAGCGACTGAAATACTGTCAGTTACATTTTTTTAAATTGAAACCAAAATGGCTTCTTCTCTAGAATGGTACAGATTTAAATGATTATTCAGTGGTTGATAATTGTATGTGATTTGGAGAATGCAAAGCATTTTTGTAAAAGGCTTTTTGTGCCATCTAGTCAGCTAAAGCATTGTTTCTCAAACTCAGTGCTGGATTACCAGTGTATGCTGGTTCTCGTTCCAAAAATAGTTGCAATTCCTGAAGTATAACAAGCTGTTAATTGTTTTTAATTGGACACATTTAATGTCTAATGAATTAAAGTTACCCTCTTAATGCCACATTATGTCAGAAACATGTTCATGTTAAAATAATTAATATCCTATATAATTTAAGGACCTTTAATCAGTTCTCAGACAACTAATGCTTTAATTTTCTGTAATGTGATGTGGCAAGTGATTCATTTTGAAAGAGGTTACATTTTATTACTGATAAGACCTACAGCTGAAATCAATTAAGTCCTAAATGCTGAAAGTGTGGACACCTGGTCATTTAAATTAAAACATTTGTGGAAAATGACAACAATAAAGCAAATGGTATTGAGCCAAACCAGCATTGTGTTAAGATCTATTTTAGCACAAAATTACAAAATGATGGAACCTAAACATGTTTTCAACCACCTTAATTGTAACGAAAACCACTATACACGGTGGTACTTCAGGACCGAGTTGGAGAACCACTGAGCTAGAGCATTAAGCAAATCCATTTATTCTCTTGACTTTCATTAATAACAATCAAAAACCTACTTAAGATCACGGTCTTGTATCTGAGACAGATAAAGGGACAGACTACTGTGCCAGATATGGTGGTTTGAAATGCAGACAATACAGCTACAGAATCCACTGACATAGCAGGCTCACAGCACAGACAACAAAATAAAAAAATATTTAAAACAACATTAAAACCTTTGCGGGCGTCGGTCTCGGCAACAGGGGAGTTGCAGGGTTGCCTGTGTTTTGCTACAGTATTGCTGTGGAGGACCTTCCAAAGGTCATAATCAATCAGTGTTAATTGGAGTGACTGTCAAGTGAGGATTTCAATTGATGGATTGTGTTTGTGAGTGGATGTGGTTTCTGTGGATTGCGTGTTGTGAGTTAACTGTGATTAGGTGCGTGAACAACGAAATGAATGATTGCCTCACAAGTTCCACCTGAGCCAGGCAGCAATTAAGCCTATTTAAGTGCAGGTGTGGCTACTAGGCATTCAGTGTTAGTCTTGGTCTGGTCATCCATGTGCGCGTGTTGTATTCATTGTGAGTGGTGTTGTTCATGTGAGTTGTGTCATACTGTGTGTGCGTTCCCCGGATGGGGGTCTCCACCTCGGAGGAGGAGGAAGAGGAGGAGGAGTGTGTGTGTTAAGTTACTGTGTAGAGTGCTTCCTGTTTGTGTGGAAATAAAGAGCAAAAGAGGGCTCACACTGAAAAGTGGGGAGTCTCTCTCTCTGTGATTGTGAAGAGAACTCGAGACTGAAAAGTTTGTCTGTGTTTGCATAGGTTTAGGAAACACTTAAAAGTCACAACATATGTGTGTGCCTGTCGAAGTCAAAGCAGAACTCCGGACGAAGAAGGTGCGCTGTCGGTTAAATGTGGGGAGGAAACGACTGAAAAGTGGACACCTTCCGTGTATGTTTGTTCAGTGTCGTTCCCCGGAAGGGGATTTCCACCTTGGAGGAGGCAGACTTTCATTTAGCTTGTTATTTTAGTTTGTTGTTTTTGCCCAAGTAGGGTGAAGACTGTTTTGTGTTATTCCTGCTCTCGCACTCTGTTTCTCTCTCCTGTGTCTGGAAGCGAGAATTTAAAAACATCTGGCAAAATCCACTTCAGGTCACCATGCTATGCTGCTCTGCTCACAACCAGGTATTGTCACGTAGTGATTCATGAAAAACTGGCCAATTTCAATGATCCCGATTTAAAGCAAAGAAACTAATCTTATCACAAATTCTATTACTATTTTATACATTTTCATTTGTCTCAATGGGCATTCCAGCTTCTGTATTTCAGTTAAAAGTAAAAATTGAGAAATCATATTCTGTAACTGGTGAACATTCATGAAGGCTATTTTTTTACACATTACCGTACATACTGTTGAGCCAAATTAATAAATAAGCAGTATATGCCAGGCACATAGCTACATGAATTACAAGTCCATGCAATTCACTAGGTCTAAATGTGGCTTAATGAACAAGTGGCTTAATGAAGAGGCTGTATTGCAATCTTGCAGCTATAGGACTTAAATACAGCCTACAAAATACAGTTTCTGAGAGCTCAAGGCCTCATTTATCACTCCACCTCTCATTTTTGTTTTGCTGTATTTTATCTTGCTTCCAAAGGACATACAATATTGTCCATGGCTCTTTAGTTTTACAAAATGTTTAACATTTGTCAACTATCAATTTATATAATTCAAACGTTTATCTGTGCCTGTATTTACCAAACACTTCCACATGTTTTGTGTACTTTTAGCATTGCTTGAAAGCCATTTTTCCATACAGAAAGGCTTACTAATGTTTCAGAGAACAATGCAGTAATCTCTGACAAAGCAATGGGTGATGTACACTGGGTTTCCAAAAAAAGGGTTGCACTGGATTATAGTCAATTGCGTCTGCCACTCCAGCTGTGGCCTTGCAACTTTCTCTCTGCATGAAGGCGCGCACGCACGTAAACTCTCCTGCATTGGAGCACACAGGGGCCATCAGGAGTCAATGGCTACAGCCTCTTCACACATTTAAACATCACTTATTTCCTTATCCATAGTATACTCCTGTTAAAACTGGGGGACGTTTCCATCTGTTTATAAGCATCCAACTCCTTCTGGGGAAACGATTTAACTTCTGCAAAAAAAAGCCACAAGATTAGTTTTAGGGTGCTCCTGGGGTGTTTTCTCTGTGGGATATTTAAAAATATCCGGCTAAAAATTCAAGCTCCCTCGTAGAAAATTAACAGATTCCACACAAAGTACACGAAGTAACTAAATCAGGGAAATGTAACACTCAATCATTTCAACAAGGACGTTACCACAGGAGCATATGATGACAAGTCTCTAAATAACTATTCTTTACAGGATTTGCCTATACGGGTGTAAAAAAGAAACGTACTGATGTGCCAACTACAGTTTGCTTTTCGGGTGTGTATGCAGACTATTCTGGCACAATCTAGATCTGTGTGGTGCTGAGTAACGCATGTAGTTCTGGCTTAGGCAAAAGACAAGAGCGAGCCAGAGGTGATACCTGTCTAGACCGTTCAATAAACTCTCACATAACGCTGATGTGCAAGGAAACTGCGTCACGCATCACACTGACCCTGCTTCATCTGAATGGCAGTTTTGTCCTCCACACACATCACATAGCAGCTTGCAATTTGCGAAAACCTTTTTTTTTTTTTTTTTTTTTTTTTTTTCAATGAATGGAATTATTTAACCCACTTGGGGGTGGGTGAACTTGGTATGTCTGGACGGTTAGACGCTGGATAGACACGTTAAGACGTGGAAGGCATAGATTTTTTGCACTTTGATAACATGGCCGTATGTCAGAATACATAGTGGGACAGAAGCATAGCCCCTTTCACTGGTGTTTCTTCCCCAGGATTATAACAGACAGACAGCAGGTCTACGAGTACAGACATAGCCCTCACTGAATTCTGCCATGCTGAACGTCATTCCTCTTTCCCACAGAAGGTCAGATGTATGCCCTTGTTTGGAGATTGTGGTTATATGATCATATCATCTTTGGCTTGAGTAAAGATGCATGACCCCCCCGCCCGGCATTAGTGATACTGTGGCATTAATTCCCAGCCCGGTCTCTGCGTCCCCACCTGTGCCCTATCCTTTCCTTGTGTTTCCCCAGAGCTTTTTCTGCTATCTCCTTTGAGGCAAACTGCACGAAGGCCTCCCCTGTGCTCCTCCCCTGGTAGTCCATCGGCAATGTTATCCCATTTGGCACGATTTTCAACCCTTTAACCCAAGGACAAATAACCCCCACAAGGGGAGACATGTTAAAAAAGCTGTGACATTCCCCACCTACAGTAAAAAAATAAAATAAATTTTAAAAGACCCTGCCCCCCAATACCACTTGGCCATTTAAATTTGACAGTTCCCTACATGACACAAAATGATTCAAAAAGGAAAAACATAGTCAATTTTATCCATGAACATCGTAGCATCACACTATTTAACACAGATTAGTATTTTTCCCATAACAGGGACAAACACAGAAAGCAGCTCTGCAGAGGAAGATGTTGTGACTTTTATCACTATATAGGCATAAAGATAATATCTTAGGGAAAATCTTTCTAGTTTATAAAAAAAAAAAAAAAAAAAAAAGGTTTTCATTTTGCATCCACCTTGTATTAAATGTATAAAATGGTGCCGAAATATTACTTACAATCCTGAAAAAAAATGTACATGGAGGAAATGTCCAAAACTCATTTAAAATGGGGGTTTCGGACGAAAGCTTCTATGACGCAATAAAAGCCACCACATGTCCTCCAGTAATAACAGCCGTATATGGAATGTGTCTATATGTAGGAGGAATTTGCCTCGTATTTTAAATCAGGCTCGTCACAATCTGCATAAAAGCATCTGGCACCACTGTTAGCAAGCTTATATTTATGCTCACAAGCTCTTAGGAAGGCTGAACTTTTTGCTTAAAGACTCAAAATTATACAGGGCTAACAGTGGATGGGTTTTCCCCTGGAGCCAGGCAGGATGGAACAATTCTATTCACGCTGGTGTCCCCGGAGGAGAGGAGACTCTGCTGGTGTGACACACAGGGGACGTGGGGGGGAGGGGGGTTGTACCTGCGAAGAACTGCACTATCTCCTCCTTACTGCAGCCGAACGGCAGGCCCCTCAGGCGCAGCATGCAGCCGCTGCAGCTGTCGTAGTCTGTCGGCCCGCAGCGCTTCAGGACCCAGTCCATCTCACTGCGGTTCGATTTGAATACTGGGAGGAACACACTAGATTCAAAAAAAACACCCCTCCTATGGCGCACGGTTAATAAAAACCTGTTCTACAAAACACTTCAGGAAACTAGCGTGATTGGACACGTGAGCTATTTCAACCTGATGAAAACACACTTCTTCTGTGCTATACAAATAATATGATTCAAGTAAGCATTCTACCAAATTACTATGCTGAGAGACTGCTGTGCCCTGGCAGTCTCACTTCAATGCAGTACCTTCAATGTAGCGATGCCCCATGTACTTGCGGTCCTTGGTGATGGCATTCTTGAAGTCTTCTGCAGTTTTCAGTTCCACAAATGCTTCCCCACTGGGCCTGCCTTCTTTTGAGAAGGTGAAACACACTCCATTCACACCCCCAATGATGTCACAATCTGCAGAAAGACCGGGGATTACCTCATGTTAAAATGCAGGCTCTCATCCCCACAGAGGTCAACACAGGTACACAACACATCTTTCTTTAAAATGACAAGTACATTAAATGACGTGCATCACAAATATAACAACAATACTCTGGACTGAACGATGACTCATTCCACTGTCAGTTGATAAATAAAAAGGTAACACCACCTGAGAAAAAGCTTGCGACTTCCTCCTGTGTGCAGGACCAAGGCAAGCCCCGAATCCGCACCACGAATCCCTCATCGCTAAGAGACATCGTTAAGTCCCCCACTTCTGCACGGCTACTGTGGAGAACAGGAAGCAGATATCACACATTAAAGAAATGAATAATATTCAAAACAAACCACAGTATAAACGTGTGCTTCAAAAGCAGACTACAGCGTTAGTAACGTGCTTTCCACTTGTATGTCAGACTGGAGCACCGGCAGGCTAACGTTTTATGTGTTAAGGGGGGACCTCAAAAGCAAACCCAATGTGTTATTAGCACATCAGCTCCTTTTCCCAAAATTAACATTTATTTAAGGCAGCATACTTTAGACTGTAGAAAAACTCAGTGCCAGCTTATACTTATTTCAACTACGTTACCAAATGTTTTTTTTTTCCTACGTAGGCACGCCATCTCACTGGCTATAGACGTATAGAGGAAAAATATAGCTAGCCATATATATAGTTATTTTTCAATAAAGCTAAGTACCCGGTTGACCAACTCGTACAGTTGTTATATCATCGGCCGCATTTGCTCGGACTGTAGAACGACCTCTAGCTTCACCAACAGTCACCACAGGCAACTCTGTAATGCTATCTTAAAAATTCGATTACTAGTCATACTCATTGGAAATAACGAACACATTCGATAAGTTGTGGCAGTTATAGTTAACTAGCTATTAACGTTCAGCCATCATCACCACGCTATGTTTTAGCCTAGCCAGCTAGCTAGGTTAGCTTGGCGACAATCGATGCTATATGAACAATCTTGAAATTATAAAGCAACCAAGCTTGCCATTTTAAGTTTATCATAAATATATTCTGTTCAGTATATTTGACGTTAGTTAGTATAGCGGAGCAAGCAACGTTATGCTGCGGCTATGGCAGTTGAGTACGTTGGCTAAGCCCAGCTACCTAGCTGCACTAACACTACGGTGTTCATGACAACGACAACTAGCTTGCTAGGCCTCAAAACAAGACTCTCGCCCGTTACGAAAAGCTCATTTCAAGTGACTTATATAGAGCTGCGTGTGATTACCCTTGACGCGTCATGTACTATTTTTTGTCTCATATATATTGTTCTACACAAATATACAACTAGCCTGTTTAGTTTCTCACCGTCGCCAAACACCAACCCACCCCAGGTAGAAAGCGATGGCTCATTAGATAATCTCGCGAGATGTTGGACCGAGCTCAGCACTAGATGTGCAGGCGAGAAATGTTACATTGCAGCCAACCATTTTATCTTACACGAATATAAAGTTATATTATTCACAGATGTCAATGTGCCAGCACTCAGATAGCATGGATTGAACAGTAGAACCGATGTTTTATTCGTGTTCGTTTTTATAATGGCTTTTTGTTTAATTAAATATTTAGGCAAGCACAATGATTCAACATTTAAGTGCAATTACCTTTTACTGTATGCATACTCCTGACTCATTGTGGTCATTAAAAATCTCATGGAACTTTTTAAAAGAGTAGGGGTGTAAAATTTTGAGTCAATTTCCCACAAACACTGTCTCTCTACACCTGGCTAGCTAATCATTCTCCTACATCTCATTGGCCACACAATTCCTTCCATCCCCTACCCATTTTGATTCCCCAATTAATCACTCCAAACGAAAATGGAGTTCTCAGTTGACCCGGTTCAATGAAGGTAAAGTATGGAGAGAAAAAAAAATATATCTATATATAAATACATTATGAAGGGGTGCTGAGTTCAGAACATTGATAGACTTTTCATGTAACGCTTAGGACACTGTCCCTTTAAATATGCATGTTTGCGGTTTAGTTTAAAGTCCATTAGGGTATTCCTCTGAAGGCAGGAACAAAGACGGTTAAAACCTTTGTATAAGGTCGTAGAAAATCTACAAAAAGTCAACCAACAAAAAAAAACATCCTAAGACCCGATGGAGATCTCAGTATTTACTGTTGATGCTTTTACCAATCAACCTTTCAAAGGCAACCCAGCAGCTGTTTGCCTGCTTCCACATGTAAGTGTTTAAATATGGAGTTTAATTTAGGGACACTTACTTACCTAGGGATAGCCTATATTCGCCACTTCAGCTGCAAATATAAATAATATAAGTTTAACTGTGCTTGTCAATGTTTAGTGGTTATTAATATTTTTTTAATGTAATTCTGCCATTAAATGATAAAACACAACCGCATACGCAAATGTTTTATCATAGATACATTATTTGACATTATCATTGTTCCTATAGACTTTGTCATTCATTGAAACTTTAGAAAAAAACATTCATTTTAAATGCATGTAGGCATTACGGGATGAGCTGTACCAGAAAATTGCAGTGGAGATGAACTTGTCAGAGACTGCTTTTATCATGAGATTGAATTCAGTGGATGATTTCACTTCAGGTAAACAATATCAAAAACGTATTAACTTTTTTTTTCCTTTGAGAGCTGTGTACATGAAATACCTTTGAAAAGAAAAGTGAACCGTTTAAAATATTCTATAACAAATCTTTCATTTGGTGGTGGTGTGCAGTGTGGAGAAGGTGGGTTGTTTTATAACACAATCTAAAACTGACAAGGGCTTCCTCAAATAACAGGGTTCTCTAGTTCTGGCAAGTATGTCTGCCTGGAGGATGAGCTTGTGCTCTTGTCATTGGCACCGCAAACCACAGGCAGTAGTGCACACAGTTTTTGTATGAACTTCAGACCAAAGTAAGATCACCTGAAGGGAGCAAAACACACTTAAGCTGCACACACAATAGCCTTTGATTTGAGACCTATTGTAAGAGCAGTCGCCTTGAGCCTCAGCCCTGCCCTGTAGCCCTACTTTTCTCATAAGAACATAAAAACATAAGAATACATAATAACGGGCTGTTCATGGCTAGTGCTGGACAGATTAGTGCTGGACAGGTTATGTGGCTTCTCATTTTTTTGCAATGCCAAAAGCACTTGATTGAAAATCACATCGATACACCAGCTAGGAGTTACAGGAATACTCCAGGCTAGTACCCAGTAAAATGTTCAGTTTGAAATTAAGATTGTTCGCATACATTTTATTCCCTGTGTGTAATTGTGCTGTCAAATTTCCAACCCATTTTCTTTGGTAGCGTCCCGTTTTGGTTTGCGTTGGTTCACACCGACAAATGAAGTGCCTCTATGTGGACATGCCACCCTTGCTTCTGCAGCAGTTTTGTTTTATCGGAAAAGTAAGTTTTACAGATCAAGCATCACACTTGTACCAGAATGTGACATACAGTGACTAAAATGACAAACTTAATAATATCTCAATATTACCATCATAAGACATTGACCTATCATAATGTCACACGTGGTCATTCTCTAAATTTGACAGAAAACCTGAATGCAGCCCTGGTGTTTGAGACGTTGAGCGGAGAGCTATGTGTTAGGCTTCATGGGGACTCCATAGTGATGGATTTTCCACTTAATAAGCCTGTTGCACAGGTACAGTTGGGCCCAAACACACAGCTTCTCATCACTTTGAATGTACTGCCATGTTTAAAACCTTCTTGCAAAACACGTAGTCTGTCTATGAAGGGCAGTATTCATTCACACTAAATTCACAGTTGCTTGTTTTACCACAACAGGACCCAAATGAAGTCAAAGATCTCATTAAAGTAAGTCAGTGGAATAATCACATATTCTTTGGTTTGTAAATGTTATTTATTTGCAATTGTATTGTAATTGTCTCATGCATTATAAGTGGCCCTGAATTGTGACAACAGCAACAAATAGCAATCATAATACTAATAACAATAATTATATACTAATTATTATACTGATAGGCATACTTACTTAATTGATTGTATTTAGTTGTATGGATACCCAAACAATTGAACAATCAGTTATTTGAAAGTGGGTTTGTATTTCATTGGAAATAAATTAGATTGAGAAGGGGGTGTTTCTCTCTGATTGTTTGCTCTGTCATGTCCTAAGTGTATTGTATGTCACCACAGGCCACAGTCGGAGGTCTGTCTGTGCAGGATGTGTGCTACTGTGCTGTGACCAAGAAGCTGCTCATATGTCTGAGTGACAGCTGTGACAGGTAACAGCAGATACCCCCACATTGTGGACCATTAAACAAAGCAGCACAGCACTGTTCCAGGTGTCACACCATCCAGGTATAACACCTTATAAACATAAACACCCGGCAATGTACAGTGCAATAGAAAAGCCTAAACTCTCACTGTTATGCTCTGATAAAAGCACTTGAAGGACCACATAATTGGCATACAGAAGATGAAAATTATAATAATTCTATAAAAATATATTTTATATATCTATACCTGTATATACAGTCAACTCCAAAATTATTTACACCCTAGATCACTAGCTCCTAAAGCTGCCCTTGTGAACGAACTGATCACTGATTATAAACTTGACATTTTAAGTTTGACGGAGACTTGGCTTAGACCTGATGAGTACATAACATTAAATGCATCTACCCCGGTTGGATACTCTGGTTGTCAAAATCCTCGACAGTCAGGCAGAGGTGGTGGCGTGGCTGTTATTTTTGACACTAGACTACGCCTTACTAAGAAATCTATAAACATATTCTCTTCATTTGAAGTGCTTTCCCTGGGCTCCATGCAGACTAATGTAGATAATAGATCTATATTTACTTCATCTTTTATACTAGTTACTATTGTAGCGCAACCCAGGGTGTGGGGTTTCCACTCCGCCAATAATCGATAATTTATTCGATACACAACGAGACAATGGAGACAGTTCAAAATAAACACCAGTTTTATTACTAAACATGGAAGTATCTCCGCGGAATGAAATGCTGCTCCTGTGGCAGGAAAACACGGCGGGCAACCAATGTCCTGAACCAATACAACAATGTCCACCACCTTTTCTCTTTCTCTTTCTTGTGTTGTCCGTGATCCAAATTCGCCGTTCGTTGTCCTTTCTCCGGGATAAGTCCTTCTCTCTCTCTCTCTCGTCCAATCCTTTGTCCAGTATCCAAAAAAAGAATCTGTCCGTTCGCCACAAAATAATAATAAACAAAACAGAACTACTTTTCTTTCTCTCTCTCTCTCTCTCTCTCTCTCTCTCTCTCTCTCTCTCTCTCTCTCTCTCTCTCTCTCTCTCTCTCTCTCTCTCTCTCTCTCTCTCTCTCTCTCTAAACCCTCGCACACACAGATCTCGTCACATACCTACTCCCAACAATGCACCTGAGGGAGAGCGCACCTTTTAATCACGCGTCATTTGCGTTTACGCACTTCAGCTGGGGAATCCGTCCCGGGATTCCCAACTCGGCGCGGGGGTGGAGCCAGCGGGCGGAGAGGTATTTCCCCTCCAGAATGACGCCATAGCACGCGCCTACTCAGGCGCTACACACCCTCCCCCTCAGCTCCAACCCGGAGGGGGGAGCGGCGTGGCACCACAGGGCTTCTCTCCGCGAGAGGGCGTCCGCGTTGCCATGGTGGGCGCCGGACCTGTGGAGCACATCAAAATTAAAAGGCTGTAAGGACAGAAACCAGCGGGTCACCCTTGCGTTACTCTCCTGGTTCCTTGACATCCACACTAATGGTGCATGATCGGTGACCAATGTGAATTTTCGTCCCAGCAGATAATATCTGAGGGTCTCCAGTGCCCATTTTATCGCCAGGCACTCTTTTTCTCTCGGCAGCAACTTACGGCTTATGTACATCACTGGGTGTTCTTCACTCCCTTGTATTTGGGACAGGGCCGCCCCGATTCCCGTCTCGGACGCATCCGTCTGGACCAGCAGGGGCTTTTGAAAGTCCGGAGTGACCAGCACCGGTCCGGAACAGAGCGCCGCCTTGAGGTTCTGGAAGGCGGCCTCCTCGGTCTCGGTCCACTCCACCCGTTGCGGCAACTTTTTCCTGGTCAGGTCGGTCAACGGGCTAGCCAGGGATGCAAAGTGGGGGATAAATCGTCGGTAATAACCGGCCAGCCCGATGAATGTACGCACCTGTTTCTGGGTCGTGGGGCGGGGCCAGTTCTGGATCGACTCGATCTTGGCCGCTTGGGGCTTGACCAACCCTCGACCAATGGTGTAGCCCAGGTACTCTGCCTCCTGTAGCCCAAGGTGGCATTTCCGGGGGTTTGCGGTCAGCCCCGCCCCTCTTAGTGCGTGCAGCACCTCCTGTATTTGCCTTAGATGGTTTCCCCAGTCTTCTCTATGGATGACGATGTCGTCCAGGTATGCGGTGGCATACTGTCGATGGGGCCGCAGTATCTGATCCATCATCCGCTGGAACGTGGGAGGGCCCCGTGCAACCCGAATGGCAGTTTCCGGAATTGATACAGGCCATCCGGGGTAGCAAACGCCGTCTTCTCCCTGGACTCCTTTGTCAGGGGCACCTGCCAGTACCCCTTGGTCAGGTCCAGCGTGCTGATGTATCTTGCCGTCCCTAGCCGCTCGATCAGCTCATCCACCCTAGGCATGGGGTACGCATCAAATTTTGAAACCTCATTCAGTTTCCTAAAATCATTGCAGAACCTTATGGTCCCATCAGGCTTGGGGACCAGGACTATGGGGCTGCACCACTCACTACGGGACTCCTCTATGATCCCGGCCGCCAACATCGTCTGCAATTTGCGGCGCACCGCTTCACGCCGCGCCTCTGGAATGCGGTACGGTCGCTGTGTTACCTTGACTCCCGGGGGAGTGACGATGTGGTGTTCGATGACGTCAGTCTCTCCTGGGTCAACCGAGAAGACATCCCTATGGCGGCCCACCAGCTCCCTTAGCTCCTGTCGTTGGGCCGTGCTTAATTGTTCTCCTAGCGGAACCTCATCCACCTGGCTGGCTGTAAAACATGGCTGCGGCCCGCCCCCTGGGACCTGGTCGCTGTTTCACACGGTTAATATGGTACAGCTGTGTTTTCTTTCGACGGTTGGGTTGACTTACCCTATAATTAACCCCGCCCACTTTTTCGAGGACCTCGTACGGTCGGATTTTGAATAACTGATATAAGTCCCGCATTATCTTGCTCATAAAGGGCGTTCCCTGGTCTGTCAGGATCTCGTCTGGTATGCCGACCCGGGAGAACAGCAGCATCAGTTCTCTTGCGATGCCCTTGGTGGCCATCGTGCGCAGGGGAATGGCTTCGGGGTACCGGGTGGCATAGTCCAAGATGACCAAGATGTATTGGAACCCCTTTCTGCTTTTTGGGAGGGGCCCGACGAGATCTAACGCGATCCTACTAAAAGGAACAGAGATGATTGGCAACGGGATTAAAGGGCTCTTGTACTTGGGCTTGGGCGCCACCCTCTGGCACTCCCTGCACTCTCGGCAGAATTTCTCCACCGCACGTTTGATCCCGGGCCAATAGAAGCGGGCGTTGATCCGGTCGGAGGTCTTCTCGACCCCCAAGTGTGCCCCCAGCACGTGCACATGCGCCAACTGTAACACCGTGTTCACCATGGAGTGTGGCACTAACAGCTGCTCTATTTCTCGACCTTCACTCATGACCACCTGGTATAACAGATGGTTTTTTATAGCAAAATGATGGTAAGTTTTATCTCTTACCCCCTCTATGAGAGTCCCGTTAACCACCGTGACATGTTGGAAGGCGTGTCTCAGGTTCTGGTCTTCCAGTTGAGCCGTCCCGAACTGTCCCGTCAAGGGCGGTGACTCTGGCACCTCCTCGTGGCGCATCGGGAACAATTCCTCCCATGTCGGTTCTTCCTCAACTGGGGTTGCCTCGGCAGCGCTGGCCCCTGACGGCTCTTCTGCTGACGGCGGCGGGTCCGCTCCCTGAAATCCGCACAGTCTGGCGACCTCGACCGCCTCGGATTCGGACCCCACCTCCGATGAGTGCGGCAGATCTGCCCCCTGAACTTCGCCGCGTGGGGGGACTTGGGTAGCTCTTGCTGCTTCCGCTTTTCGGCCCCCTCTCCTCTTTCTTCGCCTCCCCTCTTCCCCCCGCATCCCTGTCCAGAGCTGGGGAAATATGGGGCAATCCCGTCCCAGTAGCACTGGAACCGGTAGGTTTTCCACGACCCCAGCTTTTCCAACGTACTGCCCCTTGGTCGTCTGTAGCTTAAAGAGGGTCACAGGGTAGTCCTTGCTCCCCCCTGTGGATGCAGGAAATGGCCATCTTCTCGGGTTGCAGTTCGGCCCGAGCGTACTCGGGGCGGACCAGGGTCACCATGCTCCCGGAGTCGAGCAGGGCTGTGGTGTCTTTGCCGTTGGCCCTCACCGGTGTCAGGGGACGGGCACCTCGGTGGCCCAGCAGGACAGCAGCAACCCGCAGGGTTTTGCGGGCGTCGGTGGCGGAGGCGGTCCGCTTCACCACATCCCGTCGGGACAATTCCAGGAGATGTGTCCCACCTCTCCACAGTCAAAACACACCCAGCGGTCTTCGGTCATGAAGGGGCGTCTCCTTGGCGGGCTGGGCGGTGCCCAGGTTCCTTCTCTGATCCTCTCGTCTATTTTCGGCCTTTCCCGGGTTTGGACCGAGGCTTCGGGCTTCTCAGGTTCGGGTCGGCTGCTGCGCAGGACCTCTATAACAGCTTGGTATCCCTCCACCAGCAGCACTAGTTCATCGGCGCTCTTGGGGTTCGCCTGGCTTGCCAATTTCTTGTCTTCAAAAGGTAGGGAGCGCAAAAATGTGTCAAAGAAAAATCGTTCCCTGGGCGTTAGTGCAGTCGGTTCCGTGGTCATCCAGCTCTTGGCCAAGCGGATCAGGTCGTGCATCTGGGCTCGGGGCGGTAAGGTATCGTCGAAGGTCCAGTTGTGGAATTTCTGTGCCTGCCCGATGAGGCTGTGCCCTGCGCGACGCAGAATTTCCCTCTTCAGGACAGTGTAGTCAGCGGCCTGGACCTCATCCAAATCCTGATACGTGTGCTAGGCCGCCCCGGACAGAAATGGAGCTATCAACCCGGCCCATTGCCCTGGAGCCCACCCTTCTCGGGTCGCCGTTCGCTCGAAGGTGTGGAGGTACGCCTCAACGTCATCCTCCGCGGTCATCTTCACTATGAACGCACTGGGGTTTGGTTGGTGGAGGGTTGCGGTAGCGGACAGCCACGCTACTTCCAGTCTCAGAAGAGTTGTCTGCTGCCGCTGCTCGTCCATCAGTGCTTGGTTGTGCGCCAGCTGCGCAGCATGACCTTTCTCGAGCTGTTTAATAAGTGGCTCTATTTCACGCTGTATAGAGTAAATTATTTATTATTTGGCATTATAGTTGCCCGCATTCTCCACCATATGTAGCGCAACCCAGGGTGTGAGGTTTCCACTCCGCCAATAATCGATAATTTATTCGATACACAACGAGACAATGGAGACAGTTCAAAATAAACACCAGTTTTATTACTAAACACGGAAGTATCTCCCCGGAATGAAATGCCGCTCCTGTGGCAGGGAAACACGGCGGGCAACCAATGTCCAGAACCAATACAACAATGTCCACCACCTTTTCTCTTTCTCTTTGTTGTGTTGTCCGTGATCCAAATTCGTCGTCGTTGTCCATTCCAGGGTAAGTCCTTTCTTGTCGTCGTCGTCCAATCCTTTGTCCAGTATCCAAAAAAAGAATCCGTCCGTTCGCCACAAAATAATAATAAACAAAACAAAACTACTTTTCTTTCTCTCGCTCTCGCTCTCGCTCGCTCTCTCTCTCTCTCTCTCTCTCTAAACCCTCACACACACAGATCTCGTACCTACTCCCAACAATGCACCTGAGGGAGAGCGCACCTTTTAATCACGCGTAATTTGCGTTTACGCACTTCAGCTGGGGAATCCGTCCCGGGATTCCCAGCTGGCGGAATCACAATGACGCCATAGCACGGATTACACATTACAGACCCCTGGACCCTATGTTGTCTCCTCTCAGAGTTTTCACTTTTAATCAAACCTGTTATGGCAGATAAAGTTGTGATTATCTTTAATATTCATGTTGATAATGGAAATGATTCCATTTTGCTTTATTCTTGACTCCATTGGTTTTGAAATGTGTCTTCATTGTCATCAACATACACTGGACTTGCTATTAGTATTCATTAAACCAGTTGTTCTCCTCATAATCCTGTGCTCTCTGACCATTTCCCGTTTGAAAATTACCACTCTATTAGATCAAAACCAGTGTTCTACTTTAGTCGCTCCCTAAATTCCTCTACGATACCTAACTTTGTCAGCCTGTTCCAAGAATCATTTACAGTTAATCAGGATCCCACTAGTCTACAATCTATTGATCAGCTGACGGACAATCTAAATTACACCCTGCGCAACACTCTTGATGTTGTTGCGCTCTCTCAAAAAGAAAAACTAGCCAAAAGAAGCTTGCACCATGGTATACTGACCACACACGTGCTCTTAAACAAGCTTCTCGCAAGTTGGAACGTAAGTGGCGATCCACTAAATTAGAAGTATTTTATTCTGCCTGGAAAGACAGTCTGGTACAGTACAAATATGTTCTCTCCTCCGCAAGGTCAACCTATTTGTCTGATCTGATTGAGCATAATAAGAATAATCCAACATTTATTTTTGATACAGTGGCCAAACTGACAAAGAACCAGACTGAAACCAATGCTAAGCCTATAATAGTAATGATTTCATGAACTTTTTCTCTGAGAAGATTGAGAAAATTAGAGATGAAATTACTAAAATGGCACCTTCTGCTGTAGCGGACACTGATCAGAAAGCACAGGCTTACCAGGACAGGGGTCCTATGGCTACTCTTTTTAGCGCTCTGGAGTGGACTGAATTTTCTAAATTGGTTATGTCCTCCAAACCATCTACTTGCCAATTAGACCCAATCCCAACAAAACTTGTTAAAGAACTTCTTCCTGTTATGGGGCAATCCATGCTAGACATTATTAATCTGTCTCTTTCATCAGGCTATATGCCAAATTCTCAAAAAGTGGCAGTAATTAAGCCACTTTTAAAGAAACCAAACCTTGACCCAGAAAATCTCAGTAACTACAGGCCAATTTCTAATCTTTCTTTTCTCTCAAAAATTCTAAAGAAAGCTGTAGCTTGACTTATTCCTGACATCAAATGACATCTATGAAACTTTTCAGTCAGGATTTAGGCAACACTATAGCACTGAGACTGCTCTTATTAAAGTTGTCAATGATTTACTGATATCAGCTGACCGTGGATGCGTCTCTATTCTTGTGCTTTTGGACTTAAGTGCGACGTTTGACACAATAGACCACCAAACTCTTCTGGGCAAACTTGAAAACCTAGTTAGACTGCATGGACAGGCACTCTCCTGGTTTAAGTCCTACCTGTCAGATAGGTATCAATTTGTGCAGTTAAATGATGAGCCCTCTGCTCTCATCAAGGTGGAATATGGTATCCCTCAAGGTTCTGTTTTGGGGCCATTATTGTTCTCCCTTTACATGTTGCCACTTGGTGATGTCATTCGTAAATACGGCATACATTTTCACTGCTATGCAGATGACACACAATTATACCTATCAATGAAACCTGGCAAAGGACAATTTGAACAGTTGGAGGCCTGTTTTAAAGACATAAAAGACTGGATGTCAGATAATTTTCTATTGTTGAATACTGATAAAACAGAGATGTTGGTCTTGGGGCCCAAAAACCTCAGAAGAGGGTTATCTGATTTATCTCTTAATCTGGATGGTTGCTCTGTTGCTGCAAGTTTGG
This sequence comes from Aldrovandia affinis, assembly GCA_029706075.1. Taxonomy (NCBI): domain Eukaryota; kingdom Metazoa; phylum Chordata; class Actinopteri; order Notacanthiformes; family Halosauridae; genus Aldrovandia; species Aldrovandia affinis. Next base: position 2,487,779 of record JAINUG010000139.1, on the reverse strand, counting down.
TGGTAAAAGACCTTGGTGTTACTATAGATCCTGGTCTCTCATTTGATAGTCACATCAAAAACATTTCCAGAGTAGCCTTTTTTCACTTTAGGAATATTGCCAAAATTAGGGGCTTCCTGTCATTAATAGATGCAGAAAAATTGGTCATGCCTTTGTTACATCTAGATTAGATTATTGCAATTCATTACTTTCTGGCTGTTCCAATACCTCACTCAGGAGCCTACAACTCGTACAGAATGCTCCTGACTAGATCCTGACTAGAACAAAGAAATATGAGCATATTAGTCCTGTGTTAGCGTCACTTCACTGGCTTCCTATAAACTATCGTGTAGACTATAAGGTACTCCTCTTAACTTATAAGGTGTTGCATGGACTTGCACCCTCTTACTTGACGGATCTACTTCATCCGTACAATCCCCCACGTTCGCTTCGCTCACAAGATGCAGGCAACTTGGTAGTCCCTAGAATATCAAAAAATACAGCAGGTGGCAGAGCTTTCTCCTATAGAGCTCCTTTACTGTGGAACAGTCTACCCGTCTCTGTGAAGGAGTCAGACACGGTTAAAATTTTCAAGTCTAGGTTAAAAACACATCTCTTTAGTCTCTCTTATAGTCATTAGGTGCAGATGTGGAGGGGGCGTAGCAATAGAGCCTTCTGGTGCAATGAGCTATCCTTACTGTCACCAATCATAAGTGATGATCCGCCCCTATCAGGACTGCTGATGATGTGGTGGGATGGTCTCTGAGTGCCCTCATGGCTGCGTGCTCCCTGTGCCACTCACCTAATTAGTTATGCTGCCCTAGATTACTTCTGCTGGTGCAAAAGTGTTATCACTACTCTTTCCCCTGATCCGGTGTGATATTTATCATAGTCATAATTGCACCTTTCCTCTTTTCTCCCTGACTTCATGGCACCTGCCCAGAGCTCACCTGCCCCAGAGTCAACCCCCCCACCCCTGCCATGTGTTAGCCGGATGCCGCTGGCCCAGACCCTAGCTGCTGGTTCCATCCCCCGCCCTGCCCTGGTATCTGGAGGGATGAGGTCCACCCCACCCCTACACTTAGAATGCCCTTCCGGTGGTCTGTTAAGCCTCATGAGCCTCAAGAACTATTTGTTTTGTTTTTCTCTCTAACCCACAATTTTCCAGGAGTTCATCTCGACCGCCTTTTAAGGGGTCAGGGAATAATTTTCCAGTCTCCCACATTGGTTCCAATGGTTTTGGGGTTTTTGATTCCCTCTGGAAAATGCCAATTGTGAAGCGCTGTGTGACAACCTGCTTGTAAATGGCGCTATACAAAAATAAAGATTGATTGATTGATTGATTGATTGATAAAGATTTGCAAAAAAGGCTATATGAAATATACAATACAGGTAATGACCTATATTGTATGCTCATTAACAAAATTCAACAGAGAAAAGTATTTTGTTTAACAAGTAATATTTGTTTTCCCAAATTGATATATGTCACAATTATTTACAACCCTAATAATTATTTTAAATAAAATCCAACAAAAATAAATCTGCATGTCGTCTGCATGCAGGTTTTGCTGTATCTATTCCAACTGCTATGCTCAGTTCCTTATTCTAAATAATTTGCTGCACATGTAATATTTTTAAGCATTTAGGCTATTGAAGCATATCAGCTGAAGAACATTAAGATCATGTTCTATATAATAATAATCACCCACAGATATCACAGGGTAAGGTCTGCATATTTTGTGCTACAGTAGTCATACTTTTCGGAGTGCCTTCATTCTGTTTTCTACCATTAGTAAGATTGCTTCTGGCACATCATTTAATTACACCAGCACTTTTCCCAGCCAGAATATAAACATAAGATACAAGATGCATCCATATACAATGATCCCACCCCCAGAGGTCTGCCAATATGGAACAATATCTGATAGAAACTATAATAAACCATTTCTGAAACATTTCTCATTGGCCATTGAGGTTTTAACTTCCTTTCTCAAACTACGTTACAAATCTGGCCACCCATTTGTTCTCAGGTTTGATTGGCTGACAGAAGTATTTGCCCCTCCACCCCTGCTAATATGGGCTAAGTAATGAAAAGACGTTATATAAATCGTCCTCCACCTGGTTGTTTGTTTCAGGTCACTGCTAACGTCCCTGCAGCCGGACTCTGCTGACCTGCTGCACAGTGAAAGCAGTGGGAGGGTAAAGGGGGTCATCATCACGTGGAAGGGCCCCCCTGCAGCACAGCCTGGTTATGACTTCTTCTCTCGGTACTTTGCCCCCTGGAACGGCATCCCAGAGGACCCGGTGACCGGTGAGCGCCCGGGCGTCAGACTCCTCCCACTCGGACAGAACAACTGGAGGGAGGTGGAGTAGGCCTGTACTCTTCATTCTAAAAGGACTGGTAAAAATGCAGCTACCACATGTATGCTCTTGTCGCTTGCAGGCTCTGCACACACTGTGCTTGCTGGATATTGGTCAGAGAAACTGGGGAAGAGGAGGATGCTGGGTAAGAACATTCATATACTCAGGTCCTGAGGTGCTGCTGTAATAGTTTGTTCTGGAAAATGTGCAGTCACTCCAGTTGCTCTATTACAGCCTTCCAGTGCTCAGGCCGGGGGGGGGAGCTGGACCTGGCACTGAGGAGCGACGGCAGAGTGGACATCTCTGGTCATGCGGTCATCATTCTGCAGGGGACACTCATGCTGTAGACGCCCCAGAATTCCTCCATTAAAACTGTCTCTCAGAGACCCCACAGTGTGTGTCATCTTTTGCTCTATTTACCCCTTATCTAAAGTAGTATCTACAGTACCCTCCAAAATTATTCACACCGTTGATAAAGATGAGCAAAGAAGGCTGTATAAATTAAACAATACAGGTAATGAGCTATATTGTATGCTCTAAAATATTATTTTATACTAGTACAATTGCTCAGAGAAAAAGTCTTGTTTAACAATATTTCTTCCCAAAAAGATATGTCACAGTTGTTCACACCCCTGTTTTCAGTACTGTGTGCACCCTCCCCACACAAGGATAACACTACTCGTCGTCTATAGTCATTATCTTCTATTGTGTTTTATTTAGATTGGTGAACATACTGGGGGGGCCGTTGGCCATTCCTCCATACAGAATCTTTCAAGAATCTTCAGATCCTTGGTCTGTACTTGTGGACTCCCCCCCTCCATTTCAACCACAAATTTTAACTTGTGTTCAAGTCTGGAGACTGATATTGCCATTGCAAAACAGTAATTTTGTGGTCAGTTAACCATTTCTTGGTTGATTTTGAGGTATGCTTGGAATCATTGTCTTGCTGAAAGATCAATTTGTGGCCAAGTTTCAGCTTTCTGGCAGAAGGAACCAGGTTTATGGCCCAAATGATGGAGTTCATGATTCCATTGACCTCAACAAGAGCCCCAGGACCAGTAGATTCAAAACAATCCCATAACATCAAAGATCGACCACCATATTTCACAGTAGGTATGACGTTTTCAACATGTGTCCTTCTTCTGATGCCAAACCCACCTCTGGAGTGGATAGCCAAAAACCTACATTTTGACCTCATCTGACAATAGCACCCAGTTCCAAGTGAAGTTCCAATGCCTTTAACAAACTCAAGATTATTTTTGTTGATTGCCCTCTATAGAGACTTTTTTCTGGAACCCCCCAAGTTGCAACCAAGTTTTGCAAATCTCCAACTGTGGCTCTTGAGATGTTTCTTTGCTAACCAAACCAAGTGAGGCACACTGTGTGTGGGTGAAAGAGGCATGTCCTCTACCAGGCTGGTTTTAAACCTCTTAATTATTGATTTAATAGTAGAAAGTGTTATGTTTTTATATTTTTTATTTTGTTTCTGATTTTATCCCATTTTCTTCCAATTTAGTAACAAATGACACCCTCTCTTTTTATGTCAATACCCTCCTGGTATTGTGAGTTCGCTGCCATAGCCCTGTGACCGGCAGTGACAAAGGCAGAGTATCGTTATTGTCTCCTCCGAGATGGCACTTGCTAGGCTGTCGACCATAACTCCAGTACTACAGAGCCACTCCTGTGCACAGCGAATTTCCTGTCAGCTTCCCTCCCCCCCCTGGGATGGAAAGCCAATTGTCGCCCCCGGTGGCACTCCCGGCCAGAACCGACTTTGGCACGGCCGGTGGAATCGAACGCCGGTCGCAGTGGCCAACATAAAACGTTGTAACCACTAGACCAGGGGTCCCCAACCACCGGGCCACGGACCAGTACCGGGCCACACAGAAAGAATAAAAACATTTTAATTTTAATTTTATTTCCATTTTATTGACTATCGCAGTCTGCAGGGTGTTTTATTTCGAAAAATGACCACTTCTGTCTGTGCCTCTTTTCCGCACTTGTCTCAGTTTTTTTCCATGCACCAATAAATTAAGCCCACAAACTAACCCTAGCAAAAATTAGTAAAAAACAAACATTGCTGGAGAGCTTCTTTGAAAAGGGGGAAAGACCCAATGATGAGACAGCAGAAGACTCCAAGACTGGCAAAAAAAAAAAAAGCTGCATTTAAAAGAAGTTGAGTTGAGTCACATTAACATTATAAATGTAATAATTAAATTAATAATTAAATGATATAATATGCACTTTATTGTGTTTTGTTATGCGCGTGATTCTCTCTCTCTCCACCCCCATCTTGTCTTGCATGAAACTGGTCCGTGGTACAAAAAAGGTTGGGGACCGCTGCACTAGACAACCTGGGAGGCCTAGAAGGTGTTATCTTTAACATTTTTATTTATTTGTTTGCAACCATCTTATGACTTCTGAAGGTCAACAACCCTTTGTCTTGTTTCCTTTGAGGATTATTTGCCTTTCCCCATGTTGATGGATTACAAATGGATTTTACATGTATGTTACCTCATTTTTATATATTGTTGGATTTTATCTAAATCAATTATCAAGGGTGTGAATAGTTGTGGCAAATATTCTTTGAGCAATTGTATTGGTATAAAATAATAAAATTTCCCCCTTTTTTAGCATACAATATAGCTCATTACATGCATTATTTATTTAATGCAGTCTTCTTTGCTCATCTTTATCAAGGGTGTGAATAATTTTGGAGGGTATTGCATCTACAGTTTTTAGTCTTTAGTTTAATTATTTTTCACAAAACTGTTACTGCAATTAAGAAATAGGGCTTGTGTGTCGTACTCTGCCGAAAACAGAACATTTCACTGACTCCCTTTTGCCCTGATCAAGAGCAAAAATAGGAGTAATGTGGAGAAAATAATTTGCCTTTGGATAGACTCCAGGCAGTCATCTCTGAGTGAGCCGATGCCAATGCATCATTATTTGTGGCTGCTTTGAATGAGTAATGCCATGGAATAGCAATCTTGTTGTGCCGGATCAGCCAGATTTGGTTTTGCTTCCTGCTGCCCTTGTTCCAGTTCTTGGAAAAGACAGCATTGCAATAATACTCATTAGAGACAGATTGCACATTTATACTGTTCTTTCAACCTAAAGCAGCAAAGAAAGGTCCTCCTTTAATGCAGGAAAGGGCAACTTAGAATTTATTTGAACAGAAAAATTATTTCAACAGTATCACATGAAGGAAATTGGATATAGTTGTATACAAGTTTCACAGAGAACTGGTGCAGTCATCTCCAGAAGGATCTTAATATTGAAAGTAGAATGTAAATTCAGCAGTGATGGAAGACTGGTGTACAGCAAAGGTTTAATTATGTCCTGGTACTGAGGATTCCCTGTGATGACATAGCCCAGACTCAACCCCATAGAGGTCTAGGTTATAAAGGCTGGTGGTCTTTTTCTGAGATAATGTAGTATCGCACAAATAGGGGTATTCAAGGCCAGGCTCGATCCAGTGTTAGACACTCTAGCCTTTGGGTAAACTAAGCATTGTGAGCAGATTAGTGGTAGGAATGGACGAGCAGTGTTGGGCTGAATGGCCTGTTCTCGTCTTCCCCTTATGTTATGTTATGTTAAATAACCGTTAGAAATATGCTCTCAAAAAATAATTGGGCATGGACAGGCACACACACATTTCTATGGACATTTGCAGATCAGAGATCAGAGAATGGTATTATTGTATTCATAATAACATTTTCAGTTAAAATATGTTCATGCCACAGAGAACCATTGTGTAATTGTTGTCAAATCAAATCAAATCAAATTTATTTGTATAGCGCTTTTCACAAATGAATTGTCACAAAACATTTAACAGAAGGGAACCCAGGCCTAGACCCCCCCAAAAGCAAGCCTAAGGCGACAGTGGCAAGGAAAAACTCCCTTGATAGGGCGAAACCAGACTAAAAGGGGGGGGGGCATCCTCTTCTGGCCGGCACAGGGTGTGTCCAAAAAAGACAGTATCATGGTCAGTCCAAGGTGACTCAGGGCTGGATGACTTTGCGCCTCCTGAGTTAGGTAGTCAGTGGGCGGGGGCTAAACCACGTGAAAGGGGTCCAGATCCAGGGACTGGGGTAGGTGTGGGGGTGAGGGTTGATAGGGGCAGCTCACCCTTCTCGTAGGATCTAGGGCTCAGGGGTGGGTGAAGCAGTGCTATAGCCAGTAGCATTGTGTGAAAGCAGGGGAGCACAAGCATAGGAAATATACAGATAGCCCCGACAGGTGTAAGCTATGGCAGCATACCTATTAGGAGAGGGACAGAGAATACACGCAGCCATGACAGAGTTCCAAACCATCCACACCTGATCAAGGATAACCAGCCTAACAGTGGTTATTGGTAACACATTGAGGTGACAGTATGGAAAGTTTCTCACTCCATAAGACACTAGGGCACGGCCTTCTCCATCTCTCCACCTAGACTATGTTTGGCAGTAGGCTAGGCTGAAAAGATATGTTTTTAATCTAGACTTAAAAATTGAAACTGTGTCCAAATCCCTAACATGCTTTGGTAAACTGTTCCACAACAGAGGAGCTCTAAAAGAGAAGACTTTACCACCAGCTGTGCTTTTCAAAATTCTAGGGAGTAATAGATGGCCGGCTTCTTGAGAACAAAGGGATAATCATTTCAGTCAGATGTATAGGTGCAAGTCTGTGCACTGCTTTAAAAGTTAGTAGCAGTACTTTATAATCAGCCCGATATTTAACAGGAAGCCAATGTAATGATGCTAACACAGGAGAAATGTGCTCATACTTCTTAGATCTAGTAAGAAGTCTAGTCAAAATACATGCTGCTGTATTCTGTACTAGTTGAAGACTCTTGAGAGCCACTAGAGCAGACAGATAAGGCATTACAATAGTCTAGCCTCGATGCGACAAAAGCATGCATCAAGGTTTTTGCATCCATCTAATGTGCCTAATTTTAACTATTTTTCTTAGGTGAAAGAAGGCCACGCTGGAAGTGTTTTTAATGTGTGTCAAATGCAAGATCCTGATCAATAAAGCCACGGTTCTTGACCGTCAGACTTGATGCAACCAGGCAATCACCTGCATTTAACTGCAGATCCAACTTGTTCCTTAATTTTTTGGGGCCCAAGACCATCATCTCTGTTTTATCTGAATTCAAAAGCAGGAAGTTTACTGTCATCCAATACTTTGTATCAGAGATACAAGAATACCATATTTCTGAGTGAGTTGAAACCGGTCTGATAATGATTTATTTCACCTGGTTTCATTGATATGTACAGCTGTGTATCAACGAAGACATGAAATAAAGCAATGGTTTTATTAAAGGAATGCAATTCACACCATGTTTACGAATACATTACCCAGTGGTAGCAAGTATAATGAGAATACCATATTTAACCTGAGAGTAGTCAGAGAACTCTTGATCTAATTGCACAAATTGAAACCGGTCTGTCAGCGGGGCAGAGGTACAGGAGGGCGGCAGGCAGGCTCGTAGTCGAAGACGGTGCAAGAGTCTGAGTGCTCCGCTGGGCAAAGGCACAAAAAGACAGCAGGCAAAAACTCGTGGTACAAACAGGCAGTGGTAACAAAAAAGGCAGGCAGTAGCAATGGTCAATAAACAGGCTAGGATCGTAACAACGAAATCAGACAAGCAAAACGCTCAAGAGTGCAATAGAAAACTAGGTAGCAATTTCGCAATGACATGACAAAAACACTGAGCTTATATGCAGGTGTAGACAGGTGCAGACACTTAGCTTGAGAAACAGCGCGAAACAGAAAACAGCTGAGGAGTGCAGGACAAGGTAACAAGATAATTAGTCGTTGTTAGTAATTATCCTATCCTGACCTAGCGTTAGTAGATTAGTAAATCAGACGTGAACTAGAAACGTAAGGAAACATGAATAGCCTACACGTGGTTAGCAAGTTAGTAAATCTCCAGCACGTCGGCAAAGAGTTACTAAGAGTGCCAATCGTGCTAGCAGAAACAATGAACCTATCTAATCGTTAGTAAATTAGTAAATCAGACGTGAACGTAAGGAAACATGAATACATGTGGTTAGAAACAATAAGGAAGTGTGAGCGACAGCGAGAGAGAGAGAGAGAAAGCATGAATGCAAGATTTGCGGAAAGTGTATGCCTTAACTATGAAACGAAACGTAACATGAAAAACAGAATCAAGACATGACATGAAATGAAACGTGACATGAGTAAAACATAAAACGTGGCATGAATACACTGAAACGTGACATAATGTCATAAGCAGCACTTAGCCTATGTCAAGGAGCACTAGAATAGAAACACAACCAGTATCCGATGCTAACAGTAAGTTATTTACAACTTTAATAAGTGCCGTCTCAGTGCTATGGTTTGGTCTAAAACCTGATTGTAGTGTTTCATATAGATTATTCGTTTTTAGGAAAGCAGTTAATTGTTGAGCTACAGATTTCTCTAAAAGTCGTTACCCATAGCGAGTCACAGGGGTTAATATGACTTTTCATCCACCAAAATCCTTTACTGAAATTTGAACAGGTATTTGAGGGACTTATTGGAAGGGAAGGGGACGGGAACTCTGTAAGAACAAACTATACAGCTCCATGTCCCAAAGTCTCTCCCCAGGCTTGTCTGGCTACACTTTTATAAAATAGCTATTGAAGGCAATAGGCAACACCTGAGCTGATTACTGATCAGCCTCAGGTGAGCATGCTTGTGTGTGAGGCTTCTGCTGTCCAAGGTCCTGTAGGCTCCCAGGCTTTGGAACAGCACCTGACAGCAGCCAAAAAAGGAGGAGCAGCACCCTCTACTCCTCTCTCCACCCCTCCCGGCATCACATGCCTACAGTAACCGGGAGAACTGGAACCCCAGTCCTCTGCCATAACTCACCAAAGACACATATATTTGGAACACCCAATTGCAAACACTTTATTAAAGCTAAAATGAATAGCCTACATTCAAATTGTGAGCTAGCTAGACTCAGGAAGCAGATACCAACGATACTCTTGTTCAATTTGTTTCAAACCTTTTTGAAATGTTATAAGAAATACCACACTAGTGACCCAAATATGCACATATTTCATAAAATGCAGCAGCAGTTTTTATAAGTGAGACACAAAACGTTATTTGGCTAAATTATTATTTATTTTTTTACATTTTTGTTCCAGATATTTTTTTCCCCCAGAATGCCCCCGAATGGCACTCCCGGCCAGAGCCGGTGGGCAACCTGCACTTAGAACAAGTGCTTTTACCAGTTGCGCCACCTGAGGGGCCCTATTTATCTAAAGTACTGTTCTATCTAGCTCATGACTAATGTCATAGGTAGCCTACTTTATGGCGAGGCTAGTATCAAATATCTAGCAAAACGGCAACATGATATTTCCCTTGCTGCAACTATTGCTTATTTCGCGCTTTGAAGTATTGGACTCAATACTTCAAAGTATTGAATTATTCGTGTGAATGAGGGGAATTGGGCGGTTGGCTAGCGAGCTAGCCAATGGATCGTAATGAGATTCACAGTACGAGAGGGCGGAACTTCTTTAACACTTTTTGCGTCCCCTGCATCCCGAGTACAGCGACAGAGAGATGATAAACGATATGGAACACATTTGTTCCGATAAAACGCGAGGGGTTACTAAAGTATGGATTGCTTTAAAAAGACTTGATCTTAACGGTACGTTTTTTTGTTTTGTTTGATGGACTTAAATGTCGATTGATAGTAGCCTACAAAACAAAAATGTCTAGCGGTTTTGCTGATGGTTTCCCTTTGTGTTTTGTGTCGTTTCCATAGAAACATTAAGTCAGATATATGTCCCATTGTGTATCATTTGCTAGTTTTACTGACAAAAATAGAAATAAAAAATAATAAAACGAGAACGTAGCTTGAGAAACCTTCTGTGTCGGCTTATCTTGTTGCAATGACGGGGTTAGTTGGGGTTGCAGATGTATTTGACAGCGTGCATTCTAGGTAGCTTGACAAAAGGAACTGAAGAGCTAAAAATAAAAAGACAGCGAACAGAAATTTTGGATTTATGTACAGTCTAGACCAAATTGCTCCACAATAAAATCTTTACAATAATTGAATTGCTAAAACTAAATTGAGTTAAAAATTTAGCAACGTTAGAACCATTTTAGAAAATGTAGCTTTTCATTGTAATTTCTTACAGATGATAGAATCACGGCCTTGCGAGAAGTAACCATAAAAATGGGAGTAGAATCAGCCACTGTTCGACAGGTAGTGTTGCTCTTTTCTTCTCACAGTAACTGTGCGATCATAATTATTTTTCTTTCTGTGATCAGGGTAGAATATGACCCTTTTTTCAGTCTTTGTTAGCAGACTTGAGTCAATTCTAGCACCACACTAACACATCCAAGATTTGATAACACTACCTGGTAAATGGGCTGAATAAATGAATAATTTTTTTTCTGTACAGATCATTTCCAGTTATTTTGGGCTGAATTCTGCTCCTGTGACATTGAAGGTATTTAAATATAAACATTAATTAATAATCCTAACAATTCTACATACATTCTGATAATATTTATTCTCCGATCAGTCCTCCAAGTTCACAAAATCAATTTACTTTTCAGTTCATGAAATAACTTCATTTATTAATTTGAATTGAAAAGATATATAAATAACTTAGTTATTTATAAACAATGAACAACTAATCCTGTTGTCAAACATTTGATGTCCCACAATTGATCAGCTCTCCTCTTCAGAATGGTGCTAAATATCATGTAATGACATTTACAGATCAGAAACAATCGTGGCTCTCTAATTCCATTAAACAGCTGTATTCCTGTGAACAGCAAACACACGTGAGTAATACCTTCAACTTATTTCTTACTTTATAGAATTATAAATGTTAGATCTAGATTTATTTAGATATGAATATTGTGAGTACTAGGGTGAATGGATTCTAGCTGGGGTTCTGTTTTCTGTTTGTATGTAGTAGGTATTCATTACATTTAGGAGTCCCAATTATGCTCCATGTGTGTTTTAATCTCTAGGCCCTATGTTCTGGAGGTGGTGGCGATTTTCCAACATGGTAAGATGACTCGACAAGGATAATTACAGCTGGATATTTATTAATAAATATACTAATTATATCGATATGTAATATTATAACTGGAATATTACAACTATCCACTGGACAATCACTATCTTTCTGTTTCTCCTATATGTGTATATATGCCAACTTGCATCTTATTTTCTGAACTCTTTGTCCCCCTAGTGGTGTAATGCACTAATTGCACCTGTCAACACTGCAGGCTACACACTATCTCCTACCATTGTGTTAAACCCACTTACTCACTTTTCTTTTTTTTTTTTGTTGTTGTTGTTGTTATTTATAACCAATTTTATCCAGTTTTTCTTTTCTCACCAATGTGACGTGCCCAGTCATATCTGCTGGCCTGTACCATCCACGCAAGGTCGTTTTTTAATTTGAGAGCACAGACAAGCCCAATCAATCACCATGTTGCAGGATGCCCTGTAGCTTACTTGTGTATACATGTGTGTTGTTGTTTTTTTTACCATGATGACCATATAAATATCTCTGTATAATGGTGCCTGCCAAATAATTAAATAAATATAATACATATTTTCATGCAAATAATTGCTGTAACTGGCCACGGTACACTGGGTTGATAACTACTAGTGCCAGAAAATTACTGCAGCTCTGGATATTACATTGGTATACAAGTAAGTAATTCGTAAAAAAATCATGACAGAAACACATTGGCAGGTTATTCACTCATTCACTCCCTCTTTCTCTGTGTTCTTTCCCCATATGCAGTTGTTCCCAGGCCACGGGTCAATGCCACAACTGTAATCAATAAAAGCACAAAGACTCAACTGCACAGTATTGTGAGAAGAGTAAGAGCAGAAATATTTTAATCTGAGATCATTTCCTCACATTTTGTATTGGATTCATATAATTTAAATGTAAAACTAAATATTTGTAGGCCATTAATCTGTGTATTGTATATTGTGATGGTAGGCATGCCATCTGCCAAGTCATGTGTTGGCAGGGCATACCCCATACATATACAGGAATGTTTCCTACAGAAATAACCACAATTGCCACAAAACAAATATTTGACAATTGTTAGATGTTCAAACCTTGGTTCAAATGTTAAACCTTTGTGTTAACATAAATATGTGTTTAGATTGAAAGACTGGAGGGACTTGTGCCACAGATCAAGTTAAGACATGACGAAAAGATCAATCAGGTACCATCTATTCATCCTCTTTCTGATGATGCTCTTATGAAAATGAAAATTCATATCACGTACCATAACAGCCACCACAGAGCTGCACAATCACCTGACTTTATTCCGCAGGAAATCAAGCTGTTAAGCCAGAAGTTGATATTCCTTAATAAAAGAATACAGGTATGTATTGTTGTCATCATGAACTAATATTCCTTAATAAAATATTGTAGGTATGTATTGTTGTCATCATAAACTAATATTCCTTAATAAAAGCATCCCAGTATTTTTGGTATCTCATTGTTCATCAAGTGACCTATGGTCAGATTTTCATTGGTCCTCGTTGCAAAGACCTGGGTCTGTTGTCAGGTATTGTGTGCTGCCTGGAAAGCAGTTTGCAGTGATAGCTGTATTTTCTCAGTAACGGTTATGCCCTCATGTTTCAGATGGCAGACACTCACTGTTGGAAGGGGATGTTCATACGGCCTCCACTGTGGTAAATGTGATCAAACGCAGCTGGCAGTGCGGAAGCAGCTCATTTTACCTTACATTTTTACATTTGAAGCATTTCGCAGATGCTCTTATCCAGAGCGACGTAGAAGATGTGCATTTGTACATGTAATGATGAATTGTAGTTCGAGCAAGAGTTCAGTGCAGTAATACAGCAATAGACATCATTATTGGCAGCTGCATACCGTACTTGTAACACATGGAAAGAAAAGGTTAGTAGATTTTGTTTTTGAGACAGTATTAAACATAGATAGATATTACGAAATGCAGTATTAAACATGTAAGCAGTGGTGATGACAATTAGTTAAATGTACAGATTCAATGGTAGTGGAGTCTGAATAGGTGGGTTTTGAGTCTCTTGTGGAAGATGGCCATTGATTCCACGGTCCTGACTGAGTGTGGAAGATCGTTCCACCACCGAGGGGTCAGGACAGAGAAGAGACCGCGAGGAGCGGATGCCTGGGGCCCGGAGGGATGGGACAGTCAGTTTGCCAGAGGCAGAGTGGAGGGGTCTGGCTAGGGTGTAGGGTGTTATGAGTGTCTGGAGGTAATTCCTCTAGTGGCTTGATAAGCCAGCACCAGTGATTTCAATTTTATGCGTGCTGCGATAGGGAGCCAGTGCAGAGAGGTGAGTAGTGGGGTGACATGCGTGAACTTGGGTCGGTTGAACACTAGACTAGTTCCTGCTTCAGGTCCTCTGTGTTGCCTTTTGTATTATGAAAATACCAAACAAATAAATTGTATTCATGATGTTTTTAGGTGTTAAATGTTATATATTTGTACCTTCATACAATTTTAACAGCATTTGACATGACTGACAGCAGTATGTTTTGACATTAAACGGCATCAATTACAGATATGCATCGAAGAGTGAAATCTTTATCAAGTGCACATATCAAAGACATGAGTCAAACCCGAGACATCAACCCAAGGCAAAACAATGTAGTGTAGGAACAATGTACTGGGACATTGAGGTAATGGCTTATAACATTTGGATAACGTACATCTAACAGAAAATTACATCCTTGTGAGCACAAGGATTTTACTACCCAGGGGTAATTACCAGCCTATACATCAATTTATAACTGATGTATGATCATTTTTAACATGTAGAAATGACACTATACAAGCTTACAAACATTAAGCAAACAGTCTGGCCCATCAGTGAGATGCTAGCCAATGACATACGTGATACACACAACATGGACACCAGCATGCATCAACATTATAAATTGAACAACTGCCAACAAGTTTAATGCAGGTCTCCTTTATATTTATGTCTTAACTCAGGTAAATAAATCACATTGGTTTTTAAAAATAAGTTTCTAATTTTTCCTCCAAAAAATTTGGTTGCCAATTATACCCTCTATTTCAATTCACCCTCCCCCACGAGTCCGTCACCCGTCCTCCGGGTAATGAGCCAATTTTCCTGGCGCGGTAGATCCGCCTCCTCTGAGGCGGAACCCGACCACGGACGCCCTTCCTGCTCCTCGACGAACTTGTGCCGGCTCGCCCTCCCCCCTCTCCATAGGGCGGACAGCCAAATTCCACCACCGCTCAGGGCTGATGACCAGGGTCAGTCTGGTAGAGATGCAGGTTTCGAACCACTTCAGAGTCAGAGTAAATATATAATATATAAAATAATCCTGACACCAAAATACTGCAGATATTTCAGTTTGATATGCAATATAATTTTGCTTGTAAATCTCAGTATGTAAAGCAAGGCTGTAACTTTCAGCTGGAGGAGTTGGAGTGGGATAGACACATTTGAGTCCATTATCAAAAGCAACAGAAATGTAACAAACCCAAACCACGAAACAACCAGCAGTTTCGCCCCGGTCAGTTGCAAATAGTAACCTAGACCATGCAATTTCAATTTAGCTTTTATTTATATGGCTATTATTATTTTTCTCCACAAAATCAACATTACCCCATGGGGACAATGGACTGGATTGGAGTATACCAATCTCCAAAAAAAGAAAAAGAAAAAAAGAAACAGAATCACGTTAATTTGAAAAAAATTATTTTAATGTACATATTGTTCACACTGCTAAACAATTACAAAAAAGAAATTTCACTCTTTTCCCCCAAATTGACAATTATGAAAAAATATGTATATAAATAGTATGGGCATGAACAAGACAATACATTGAAGATTCACAGACAACTTCAGTCCCATCACTGGCATACCTTTTAGAAACCTCTGAATATTGTGGGTGGAGGGGTGGTGAAGACCGCTTAACCAACAAACACACCATTGTAAAAATAAAAAATGTCTGATTTACAGATAAAAATGTCTCCTGTCTTAAGACACATAACTAGAATTCCTCCATGGACAGTCTCTCTTTAGACCCCAAAAAAAAAAAAATCGAATTCCAGGGGGAAATGAAAAGTTCATATCTGTGTGTAAAGTGGAGCCGGCTCGTTTATTGGATTATTCGGGTTTGGGCTTTTTGCTGTCCTTTCCATTCTTCTCCGGGCTGCAATGGTCTGGCTTGCGCTTCTCACCCCCTTGACCTGGGCTGCTGTTGGAGGGCGGGGAGAAGGTGATGATGATGCAGGTCATGTTGTCACAGCCTGTACCATCGCCGGAGGTGTCTGGCGCCAAGCAGTGGTCCAACAGCTGGGGAAAGACAGTCAGAGAGCTGGTCAGCTCATAACCCTGAATCTGCTCAGCGCAGGTTAGATCCTAATCTTTCTTGCTGACGACAGCTTGGTCCAAGCTCTTCTGTACTCCCAATTTCTTTTAAAAAGGCAAAGAGAATAAGCTTAAAATAAAATGTCCCAAAAAATGTCAATATACTGTTCAAAATAATGTTTCAGTTTTCCTCAATGATCTGGCTACCATTCTTCCCTTTAATCCACAATTTGGAATTGCCAATCACTTACAAAGACAACCTACCCACAAAGGTCACACAGACCAACCGTAATTTGTGTTGTTTGGCTCAGCTAGCTGGGACATGAAAGGACGGTTTTCTAATAGAAAATAGAAAAGGCCATCTAATGTTAAACCAACCAGACTGGATGGCCAGCTTTTGAATGAGGAAGTAACGCCATCTATAATGTTTTGTAATGTAGCCTGTCGTGATGCTATTATCTGCCTTGCAAGCTAAATTAGCTAGCTAACTAGTTATTAAAAACTGAATGATACAAAGTTAATGTTAAAGACTTGACTGGTTAGCTATAATAGTGAAGTTAGCCATTTTATCTAATCATAAAAACACACTAATCATAAGATATGTTGCTAGCAAATGTTAGCCATGTTGCTTCAAATGTTAAACAGCGCTAGCCAACTCATTTCATCACAGCAATTTTTATTTGATTCACTGTTAATGTTTATTACATAAACTTACCTAGTTACATAGCTAGCTAAACATAATAGTAGTCCCATGGTGAGTAGTGAATAGTGAGTAGTGAATAGTGAGTAGTACATAGTGAGTAGTACATTATGAAATTATGGATTTTGGGCAGAGTGTATTGTGTATTGGGGATAGAAAGAGCTGAATTGCCTACAATCCAGCCCAGTCAGAGGCCAGAAGAGACTCTGTTTACCTAAAAACAATGTGGCAAACCAAAACCAATACAAACGGACTGTCTTTGACACAAATTATACTAGGCATGTATGAGCATGTGACCCACCTCCTCCACAATAGTGGACAGCACCAAGACATCACCGCGAACATTTGGCTTTATCCTCTGACTGACAAAATCCACCACCTCCTGGCTACTCATCACGTTCCTGTGAACAACAATCACAAGTTTGGAGGGGGGAGATTGTTTACATGTAATAAAATAAAGCAAAATACTGACTGCTACATGGCTCTGCCTGAGATATGCACATTCATACCACTTTCTGTAAACTATGACAGTAAACCACAGAACAATCAGAATGCTACTGGAAGCTATACCAGATTCCATCACAAGCGATGACCATGAAGTCGTGTTCCTTGTTGAGAGTCAGCACTTTGATGTCTGGCAGAGCGGAGATCATCTGCTCTTCTGGAGCAAGGGCCTTGTTTCGTTTGTAAAAGTGATCCCCTGAGACCAAAAACACAAGGAATTCCTTTTCACTACCTGGTTTTCCTTTCATTACAACTAGTCAACTCCAATTAATATTAAGCAGTTTGTGTATTAGTTTACATGTTAATATTTACATAAATATTTACAACACATTAACATTTAAAAACGTTTTGCCTTTGAATTCTGTTTGATTGTACATGGGTCCAATGCCAACAATACGACTCAGGTGAATGTTTAAACACCAGAGCAGCAAACATTACTTCAGTGAATTCTGAGGGAAAACAGGGAAACCAGTTTACCAATGGCCCTGGAGAGGTTGAGACCACCATTGACACGCCCATCCATGGTCACCTTCCCTCCAGCATTCTTTATCCTGGCCAGCTCCAGCTCGTCCTCTGGCTTGTGGTCATAGGACATGTCCACGGCCTTGCCCTGCTCCGACACCACACAGCGAGAGTCCCCGGCGTTGGCCACAATCAGTTGCTTCCCCCGAATCAGTGCCACTACCGCAGTGGTCCCGCTGTCTGAGCCAGGCTGGAAAACACCAAACCAGATGTGGAACCAGAGAAACATCCTCAAGGGTCCAGCTCTGACTGCCGCCCATGCATATCTTTATGGGGAACGCAAGGGCAATCCTGTTACTCCTGGCCCACCTTTGGGCCTAACTGAACAGCCTGGCCATAAGACTTACACACTGCCCTCTCAGGTAGAAGCTCAATCACATCTGGACATGGAAGTTATGAAAAAATAGAAATAGTAAGCACACTTTAACACTCCTTTGATATATACTGTATATATTTTTGGGTCTTGAGGAAGGATGGAGATCCTTGCAGATCAAAATGTTGTCCAAGTGTATCTGCAAATAAACTATCACAGAAACATTATAGTGTGGACAGTATTACTTCTTGCTGGTAAGTGTTTTTGATCCTGGACCTACAGTATAGTTTGGATGTGTGTTTGACTATGTTTTTTATTGGTCATGCAAGTTACTTTATTTAAGTGCTTTCAGTAAAATTCTCTGAGGGGAAAAAAAGACAAGAATTGATTACATTTACAATCAAATATTTCACTGCCATGGACAACAAAACAAGGATGCCCAAACTTGCAATCAAACAACTGTTGGGAGTCTTGGTTTCACCTCCTCTTTCCCATCCATCCCAGGAAGGCACATCTCTTCCTCCTCCTCCTCATCTTCCTCCCCCTCTTCCTCTGTGTTGTCTTCTTCATCGCTGGTGTACTCGCCGGCCTCTTCCTCACTACAGTCCTGAAAGAGGGACATTACCATCAATCCTATCCCCAGTGTGCAGTTATATTCACCAGAGAAGTGTGGGAAGATATTGCCTACATTTCCAGGGCTCATATTTACCATCGGTCCCAAATGCCCGTATTGACATGGGAAAGAGAGCTTTAAAGAGGGTCTGCTTGCGCCCTCCACATGTGCTACAGAGTGAGTTGCATGTTACAGAGCTAGTCTCATTAAGGGTGTTTAAAAATATGATAAAGCAATTAGAGGCTGGAGCAATAGGCTGTAAATGTTTCAGTGTGGCCGTAATTTGTCATTTTTGTCAATTGTTTCATCCTTGTCTGTAACCTATTGCTGCTGCCGGTCTTGGCCAGGACCCTCTTGAAAAAGATTGTTAATCTCAACAGGGCTATTCCTGGTTAAATAAATGTAAAAAACCACATCAAACAGACACTGTGCACCACTACTTATTCTATACAGAGTAAGATTATATAACACGTAATACCCAAGTGAAATTTATAATACAATATATAAATATGGATACACAATAAAATATTCACAGATGGATGAATTGTATCTAAATATTTAATCTCAATCTCTTTAATGAATATCATTTAGCAAACACTCTTAGGCGGTGTGACTTACAACGCATGAAGAAAATGAAATGTTGAAATATCCTCACCTCTTCCTCGCTGGGATCTTCCTCTTCCTCCTCCTCCTCTGACTCCTCACCATCTTCAAAGAACTGGGACTTGGTCCCGCCCTGTGGTTGTGCCGATGCAGAGGAGCAGGAGGGCCCTGCATCGCCCACCGGACCATCCCCTCCTCCTCCACCCTTCGGGTCCCCCCCTGGCCCAACACTGCCTCCACTCTTAGGGCTCCTCTCCCCACTGCAGGGGCCTGCCTTCCCCCCTTCAACCCGGGAACTCCGACAAGCCCGCATCTTTGAGCTGCTCGCATGCCCAACCCCAACCACGCTCTCCCCCCCCAAGGCACCACCCTTGCTCCCAGCATCCTCATCTGAGCCCCCACACCCCACCTCCCCGTTAGCAGCAGTTTCGGCGTGGGTTGTCTCCACATCTTCCCGTTTGGCCAGGGGGCTGGACTTCCTGGCATTTTTGAGTGCGCTCAGGTTCTGTCTGTATCGGATCAGCAGCTCCTCTATCGTCATGGTGGCTTCCTCATGCAGAAGTTCAGCTTCCTCATTGTCCACTGGCAGGAGGAATGGACATATTACCAACCCCAATACAACCCTTTTATTTTTGTGAATTAAATCCGCTGCACTTGAGAAACATTTTGTTTGATTAACAATAAATTCCTTCCCTTTTATTCTGATATCGGGGACGACTGTATGAGATCATGAAACAGAATGGGACCTGTTGTAGCTACCAAACAAGCTATAGTGTTTTCCCACCGGACAGTACGGTATGGCACAGCACGGTTACCAATCCGTGCTCCCACGTTTTGTTACTTTTTCCACTGCCAAGTGACCCGTACCAAACCTAAGTACCCGTGCTGAATTTAGCTACTGCTCTGTTTAGGTACTACCGAGCCAAACAGGGACCTAGGGGTGGAGCTAGCAATACTGCAGACTATTGATTTGTCAAGCGCAATAGTCACAAAATCGTCACACTAAATCTCAGACCGCCATGTTTTTTTTAGCTTAACTTCGATTATTGGTAGGCTATTATTCGAAGAGTATTATATAGAGTTTAGCATTGTCAGGTTTCCGTGATTCTACAAGTTAGGTTTGTGTTTTCTTTGAAAGGACAAAGTATAGTATTGTCATTTTCATCCACGCCATTAGAATATACATTTTCTTAGTACAACATTTCCATTCCTCACAAATAGATTTTTTTAAAGATATAGGAATCACTTCGATGCATTCCGATGCTCGAGCTAAACCCAGGCATTTGAAACAAAAGTATCTGAACTGGACAGTGTCAAATGACAAACTGTTTGAACAATCCTGCGCCTTCATAAATCGACTCGCGTTTCATTATTTTTTAGCTCATAGCTAGGGCTGTACGATATGGGCAAAATCTCATATTGCGATAATAATGCGATTGCGATATAGCACGCGATGTAACAAAACACATGGGTGGACAATTGATCATTGACATTGCCTATGTATTCCAGACATCATAGAATAGGCATTATAATACTGTAAGTGAATTAAGGGAACCCAAACAAAACCATTTTCCCAATATTAGTTTAGCTTACTGAAATGTTGAAAAAAAAAAACTATTCAACTGTTTCTGTTGAACTTCTTAATCACATTACGGAATGAACAGAGCTGTCCTACTGCTTCTTTCACCGCTGTGCCTTTGAGAGTTTTTTTTCGTAAGGCGTTCCATTTTCAAACGCATCAGAGATTGATACTTGCTTGGGCTGGGACTAAGTCTGGGATGTGATTTTGGTAAATGAGTTCTGGGGAGACAAAGCTAGTCTGCAAGTATGTGTGGGAAACATGTAAGACAAAACATGCCCAGCATTGAGCATTGCTATAGACTTATATCGCAAACTTTAGCTGTATGATATTGCTAATGATTGATAAATTGATATCGGAATAGCAATCGGAATACGAAATATCGTTCACTACTACTTGTAGCTCATGCTGGACATTTTTCCAGCAACAGGCTACATAAAAGCACAGATGTAAACACAAAGACAAATATTGCTAATGTTTTCATTTTTATACGATTTTTAAAAATGTAGGCTACAGATGTAAGAAATGAGGTAGTAAATGTGATCTTGGTAAATTGCAATTAATTGGAGGACCAACGCCAAATAATAAATATGAAAGATTACATAGCCTAGTGTGAAGTCACTGCATGGTACCTCCTGTGCTCGCTGCCCTTGACATGACTCCCAAACATCTAGGTAGAGATAAGAAAATTGTAGCTAATGTTAAGGTGAAAGCAGTGTTCTGCTTTTGTGAATTTGAGCTGGAATGTTTACAATGTCAATGTTAATGTCACCACGGCGGTTGCATTTTTTGTCACTTCAGATAACTCATATCGAACACCTCTCATCTTCACGGTTCTGTTGTGCGGTGGAAAAACAACACAGGGACTTGACCCGTGAAGGGGATAGTTACGGGTACGGATGGTTCCTGTGCCGTGCCGTGCTGTCGATGGAAAAACGACATTAGACTGAAGACCAGCACACAAACATCTGGACCTGTGCCTTCATCTTACCTGGGAGGGACAGTAGTGAACTGGCGCTATTCTGTTTCATTATCCTAAGATATGCATGTATATCAACCGTTGCTGTGGTGTTCATTGGGGTTTGTATTAAACCATGATAGAGAGAGTGGCCCTATAGCCATGCTCACTCTCAGATCTTTTTAAAAAAGTAACTGTGGAGCTGCGACTGAGTGGAGCTGCGGATGCCCACTCACCGTCGTCTTCTTCGGCCACTCTGTCTTTGCCCGCTTCTTCCTGCGGCCGACCAGCCATCCGAGTCAGCTCTTTGATCACTTCCTCTGTTGTAATACTACGGTCAATCGCCATGAATGCATCTTCCAGAGCCTAAGATACATTGGCACTGCCAAATGTCAGTATACTAAACATGCATCTAAGAACTGCAGTACATCTACAAATTAAGTTTTAATGCTCCAAATATTAGTATTAATAGCATCGAATAAGTATACGGAAAAGATCTAAGCACCCATCTCCACTCTGGAGACTGACAGCACACAGGCACAGATCCAAAATCATTCTTTTTCTACAGCTATTTGGACTGAGCCACCAATATGGATTCAAGGGAAGAAAATATGTGCTCTGTAACACCTGTACATCCCATTCCATACGAAAGCAATTTAGCAAACATCACCTGCAACCAATCCAATGTGTGCCTTTCCTGGTGAGTTGATGCCTTTCACACTAACTTAACGCAGAAGGGATCGATGCATTAGCACGCTGGGTGTCTGCTCAGTTCTCACCTTTTGGAGCTTGCCATCCTTGTATGCCTTTTGTTCCTTTATGATTTCAGGTAGGTATTTAGAGCAGTACAATGCAACCTCCTCACCTTGAAAGATGGAGAAAAGCTTTCAAACATTACGGAGCATGTGAACTATGATGTTACCCCTCAGGCATTACATTCCAGCCAATTTAGCAATTTATTTTGGCTTATTTAGCAACTTCCCTCATAACTGGCTCACGATTTATGAAACACTTAAGAAAAAACATGGCCCTCTTAAGATGTTATGCCTCTGTCTGGTTTCAGTGTCTGTAAAATGGTTCTGAATATTGGCCCAGTCTTGATCCACAATATGCTCGCATTTGAATAGGTCATTTCAAACTTATACCTCCATGCCCATCATAAACTGCAAACATGGCCGTTTCGTCATCCAGTTCTGGAATACAGTTATGAGCGTCCTGTAGGGGAACATAGGTTTAGACCTGAGTGCCGTCTGAGCCCGCCACAAGGCACACACCTACACAACAAACAGACTAGAAGACGGTATATAAAAAGCTAACGTCAGCTAACTAACAAGCTACTATGTCAATTATTGAATAGCATATACAATCAGACCATTCCTTTTCCATTAAATGTTTTACAATTATTAAACAAGGATAAAATCAACCTAACTTTAGTGGGAGCGGAATATAGATAACATTAGATAACGTTCCAGCAAGCTAACTTCTCTCTTGCTAGCCACCATCAGAACAGTTAAATATAATTTATTTTAAAAATAATTGTATCAGTGGAAAAGAAACATTATACATACAAAATACACATACAATACAAAAAAACATTGTTATTATTATTATTTATTTATTTTTTAAACTAAAAAAAACACCCAAACACACACTTTCACATACTGTGTTCACAATTATTCAGTTGTCACACTATGGGCGGAACGTACACTTATGGAGGCAAATGTACCTTTAAGCATATGTTTTAGTAAGTACTTACATTAACCCAATAGGAAAGAAAAAAACGTAAATACATAAATATTTCAGTAAATCAATACAAATATTAACATAAATAATTAAATAAAACCCCATTTACTAATAAACTAATTTATCCGAACACGTATTTTATGCATTACAATTTCCATTTTGTATAAATAAATGATTCTCACTGAAATGCACCTATAAGCACTCACAGCCACACTCGTCTTGTTTCCTATGCAGCATTTTCATATTTACATGATAATATTCCTGAGAGACTACACTCACGCACCCAAACTGCATTATCTTTGTTCCCAGTGTCTTTTAGTTAAGTCAACCCTTTTTTTGGGGAGGGGGTACACAAAAGTGAATAAATAAACATATAGAAAACCCCGGACTCTCACACAAGGGCATGTCCAGTCAATCATTCTCAGACCTCTATCTCAGACCGTGTATTCTCGTTTTTATTTCTGTAAGGAACGAAAAAAATATGAATGTGGAAGATCATACGCTTGGGCAAGTTGTTCAAATTACATAATGTCCCTTCCATTTAAAAATTGACCAAATTTGGAGTCCCATTTGTAACCATTTTTGGAACGCATACCCTAATTTATTTGACCTGGTCCAAATTCTGGGTCCTTTCCCATCTCTAAGGAATATTTGTTCTCCGCCCAATTTCAGTGAGTATTTGATGTCAATCCAAATTTACATTGTATCGTTTATCCAGATATTGTCCACGTTTTAAAAAAACTGACTTTTTTTGTCTCGAAATGGTAATGGCCCTATATTTTTCCCAGTTCCCAGTTCCCATTTTCCTCCACTTAGCCAACCACTTCTGGAGCCGATACCAATTCTGGCTTCAGGCGTTCGTATTTCCACAATTAAACGACAGGTGAGCTTAGCTCGACATATCAGTGTGAGACAAAGATTGTAACTAGCCTGTTGGCTATCTTACCTCCATTGAAACACGCCAGCCCTGCATGGCTGCAAATCCGTAGTTCATGTGCTTACTGCCTCCGTTGGCGGAACATTTAACCGTGTTGGGCTGCGACAAGTAAGCCCCCATTGTGGAACAAAGATGCCGTTTAGCTAGCGGGTGGCTTGAGGTAAGAATTGGAAACGTGGAATACCAACCAAATATGGCACTATAAAAATAGATTAATTAGTCCAACTGTTTGATTAATCATTCATGAAATCCCCCTTCAAACATCGCAGCTTCCTTTCTTTAACGTGGGCTAGCTTTATAGTTTGCCAATTTTGTGTACATTCAGTTTCTTAATAGCTAACGTTATCTGCCGTAAATCGGACGCTGGCAAAATAACGGAAAGGCCGAATGCGACGTTCAAAAGAATACTTGATGAAACGGTTTCTGTAGCTTGTAAAATCTAAAAAAATAAAGATGTCAACACGTGTATTCCAATGATCATCAACAGACTGTACAAGTGCATCCGACGTCTAAAGGAAGCGGAAGTGGGTTGACAGCAGCTGCAAGTAAACTGTTAAAGAAAACGTGCATCACCCGGCAGAGTGCGTCACGTAAAGGGAAGCGATCACCATACCCTGGTGGTACTCCCACTGGGAGCAGTGTTAAAACGGTTTGTCACATACATATTCGAGGGATTTATGCGGGCAGGACTGTCCAACCATGTCCGAGAAGGACCAGTGTCGGTGCAGGCTTTTGTTCTGGCCCAGCCCTACAACACCTGATTCAAATACACATGATACAACACCTGATTACCACATACATTTTATTTTATTCTGTCATGGTGGTTATTGTATAATCAGTCTGATAAATATTGTACATAAGTGAAATAGTATTCGTCAATTACCTATATTTAGGTGATTGTGAGACTCCCATTTAAAGAGAGTGTGGGAACAGGCGTGGTCACAGTAAACATTTCATATGGGACACAAGAACATTCTTCAGCTGTCATTCAACCTTGACCGTTTAACATCCATGGTAAATTACCCAATGTATTTTATTTATTTTTTATTTGACATTTAAATGTCATTGAGACACAATGATCTCTTTTCCAAGGGAATTCAGCAGCTTTAAAACATTAAGTTTCAACAGTTAAAACAAAAGTTTGCATAAAACACCAAGTCCCAAAAAAATGCCTTACTGAAATGGGGTCTGGTCATTTTTGACCTAAAGAAATAAGACCTTGACCTGAATTCCAGGCAATCTAATACACATCAGCCATGTGTGTAGTACCCAATGTATAGTGTGATAATGGCTGTGAACATGCCGATGCTGCACTACAGATGATGTTGCCATGCAGACATTTGGCAGGGGCATGCAGGTCTAGGGGAAGAAAGCTACTTCTTCCTGGCAGCAAAGTAGATTGTGGCGATGGGTCTGCAAATTAATTCATGCCTAAATACCAATGTAGGGGAGCTAGAATCAAATATATTTATGCATGAATGTCTTTCCTATTATAAAAAAATCGCTTGATATTTCCCACTATCAGTTTGGACGGTCAACTGGCAATGCGAGACTATGGTCCAAAGAACTGCAGGCACTTCTGTTGTCATACAGCACCTCTCGTGCAGCGACTTAAAATCGCCTTGTATATCTTTAAATCACAATAGGCAACTGTAGGTTTTATTTGACAGATTAACTATATATTTGCTGTTTAACAACTATAACTCCGTGCGCTGAATAAATAATGCATACTGTCAGACTTCCTTGTCACATTAACTTATAAAGGAGGGGAACGTTGCAAAGAAGTTAAATGGAAAAAATAAGCGACAGACTGCGGTCAGTAAAGTAATACAATGTACCGTACATCGTTCTCGGGAAGACGTTTTTGTGATGTTAGTCGGACTGAATAATAGGGACACACGCGTGCGAAGAGACGCCCCATGTTCAATTCTGTTAAGAATATATGAGCTAAACTTGAAAAACCCGTCTTATTTTTTCCCCAGTATACTAGAAAAAATAAAATGTCATAAAAAAGTATTTGTATGAACAGTCGTAAATCGCCAAAACGTATGCGATTACGTGCCCCAGGCAAAAAAAAGGGGGAACTTTGTTTCTCTTATTGTGTTTCCGGTACCTTTCACATCGCTCTTGCTCATCGTCGTTGATTGTAAACATGGCTGCTGTTCTCCCTTCAAGAGCTTGTGATAGCAACCCTGCTACTCCGGGGACACAGTCCTTAAAGGTAAATGTTGGTGGTGAAATATAGTAATTTGGAAATTCTTCATGTAAGACACTAAACTACTGAACAGGGAGAGCGGACATGAAGTAAGCCTGTGTGTGAGTTGGCTACACGTGTAATTAAATACACACTAACTTATGTTAACGTTATTCCTTTGTTTCATTTGTCAGCTAGCTAGCCTGTCAGCTAGCATAACTGACAGTCGTAATGAGAACGATATCAGCATATCTTAATCAACTCGTTTGTGTAAATGAATAATGAAATGAAGTGCACTAATTATTCGTTAAAATGTATCTCTCGAAATTGATTATTATACGTCAAAGATCTCGTTAACCTTATTAGATTAGCTAACGTTACCTAGTTTGCTACAGTAACTTTGCTGTTGCACATCTACCTAGATGGCTAGCAATTAACCCTGTTTAGTTTAGCATATAGCTACGTCTAACTACTAACTACGTATTGGTATATTGTCTTGCTAACGAAACTAATTTCTAGCTTGCTAGCCTATCAGCAAAATAATATAGCAGTGTTGGTTACTAGCAAGTTATAAAAGTAAACAGTGCTAGCAAGGAAGCAAGCTAATTGTAATTTTGCCGTAGGCATGCGCAGATTCTATGTCCTGAGACGTTGTCTTGGAGACCGATATGCTTCCTTCTAAAGGCGCCAAACGCATATGGAACTGGAACCATAAATTCCATACATAACTGGCTGACACCTTTAAGTGACCGGTTAAGTTTTAGAACTGAAGGTCTATCGTGTTAAATTCTTGGTCTGATTTAAGTTTATGCCATTCCTGAAATTCGAAAAGTGTTTCAGTTGTTAATGCAGTGACATTAAAATTACATTTAGTTGCACCACCTGTTGCATGTACATTATCCAGTTTTGTTTGCCCTTTGTTTGTTTGTTTGGTTGCAAGTGCTCTCACAGTTAGACAAATCTCTGTTATTAACCCCATCCAGGTTAAGGCTCTGCTCACATTACATCTGTCTTTGTAGCCTTCCAAGCCCTAAGGGCGGGAGCCTATTGTTCCTGCCAGTATACATTTTTGTATTATTTTTTTAAGGCTTGCAAGCTACTTCACTAGATCGAAACAAAACTCGACAGGCATGTCAAGTTTGGTCTGAACTCGCGCATGGAACATTTTTCAAGTGTTCACCTAAAAGCCACGCACATTTTTGCACCATTTTCAGCTAAACAAGCCCCGCCCCCCGGCCAACTTGGCAGAAAATTGTAATTAGGTAGTCATTAGTCCTTAGCAAATGTAGTATTTAAATTGCGAAGGAATAAGCTGTCGCACTTACACTTTGGTGGCCACACCCCCTAATGTTCCTGCACCACCCAAAATATGTTTAGCATACCTCGCTTTGACGTGCAAGCCTACAGCATAATGACTTGATTATAGTCCAAAACGGACGCGGACAGCGGACGCACATGCGGTTCTATACATACTACATTTGGCTGTCTGCATAAGTGGACGTGTTCCACACATGCGCACTTGAAATTATGTTTTGATCTTTTGTATCCTCCTGTTTTCCCCTTTATAATATATATAATATGAATTCCTGTTATTCTCTGAAGACCTCAGAGACACACACTCTGTCCTCTTCCCATGATCATGCTAATAAATTCATTCAACTATCCAAGCAGCAAAGCGTCGAGAACTCTTTGTTTATTCAACACTGTTTAACAAACCTGCCAAAGACCATCACTTCCAAGAACAATAAAATATCAGTTAAAGTGTCCTAAAAGTAGAAACATAAAATAGAATCAAAATAGTGCAATGTTTAAAAAAAGAACGTCAAATTAGCATGTGCCGCATGTACCACTCCCGGGTGGTGTAGCGGTAAGAATGTTTGACGCTGCCCACTGCGACTGGGGTTTGATTCCACCTAGGTCACGCTAGTTTTGCTCTGACTGCAAGTGCCAATAGGGGGGCGGCAATTGGTTGTCCGCCTCAGGGAGGGGGGAGGGAAGCCGATATGAGCTTGCTGCATATATGAGTGGTCCTGTGTGTTACAGTGACCGTGGCGGGTGCCAGCTCGGAGGAGCTGGTACAGCGCTCACTACCGGTCTCAGGACTACAGCAGCGAACTCTCATACTAGGGTGGGGATGATTTACATGAAAAAGAGAGGGTATAATTGGCAAGTAAAAATAAGGAGAAAAATGGGGAATAAAAACATGGCAGGTCACATGATTCAGCGGCCAACTTGCATATGGCGACTGCGCGTTATTTACGTTTCAAGCCATTTCTCATCTGATGCTTGGATAACATTCAAACTTGGCAAACAGGTTCAAAATGTTACTTCCTAGTAGGGATGCACCAATACCGGTATCGCTATCGGGTCCGATACTGTGCTCATGTACTTGTAAAAATGTTCCGATACACCAAACCCGATACCAACGTCATAACGTTACACTGAGTGACTCACGAAACACTAGCAAGTACAATTCATGCTGATTCCATTGCTGAAATCCTCTTCTGTTCAGTTGCGCTCTGAGAAATAAACATATTATTGTAACATTATGTTAGCAAGCTAATGAGTTGTGACTAGAAACGTTCTAAGTGTAGCCTAATCCTGCGTGCTCGACAACGTCACACCCTCTTCACGAGAAATGAACAAAAATGTCGGAAGTTTGGAGATACTTTCAGGTAAACGAAGCAGACAAAAGTACAGCAGAATGCAAGCTCTGCTCAGCCAATATATCAGGAGGTGGCACGAAAGCTAGTTCATTCAATATTAGTAACTTGATAAAACATCAAAAAAATAGACACGAGGTGGAGTACAAGGAGTGTGCTGGTGCTAGCAGCGGCAGACAGCAACAACCAACTTTACTACAAACACTACAGAGGCAAGAGAAAATGTCAAGAGACAACCTGAAGGCAGTAAAAATAACAGAGGCTCTTACCCAATACATTGCTTTTGACGATCAACCGTTGTTGGTTGTGGGTAACGTGGGATTCCGATGGCTTCTTAAAGTTTTGCAGCCCAGGTATGATATTCCGAGTCATCGTCATATCACAGAGACCGTGTTGCTGAAGATGCACGACTTTGTGAAAAAGCACATCAACAGCTTGTTGTGCGACATGTCAGCCATTAGCTTCACCACTGACATTTGGAGCAGTAGCATCAGTCCAATGTCTCTCATGTCTCTCACTAACTGTGCAGTGGATAGATAAGGATTTTACTCTTCAGCGAGTCGTACTGCAAGCAAAACAGTTTTGTGGATCGCATACAGGCCAAGCAATAGCAGGTGCATTTGACGAAATGCTTCAAACTTGGGGGATTTCTAAAAAATCTGTTCATGTCGTGGTCTGAGACAATGCCAAAAACATGATAAAGGCCATAGATGATGCTGGACTCCCAAGCCTTCTGTGTGTCGCTCACACACTCCAGCTGACTGTGCATGAAGGCCTTCTTGAAGTGTTGCCTTGGTAAGTAGGAGTGCTGATCTAGGATCAGTTTAGCCTTTTAGCTCATAATGGATATGGTTAGGATATGGACAGGGGAAGCCTGATCCTAGATCAGCACTCCTAATCTTATAATCTTTGTACATACGGCCCCAGATGTAGTTTGGCAAATTCAAGATGCCTTTTTTGGTGAATTGACTTCAAAAAAGGCTTCCTTCTTACAACTCTGCCATAAAGGTCATTGTCATGTAGGCATCGTCAAATGGTTGCTTTAGACACCTTGTAATCCCAAGATGCCAGGTTGTTTTGGAGATCTTGAACTGTGCCCCTTGGACCTCTTTTTGCCTCTCGAACCATCCGTCTCACTACATGTGGGGGCAAGATAGACTTGCGTCCTCTACCTGGCAGGTTAGCCACTGTTCCAGTGGTCTTAAACTTCCTAATAATTGACACAACAGTGGAGAGAGGTATCTATCTTGAACTTTTCAGTGATTTTTTTGTAGCCATCTCCTGATCTGAGGTCAATAATCCTTTGTCTGATGCTTTCAGGGAGTTATTTGCCTTTCACCATGATGACGGCTGACCACAGTATTTCAAACGTGTGTTCCCTCTTTTTTATACCCTAGGGAAACAGGAAACCATTGTAGGTCACTATAGTTCCATAACCTTCCAATGAACTTCAAATAAGTTGTATATTAAGTTGTATAAGATTTGTTTTTGTTGGATTAAATTGAAAAGAATAGTTTTCTGGAAAAAATATATATTATTAATATAACAAAAATTTCTGATATAATTGTATTCGTATTGTAGGTTTGGAATTTTTGAGCATAAAATATATCTTGTTACTTGTATAGTTTGTTTTATACGATCTCTTGTTCATCTTTATCAAGGGTATGAATAAAAATGGAGTATACTGTATATTGTCGAACAGTGTTATTTTAATTCTGGGTAGCTCCTCCACATGAGGTTTTTCTCAGAGCCAAGTTAGATCATGATGAGCTGATGGAATGAAAAACATTTTGAAACGGTTATATTATATACAGTAGGTTTGTCCACTATGGGGTTCTGATATTATTATTGTCTCTTTGTTAAGGATGACACAGAAGATAATTCTAACGATGGCAGTCAAGCCCCCAAAAGGCGTCGGATGGGATCTGGAGACAGTTCCAGGAGCTGTGACACCTCCAGCCAGGATCTTGGGTATATATCACCTTTACTCTGACAGGCTTAAGTCATTCTGCTGATGGGGGTAGGGAATGGTGGTGGTGGGGGCTACAGATATAAGAGCATAAAAATACATAATGACGAGAACAGGTCATTCATCCAATCTAGGCTCGTCACGTCCTAATCTAAAGGGTATCCAGTACTGCATATAGCCTGGACTTAAATAGCCCAAGTGTTTCTGCCTCTGCTACCTGACCTGGCAAGATGTTCCAGGCATTGACAACTCTGTGTACAAAAAACAACAACATATCTTCATATCTGTACAGAATTTGCCTTGAACTAATTTCCACCTGTGGCTTATTGTTCTGAATTTATCTTAGAAACTCTTTGGTAGTTCACTTTGTTAATCCCTTTTATAAATTTAAAAACCTCTATCAACCCCTTCTAATGTGGTGCCCAGAACCACACACACCTCTAAACCTCTAAGTGAGAGTACTATGTAAGTGAGAGTATATTCAGTCTTTGTTATGTGAGAGGCTATTAGAAGGGTATAGTGGATCCCATAAGAGATCCATCATTTAATATCATGTTGTCTGTGTCCTCATTTCTCAGGCTCACCTACTTTCCAGCAGAGAATCTGGTTGAATATAAGTGGCCCTCGGATGACACTGGGGAGTACTACATGCTGCAAGAACAAGTCAGCGAATACCTGGGAGTTACTTCCTTTAAGCGTAAATATCCAGGTAATGTCTCCCTTCCAATTTTATGGTAAATTGATGCACGTACAAGAAATAACTATGCATTGCCAAAACATTGTTTTCAGTGAGCACAATTATTTTTAATCAGGAAAAATCCATAATTCTAAGTATATTTGAATGCACAAGTGCAAGTGTCAATACAGATTCAAAAAATGCATTTCTACATCAATTTTTGTACTCCGGATCCAACATATGTACAGTCAAGCCAGAAAGTCTGCACACCCCTTTCACCCTCTCCACGTTTCATTGCGTTACAGACTTATTCTACAATAGATTAAGTTCATTTTTTTGTCTCAAAATTCTACACAAAATAGCCCATAATGACAAAGTGAAAACAGGTTTTTAGACATTTGTGCTAATTTATTAAAAATCTAAATGTAAAATATCATATGTACACAAGTGTGCACACCCTTTGATATGACACCCAAAAGTGAGCTGAGGTGCATTTTGTTTCCACTTGATACTGCTTGAGATGTTTCTACAACTTGATTCTAGTCCACCTGTGGTAAATTCAATTGATTGGACATGATTTGGAAAGGCACACACCTGTCTATATAAGGTCCCACAGTTGACAGTGCATGTCAGAGTAAAAACCAAGCCATGAAGCCTAGGAACTCTCCATTGACCTCTGAGATAGAATTGTGTTGAGGCATAGATCTGGGGAAGGGTATAAAAACATTGCTAAAGCATTGAAAGCACCCAGGAGAACAGTGGGCTCCATCATTGTGAAATGGAAGAAGTTTGGAACCACCACAACTCTTCTTAGAGCTGGCCGTCTGGCCAAACTCAGTAACTGGGCAAGAAGGGCCATGGTCAGGGAGGTGACCAAGAACCCAGTGGCCACTCTAAGAGAGCTTCAGAGTTCCTCTGCAGCGATGGGAGAACCTGGTAGAAGGACAAGGCAAGGCAAGGCAAGGCAAGTTTATTTCTATAGCACATTTCATACACTAGTGCAACTCAAAGTGCTTTACATAAAAACATTTAAAAAGGCATAAAAACACATTTTAAAAAGCATTTAAAAACACATAAAACAGAGCATTTAAAAGGCACTTTAAAAGATTTTATAATAAACAGATAAAAGAAGAGCAGAATATAAAGTGCAGCTATTAATTTTGGAAGGCAGTGGCAAAAAGAAAAGTCTTTAGCTGTGATTTAAAGGAGCTGATAGTTGGGGCAGACCTGCAGTTTTCTGGGAGTTTGTTCCAGATATGAGGAGCATAAAAACTAAAAGCTGCTTCTCCACGTTTAGTTCGAACTCTGGGGGCAGAAAGCAGACCTGTTCCAGACGACCTTTAATCCTTGATATATTCTTCAGGTGATAGTAGGCTGACTTTATAACTGTCTTAATGTGGCTGCTAAAAGTCAGGTCTGAGTCCATGATTACACCAAGATTTCTGGCTTGATCTGTGGATTTTAACATTACAGCTTGAAGCTGAGCACTGACTTTTAATCGTTCTTCTTTGGCTCCAAAAACAATTACTTCAGTTTTCTGTTTGTTAAGTTGGAGAAAACTCTGGCACATCCAATCATTGATTTGTTCAATGCATCTACACAGCACTTGTATGGGATTATAGTCCCCTGGCGATATGGTTATGTAAATTTGTGTGTCATCTGCATAACTGTGATAACATATTTTGTTGTTATTCATAATCTGAGCTAGTGGGAGCATGTAGATGTTAAACAGAATAGGCCCTAATATAGAGCCTTGAGGAACTCCATATCTCATTTTTGTTCGCTCAGACGTGTAATTACCTATAGACACAAAAAATTCTCTATCACTTAAGTAGGACTCGAACCACTTTAGTGCTGTGCCAGAAAGTCCAACCCAGTTTTCCAGTCGGTCTAGTAGTATTCTATGGTCAACCGTGTCAAATGCTGCACTGAGATCCAGTAGTACTAAGACTGAAATTTCGCCATTGTCTGTGTTTAAGTGGATGTCATTTATAACCTTAACAAGTGCAGTCTCCGTGCTGTGATGTGGTCGGAAACCTGACTGGAAGACATCAAAACAGTTGTTTAGAGATAAAAATTGTTTAGCTGTTTAAAGGCAACCTTCTCAATTATTTTACTTAAAAACGGGAGGTTGGATATGGGCCTAAAATTGTTCATCACTGATGTGTCTAAATTTTTCTTCTTTAAGAGAGGCTTGATTACTGCAGTTTTCAGGGCTTGTGGGAAGACACCTGTGAGAATCGATGTGTTCACAATTTGCAGTAGGTCTGGGGCCATGCAGCTAGAAACATTTTTGAAAAAGCAAGTTGGTAAAATATCAAGGCAGCAGGATGAGGATTTCAGATGTTGTATAATGTCCTCAAGGTTTTTATGGTTGATTGGATCAAATTGTGTCATTGTGTTTGAACTAGGTGGACACAAAGGCAACACATATCCTGTACCTGATATAGTGGCACTGATTGCTTGTCTAATTTTCTGAATTTTGTCAGAGAAGAAGGAGGCAAATTCACTGCATGCTTTGGCAGATAGGTGTTCATTAGCTATTGACACAGGAGGGTTAGTTAATCTGTCGACAGTAGCAAACAAGACCCGTGCATTATTGTTGTTTTTGGTGATAATGTCCGAGAAAAAGGACTGTCTTGCATTTCTCAGTACCAGATTATAAGTGCGAAGTCTCTCTTTATAGATGTCGTAATTAACCTGGAGATTTGATTTTCGCCACCTGCGTTCAGCTTTCCTACACTCATTCTTTCTTAGCCTGACCAGCGTGGCATTTCTCCATGGAGATTTTTTCTTATTAGAGACAACCTTTACCTTAGCAGGTGCTATGGCATCAATCACATTTATAACTTTAGAACTGAACTTGTCTACAAGCTCATTGACTGTGACCCAAGAGAGGGAGGGAGAGGAAGAGAAGGCCTGAATAAATGTTTCACTGGTGTTTTCAGTGATATACCGTTTTGTGATTACCTTAGTCTGGACATTAGTGTCTACGGAGATAGTACTCTCAAAGAAAACACAAGAATGATCAGAAAGCGCAACATCAGACACCACAATCTTAGAAATGTTTAGGCCCTTAGAGATAACCAAGTCCAAGGTGTGCCCCTGGTTGTGAGTCGGCTTCATCACATGCTGAGTTAGTCCAAAGTTGTCAAGGATATAACACAGTTCTTTAGCTCCTCTGTCCAATGGGTTGTCAATATGAATGTTCAGATCACCAACAATTAACACACAGTCAGAGTCCATGCAGATAACATATGACAACCATCTCTGCAGCACTCCATCAATCAGACCTTTATGGTAGCACTTGACATTAAGGCCAAAAAGTTCAATTTGTGTCTCATCAGACCGGAGAATCTTTTTCCTGATGCTCTTAGAGTCCTTTGAGTGCCATTTGACGAACTCCAGGTGGGCTGTCATATGCCTTTCACTCAGGAGTAGCTTCCGTCTAGCCACTACCAAAAAGGTCTGATTGATGGAGTGGTGCAGAGATGGTTGTCCTTCTGCCAGGTTCTCTCATCGCTGCAGAGGAACTCTGAAGCTCTCTTAGAGTGGCCATTGGGTTCTTGGTCGCCTCCCTGACCAAGGCCCTTCTTGCCCGGTTACTGAGTTTGGCTGGACGGCCAGCTCTAAGAAGAGTTGTGGTGGTTCCAAACTTCTTCCATTTCACAATGATGGAGCCCATTGTTCTCCTGGGTGCTTCAATGCTTTAGCAATGTTTTTATACCCTTCCCCAGATCTATGCCTCAACAAAATTCTATCTCGGAGGTCTATGGAGAGTTCCTAGGACTTCATGGCTTGGTTTTTACTCTGACATGCACTGTCAACTGTGGGACCTTATATAGACAGGTGTGTGCCTTTCCAAATCATGTCCAATCAATTGAATTTACCACAGGTGGACTAGAATCAAGTTGTAGAAACATCTCAAGCAGTATCAAGTGGAAACAAAATGCACCTCAGCTCACTTTTGGGTGTCATATCAAAGGGTGTGCACACTTGTGTACATATGATATTTTACATTTAGATTTTTAATAAATTAGCACAAA
Source organism: Aldrovandia affinis (assembly GCA_029706075.1). Classification (NCBI taxonomy): domain Eukaryota; kingdom Metazoa; phylum Chordata; class Actinopteri; order Notacanthiformes; family Halosauridae; genus Aldrovandia; species Aldrovandia affinis. Next base: position 2,452,080 of record JAINUG010000139.1, on the reverse strand, counting down.
TGTCTAAAAACCTGTTTTCACTTTGTCATTATGGGCTATTTTGTGTAGAATTTTGAGACAAAAAATGAACTTAATCTATTGTAGAATAAGTCTGTAACGCAATGAAACGTGGAGAGGGTGAAAGGGGTGTGCAGACTTTCCGGCTTGACTGTATGTGCATGGTCAAAGAAGACTGTAGTACTTCTGCAACATGAGCTGGCTGACTGTACACTGCATTGTTCCAATATGACCCAACTGTGTTTGTTTCCCACTATCAAACTAGGACCCAAAGTTGTTCCAAAGGCACACTTCCTCAGTGAACAAGAAAAATGAAAGTTCTCACTGTTGGTGCCTCATTGTAACCATTCTTGGATTGATTTAAGTTTTCCTGCTGCAGAATGCATTCTATTTTTTACATTTTGTGGTTGAATTCTACATGGACCAACAACTTTGGCATTCTTAGTATTAACAGCTCTTTTTAACTATATGCACCATGAGCCATCCTAGCTTAGGGCCCCTGTGAAGTGGAAGAATGATTTCAAGTTAATTTTGATGTTCTTTAGTACTACATTCTTCTCTTTCACTTTTCAGATTTAGAAAGGAGAGACCTTTCTCATAAGGAGAAGTTATACCTTCGGGAGCAAAATGTCATTACGGAGACACAGTGTACTTTGGGTGAGTTGCTCGCTTATAAAACAAAATAGAAACAATAACTCAAATTTGAAATCTAAAACCGTGAAGTCTGAACAAATGTTCCTGTAGTCTCGCAGTGCATTCTGGTAGTTTGCTGCAAAAGGCGTGTAGTAAACTAACATTTTGAGTGCTATGGAAGAGAATTAGCAAAATGACTTTCTTTTGTACATGGTGTCAAATGGTCAGTTTGGCATTTTGTGATATTTTACATGTATCGAAATTCACCACCATCACCAAATTGTTGCGCACGCTTTGGGGTCGCTCTCATGAATACTGTGTGACCCATCGTTTCATGCAGGTCTTACTGCTCTGCGCAGTGATGAGGTCATCGATCTGATGATCAAAGAGTACCCTGCAAAACACGCAGAGTATTCCGTCATCCTACAAGAGCGGGAGCGGCAACGAATCACTAAAGAGTACTCTGTAAGTACACCAGCAAATGACTAAAGGGTAATCTGTAAGTACCCTAGTGAAATCGCTAAAGAGCAATTTGTAAGTATCCCACGAATCACTAAAGTGTACTCTGTAAGTACCCCAGTGAAATCACTAGAATACTCTAAGGAAAAGTCAAGTTTGACTTAAAGTTTCCCTTACACGGCATGCATTAATTCCTGGCCTTGTACCCCAATGTTGCCGTTCCATTTCATATTAAATCCCCAAAACTACGTTTTAAGTTAGACTACTCACCACTGGGCACAGGCGGGTTGCTTAGGATTCAAACCTTCTCTCAAACAGCCTAATTCATACTCGTAGAGTAGGTTGTCTGTCTTCATGTATACTTGGTCTTGTAAAGGTGATTATGGGATTTTTTTTTAACCCACCTAGGACATTATTCCATTCCATGACTATAGCCTATACAACTTTTGAATCAAATTTTAAGTAAGCTACACATCCGTTCTTGCCAGACCACCAAACTTCATCGACTGAGCTTTTTGTCTTGCTGTAATTTATGTGGTAGGCCTTCAGTTATTTTCTTTTAGAATTCATGAGTACTGCTTCTTTTGCAAACATGATCCTGTATTCATCAAAGTACCAGTTCAATATTCTACTGATCAATGGACTTGTCACCTCTGTATCAAATCATGATTATGTAGACGTATTGTGAATGTGTGTATTTACTTTACAATGCTGTATTATAATTCAAGCAGATATATAGCCAATATATCTAATTTGTATGTAATCCAATCATTGGCAGAATTCAATACATATGTATATATTCTTCTAATAGCAATCCACTATTACCACTCTGAAGACTATGAATTATACTATTGAAGAGAACTGGTTGGAAAACCAAGCAACCAATCCAGTGGCGATTACGATTATAGCAGAAATGCATAGCCAATTGAAAATAAATAATATATATTCTTCAGCAGTTATTCATTATCTGAAGAGTATGAATTAGGTTGTTTGAGAGAAGGTTTGAAACTTAAGCAGTCTGCCCATGCCCAGTGGTGAGTAGCCTACATGTTACAAGTACAGTAGACCAACATAGCTACAGTAATGTAGCAGGGGTCAAAGCTGTGTGCAGGAAAACCTTGTTAGTGCATATGTGAAATTAAAGGCTTTGATGCTCATTTGAATTTCCTGTCTTTTTTGGCTTTTGATCAAAACCTTTAATTTTTCACTTAAAACTTTTGGGAATGAATTTTCCGGAGTTTTTACATCAGGAGGTGATATAATATTAAAGATGCATTATGCAACATTTCCACATACTAATGTACTACAGATCTGATACCTAGGTTACAGCCTGTTTGTGCCATAACAATTTAAACATCCATTGGTTGAATCACATTATATTTCTAACATTTTTTTCCTGTTGCTATTAAGTGCATCAATGGCAATGAATATTGAACATTATTATTTATACTAGTAATGCTACCTATGATCAGGAAAGAAATGTGGAAGATTGAAATCCGTACAACACTGATGAATAATAAAACATGATTAATTTAATCTAATTAAAAAATGAACTTTATACTTCAAAGATATATTTACCTTGACATCAAGTCGTTTTTTTATGTTCTTCATAGCTATAAATTTTTGTTCATATAGCCTTTTGTCAATTTAGCAGTGTAAGATTGTTACATTTGCTCATTAGAATTGCTGTGCCAGTGTACTGCTATGCATAACTAAATGTTCTTGCTGTTCTTTCTTTCTTAAGCAAATGCAACAGCAGACCCCCCAGAAGGTGGAGGCCAGTAAAGTACCAGAGTACATAAAGAAAGCTGCCAAAAAAGCAGCCGAGTTCAACAGCAACTTTAACCGGGAGAGGATGGAGGAGAGAAGGGCCTACTTCGATCTCCAGACACATGTGAGCCAAATCTTATTTTTAGGTATTTGTTTATGCGAGTGGGTCTGCCCGACTCTTGCTCCGCCTGTCAAGAGGGAAGAGAGCGAGGAGGGTCAGCATTGAGGTGGGGACGTTGCGTGAATTCATTGAGAGGGGCGTTCAGTCGTTTTGGGATTGAAAAGAGGGTTTCCCTGCTAAGCAGAGACATTCCAGCAGCACCAGTGGTCTTCTGAAAGTATGGTGGTGTCATCAGACTCATGATTATTTTATTTATTTTAAAAAATAAATGTTTTTTTAAAAACTTGTTTAATTTATTAAGTAGGTTGAAAGTTTAATTTAAATTCGCACAATTTAAAAGTGTTAACTTGATATTAATACATAAAGGTTTATTGTCATCATAAGAGTTTATTCTTCCTGTGTAAGTTAATTGCACTCTGGAAAAAAATAGTTTTTGAAAAGTGGTGAGCTGTGACCATTTCCTCGATGTGTCTCAGATCATACAGGTGCCTCAGGGGCAGTACAAAATCCTTTCCCCAGAAAAGACCAAGACTGGCCCATACCCCGTGGCGCTCATCCCTGGCCAATTCCAGGACTATTACAAAAGGTACTGTTTCTTACACATGCAGCTAATACAGTTCATGTATAGGCTGAAAATTATTAGCATGAAGCCATTTTCTCCTGGATAGTGTCTTGACTGGAAACAAGGGGAAGGGAATAGCTATTTAACATACGAGAACCACAGCAGCTTTTTATCTTGGACAAGAATATTACATCTGAGTCTTAAGTATTGTAGGTTTTCAACAGATGAATTTTCAGCAACTCATCAACTCTACGAACCTTCAACACGCAAATATAAATATGCATATATCATCTTCCAAAACATCTTGGTATGCCATAGCTCAGTGTTTTATTCAACAGATGTTCATAGACTATGCCCCTTTCCACAACTTTATTCCGGAGCTCTTTTGAAAGCTCCTTGTTGCTCATGGTGGATTCTTTATTCTGAAATGCACTACCCAGCAGTGGAATCCTCCAGGAACAGCTGATTTTAATCTGAAGTAAACTACAATCAGAATCACTACAATTGAACACAGGTGGAGGCCAATTAGCTTGGTGTGTGATCTGGAAGGTGATTGGTTACCCCTGAGCTAGTTTACAATTGGTATGATAAGTGGGGTGTGGACTTATCAATCCAAGATAGTTTAATTAATGTTTATCTTTTTTTTTTTTTTTTTTTTTTTTCACTTGGAAGTTGTAGGGTAAAATGTGTAAATATGTGATGGCGGAATAAAGGTGGAAAAGGTCTGCTTTAATATGTTTTAAGTTCAGGCTGTAAGGCAACAAAAGGTGAAATCTTTGAGACGGGGGGTGTAGACTTTAAAGGGGTGCTACCTGTGTGTTGAGTGCAGGTATTCCCCTAACGAGCTGCGCTACCTGCCTCTGAACACGGCGCTGTATGAGCCCCCGCTGGACCCTGAGCTGCCCGCCCCCGACACTGATGGGGACTCAGAGGATGGAGAGGAGAACCGTGATGAGGGCAAGAAGAACAAGGGCTCCTCCGTAAGGGACATGTCCATAAATGCACTTATCAACACACGCCCATAGATACACGTGCACTCACACTACACACACACACACACATACACACACGCCCATAGATACACGTGCACTCACACTCACACACACATGCACTCACCCATCCACAGGGGGTGTGTGTGTGTGTGTGGGTGTGGGGTGTGTGTGTGTGTGTGTGTGTGTGTGTGTGTGGGTGGGTTGTGTGAGTACAGTGGGAGTGGGAGTACAGTGGGAGAGGAAATTGACCCCTGTGTTTGTGTAGTGGGAGAGGAAGTTGATCCCTATGTGTGTTTTTTTCTCTTTCCACAGGACAGCTCTTCTGGTAACACCTCGGATGGAGACAGCCAGGACAGCGGCGCACAGGCCAAGGGCAAGAACAAGGAGCGGGCAGGAACCCCGGCTAAAGATGCCCCCACACGCCCCCTCCAACAGAAATCTGTCCCCGGGTACAAGGTAGAAGACAAAAGCCCCTGACTTTTTCCAACAGCAACTCTCTCCCCTCCTCTGTATCTCACCCCCCCCACACAGACAGGTCCTGTAACCTCCTCTTGGGCTTTTCCTGTGATCGATCTGCGGGCCTTGTCCGTCCTCCCCTCTTTCACCCGTTACCGTTTCCTCCTGAGTTATTCCCCCGGACGGGCACTTGATGACTCCAACATAAACTTCTAGAGCAATAATGCTTTTTTTGTTTTTTTCTCTTTGTTTGGTGATTCTGTTCTCCACTGGGGGGGGGGTTGTGCTTTTTCCTCTTACTGCACTTTTGGTTTGATAGAGCGCCTTGCGTTTGATACCCTGCCCTCTGAATGTCTTAATGATATACCTCTTTGCTGCCAGCCTGTTAGTACAACTAAAAGGCAAGTGAGCAGATCCTTTTGGCTGCTAGAATTATTAGCTCTAACGTTTGGTTTCAATAAAGGATTTATTAGCTGTACTTAAGTCTTATTCAGTAGCACTAAAATGCAACATGTTATAAATGCTAAATTGTTTGAAGGTGAAAATTTGAGTTTAAATGTTCCTAAGTGTATGTAATCTTACTCCATGCTTTATGTAGTATTTCTGTGAAGTCCTATAAATGTTATCAAACTACTGTTTGATATGAAGCTGTTACAGGATGTTGCAGAGTTTGTGGAGCACAGTATTACTGCTCCAAGGACCTCAAAGCTGAGGTCCCAACGTGGTTATTTTCTTGGTTTGAGTTTTGTTTGGTTGCCTTTGATAGAATATCTCAATGTTTCGGAAATATTCTTGTAAGAATATTGTCATTTTCGGATCAACAAAAGATCTACCTTTTGACCTCGTTTGCAAAATTCACCTAACTCAGTTCGGCAAGATGCCTCTCTGAGATTATTGCAAAGCACTGCATATATTTGTACAGAGCCACAAATTGGTACTCCATAGGTCTATTCAAGGACCGCATGGGAAATGTATACATCTCCCACTAAAGTACTTTTAGTGAGCGTGTCTGCATCAAAGCACTACCTTTTAGCGTAGCCTTCTTCAGCCCACGGGTTTGACTATTTTACCTACCTGTCACATATCACTGGAATATTTGGCAGCAATGATCATTTTACCCTGGGATAGGTTAGTTTGAACTATCATGTTGATTTGTCTGAATTCATGAACGCTACCAACGCAGGCGTTTTGAGCAATATGGTGCCAAAGGGAAAGTGAAGGTTTATGTAGGCTCTGCAATCTCTATCTGATATATGTTTACCTGCCCTCTCCCCCTCCCTGTAAGCCCTCTTGAGTAGCTTGTAGCCTATAACTAGGATGAAGTTTAATACTGTAGGATAGGAAGGAAGAGGATTTTTACATATCTGGGACAGTTTTTGAGATTGTCTCATTGTCTTGGCTGTGTTGGAAGGAAGACTTTCAGTGTTATGTGAGCCTATTGTGTCAAACAAGGACATGTCTAGCTCCAGCTGTTGCGAGGGCTCCACCTACTGGAGAGGCATGGTATCTGAGAGGACCTTTTGAAGATTTACTAGAGTTAGTTTTGAATGGGTCAGTGTTATTACAATAATTAAGCACATCGATCTGAAACACAATGCAGAATTGAAATGTGCAGAATTAAAATCATTGTTTCTATGCCTGTCTATAGATCCATATTACAAGTAAATTATGGAAAGTGTGCGCTGACCCAGACCTTGGACCACCCAAAGTTATCTGATCCTGACTTGACATTTTTGACCCAACTGAAAGTCAAAATGGATGGTTTTCAAAGTCTCTCAAAGCCTCTGGTCAAACAGGAAAGCTGAATCTTCCACACGAACCGAGTGCTTGCATCCTATCATAACACTAACACAGACGTGGACTGATTTTATATCTGTTCCAGTCTGTAGACCTGTAGGTACAGCTTCTGTTGATCCTTCATGCAGAATGTTCTTGACCTTTAACCTGTTGTATTTGTTCTCCAGTCTTTTCTGTGACTTATTAACACGCGTGTTTGATTTGGGTGCAAAGCATCCCGGCTGTGTCTTAGAGACACCTGTGATCTCCATAGTATCTCTGAGCCCACGCTAGTCCCTTAACTATTCTAACTGTGAAGTAGTTGAAATTGATGTCCTGTGTTAACTGAATAATTGTATGTGCTTTATTAACCTGCTTCTCAAACCTCTGGGCTCTGACCCATTCTCTCACCTTTGGTTGTATGTTTGTTTTACAAGGCCATTGCTGCTTTCCTTCATGAAAATAGTTTTTATAGCAGGAAACCTCTGACATGTCAGTATTTAGAAGCTACACTACAGCTACATATTGAAATAAAGGTTTTAAACAAATAGACTCTATAAAGATTTTTTTTAATTCACATTGTGTGTGAGCACTGAAGTGTGATTTTTGTAGAACTGCTTTAAGTGTGCTTACCTGCAGATCCTCCTCAATGTACTTGCTGTGCAGTGCACACTGCCAACATATGACTTGAAGTGGAGCCTGCAGTAGTAGAATTTGCAGGGATTTTAACAACCCTGAAGCAGTGTTTTAAGAAATGAGAGACTACACTGAATCCACCATTTGCTGTGCTTTTAAAGAGCTCGTACTGCCACAGGAATTTAGCAGCCAATGTTGAAGAATTTGGCTCATTTCAAAAGTCAAATCTACGTGACAAGAACTACTGTTACAAAATCACCAAAAGGTCGCTGAGCAAATTTGTTTTAAAAATCAACATGACATGGCCTTATTTTTAATTTGCTTGACTTTGTGTTTCTCGTCTAAATGGGTGTTGTCCAGAGCGCTGCATTGGTCCAATGTGCAGTGCCCTTTCAGAGCCCACGTTGGGGACCACAGCCAATCAGAACAGCAAAATCAGACTAACTTTCAGCTTCACCTGCTCAGCTCTGGAGAGAGTGTTGTGTTTTCTTTGACTGAATGTTTACTGCTCTCCAAACATTCCAGATGACTTCAGTCAGGTGTCTTGTCATCACCGATTTTCAAATGATCACATGAAAAGAAGGTGTCCGGTGTTCGATTGATTATTCCAGAAAACTTGCCACCATTTAGAGGTTTTCTTCTCAGATTGTGTACAGACTGAGTGAGCGTCTGTCCTTGCATATTACATGTCAAAGCACTATCGGTGGACTTTGGTTTTGAATTCCCATTATACGTATAGAAGCTCAATGTTTCCCTCTGGTGGGAAAAACTGAAAACTAGTTTCTCAGTCTAGCTTATTGGCCTGGTAACTCTGGCTCAGTGTGGTTTACACCTTCATTCTCAGCATTCGCACAAGAACAGATACAACCATAACTGAACAGCAGTCTCAACATTTCACCTTAATCTTCACATATGTCAAGCAACGTCTCTGTAATGGCTGCTTTAAATGTAGCTGTTATTTTAGGGAGATTTCACTCAATATTGTCTTGTGCACACAGGATTTACACAGAAAACCTGCTTTTGAAAATGCAAGAAATGAATGTAACGTCATAGATATTACAGCATTTTTCTAGAGAAAATGGTGTTCTGAAACTGGCCATATATTTAATTTGAAACACTTCAGGGCCACTCTATATAAAGGGCTTGGGTTATAAAAAGGGATTAGTTACCTTACAGAGACAACAAACAGCCATTATTTCCTAAATATACCAACTTCCACTTTTCTGAACCAATGGCTGGGCATGTGAGCCTGTGGACAGCACAGACACTTGGATATACAGAGGACATGTTTAGATTCAGGATTAACAGGTTGCATTGCGCTCATGAAAGGCAGTACTGTATACCAGTTGTAAATGTGAAACAACTGCACCCTTTAAAGCCATTTAATTGTTTTCCTATAAATATATAGCTTCAAATTGTACATAAGATATACAGGTAACTGGCAAAATAAAGGAATCACCAACAAAGTGTTCTTAATGGGGCGATGAGTCATCAGAACAGCTTCAGTGCACCTTGGCATAGATTCTATAAGTGTCTGGAACTTTATTGGAGGGAAGCGATTTTTCCACAATACATTTTTTTTAATGATTTTGTGTTTTGTTGATAGTGGTAGGAAACACTGTCTCAGGTGGCGCTCCAGAAGTGTTCAATTGGGTTGAGATCTGGTGACTTGAGACGGCCATGGTATATGGTTTACATTGTTTTCATGCTTATCAAACCGTTCAGTGATCATTCATGCCCTGTGGATGGAGGCATTGTCATCCTGGATCAGACCACTCCCATTAGGATAAAAAATCTTCACCATAGGAGGAAGGTGATCACTCAGAATGGCTTTGTAGTTATTGGCATTTACCTTGCCCTCTAAGGGGTTGAGTGGCACTAAACCATGCCAGGAAAGCGCATCCCACACCATAACCGAGCCACCCAGAACCCATTATTTACTCAAGTGTTTCCTTTATTTTGGCAGTTTCCTGTATGTGGCAATGAGCAAATCACTTACTTTCATGACTTTCAATACATTGTATGTTTTGGCCCCAGGTCCTGTTTCACATGCTGCGATGGGCCTTGTTGCAGTGGTTTTTATAGCATTGTTCTGCCCTTGCAGCCTAAGGTCATTCCAAATGCAATATGTGGCATATGTCAGAAGGGTAAGGAGTCCAACAAGAAGGGCAAGCCAGAAGCGCTCATTCACTGCTCCCAGTGCCGGAACAGCGGTGAGTACACTCTTTCGGAGTCAGTAGCACCTATGTCCCTATGCAGGCCTGGCAGTCATGTTTCCATTTACTGTGCTGCGTAACATGGTTATTCTGTGCCACTCATCCTGAATTGGATGATAGAGAGTAATATATTTTAAGAATATACTCATACGTTGTAGGAGTGAATGTGGGAACATACAGTCGGTATTAAAAGTATTCACCCCCCTTTGGCATTTTTCACCTTTTTTTTCTTATTTCATGGAATCAAGATGTATTTAATTATTCTTGCCACTGGTCAACACAAAATACTCATGTCAAATAATTTTTTTAAATAACTCTAAAGGTTTTTCTTAATTACAAATAAAAAACAGACAATAATTTATTCCAGTATTCATGCCTTTTGTTAAGACACATCTAAATAAACTATTAAAAATCTATTGTCTTCAAATGTCACAATTATTTAATTGTCCATTAAATAGTCCACCTGTGTACAATTAACATGTTTCGAATGATTTCAAATTAAATATGCCTGTCTGTGAGAGGTCTCACAGTTGGTTAGTGCATTTCCTTGGTTGGTTAGAGCTTCATCATGAAGACCAAAGAACATTCAAAGCAAAAGTTTTCTGAGAAAAGGTTCTTCAAAAGCACCAAACTGGAAGGATATAAGAAGATATAGAACAGGCCATCCTCCAAAACTGAGCATCCGTGTGAGAAGGGCACGTGTTACGGAGGTCACCAAAAGGCCTATGGCAACTCTGTTACAGTCTTCCATGGCAGAGATGGGAGAAACTGTCCATGGGACAATAGCCTGTGTGCTTCACAAATCTGTGCTTTATGGGAGGGTAGCAAAAAGCAAGCCATTGTTGAAGAAAACTCACATGAAATCTCACCTAGTGTTTGCCAAAAGGTATGTGGGAGACTGTAAAACCAGGTGGAGGAAGATTCTATGGTCTGATGAGACCAAGATTAAACTTTTTGGCCTCAATGTTAGGCGCTATATTGACCGCAAGCTTTACACTGCTTATCATCCCAAGAACACCATCTCTACTGTGAAACATGGTGCTGGAAGCCTAAAATAATGAGGATGCTTGTTAAAATAAGCAAAAAGATAGAGCAAGATATAGACAAATCTTAGAGGAAACCTGTTGTAACCTGCAAGATATCTGGGACTTAGGGAGAAGATTTATATTCTAGCAGGAAAATTACCCAAAGCATACAGCAAAAGCCACATTGGAGTGGTTTAAAAACAAAAAAATGTCCTGGAGTAGCCCAATCAAAGCCTAGACCTCCCATTGAGAACCTGGAAAGATTTGAAAATTGCTCTTCACTCACCAACAGTCATCATACAACCTGCAAGCTTGTATGATGCTTGAGCAATTGCTTGAGCTTGAGCAATTTTCTAAAGAAGAATGGGTGGAAATTGCAATGTTTAGATGTGCAAAGTTGGTAGAGATTTTTGAATTTTTAATTTAATTTTGTAATTTAAAAAAAGCTTTAGAGCTGTTTTTTTAGGTGTTTTTTTATATAGAGTACTTTCTGATGATCAGGGACAAGAAATCATGATTAAATCCATTTTGATTTAGTATGGAGTAAAAAAAGAAAAAAGAAAAATGCTGGGAGTGAATACCTTTTATACCCACTACGTGTGCTATACATGCCATATTCACTGGGTGTTTCAGCGCTTTAGTTTTTGTGAGACTGTGTATATAGAGGTGTGAAGAGACTGATTCTTTCTACACAGTAGAAGTGTTTATGGTTGTAGAGTGAATGATTACAGTATGAGTAATGGATGTCTGTATTGTATTGATTACGACACTGAGAGTGAAAGGCATGTCTGATACCAATGACTGATATGCTGACACATAGTATTAGGCCCTTCTACTGACCTGTTAGACTTATTTGGCCCCTTAAATGACCTTTCTGTTTAAATAAAGATCTAGATAATGGTATATGTAGCGGGTGTGTCGGTGAATGTTTGAGGCCTCACTTTTGGGGGTTTGTTTGATGTGACGGGACAGTGCCATTTGGGCTCTGTAACGATACAGTGTTGGTTAGGGTCGGTACGATGTGACGGGACAGTGCTGTTTGGGGTTTGTATGATGTGACAGGACGGTGCTGTTTGGAGTTTGTGTGGTACGACGGGACAGCGTTGGTGACATGCTCCCTCTGTTAATCCCAGGTCACCCGTCCTGCCTGGACATGAGTCTGGAGCTGGTGTCCCTGATTAAGACCTATCCCTGGCAGTGCATGGAGTGTAAGACGTGCATGGTGTGTGAGCAGCCTCACCACGAGGAGGAGATGATGTTCTGCGATAAGTGTGACCGTGGCTTCCACACTTTCTGCGTGGGCGTGGACTCCATCCCCCTGGGTAAGCTCCCGTCTGCCTGTCTCACTCTCGGGCCCCCCGTTTCATCCACCAGAGGCTCGCAATCCTTTCGCATCCATATAAATCTGCTTTTACTATATTATACCAGAGCCCCAGCTAACATGCATCTGCATTCACTGCTCTGCATCCAGTGCCGTCATTTTAATATGCACTCAGTGTTTGGGCTATAGGCTCCTTTAAACACTTTTACCTGGTTGGGCAGGTGCAAAAACACTTTTGCATAATAACCACAATATATCCTATGTTATATGTTATAACATATAACAGAGACAGATTTCTGTCTCCTTTGCTAACAGTTTTTATAAAGGATTTGATCAACTTTCTACTGTGTAATGCATGACCATTACTTCTGTTAATGTTGTGGTTTTTATAGTGGTAAGAGTTACACAGGCTGTGATAAAAAGGCAACATCATAGCTTCCCCCCCAGAGTGAGCAGCCACTTAGTGATCTGGTGTTTTCTAATGTTGGGTTTCAATATTTTTTAAACACCGCACATGAGGGTATTGTGTATCTGAAAATATACACAGTGTTTGTACTGTGGTGGAGGGTCATTCAGTGAGGAATAAACCACTCCAAGACGTGCGTTCTCAGGATATACAGCTCTGGAAAAAATTAAGAGACCACTGCAAAATGATCAGTTTCTCTGGTTTTACTATTTATAGGTATGTGTTTGAGTAAAAATGAACATTTTTGTTTTATTCTATAAACTACTGACAAAAGAGATGCAGTGTTTATAGACCTTTAATAATGCAAAGAAAACAAATTCATATTCATTTTTAAATGACACAATACTAATGTTTTAACTTAGGAAGAGTTCAGAAATCAATATTTGGTGGAAGAACCCTGATTTGCAATCACAGCTTTCATGCGTCTTGGCATGCTCTCCACCAGTCTTTCACATTGCTGTTGGGTGACTTTATGCCACTCCTGGCACAAACATTCAAGCAGCTCAGCTTTGTTTGATGGCTTGTGACCATCCATCTTCCTCTTGGTCACATTCCAGAGGTTTTCAATGGGGTTCAGGTCTGGAGATTGGGCTGGCTATGACAGGGTCTTTATCTGGTGGTCCTCCATCCACACCTTGACCTGGCTGTGTGGCATGGAGCATTGTCCTGCTGGAAAGCCCAATCCTCAGAGTTGGGGAACATTGTCAGAGCAGAAGGAAGCAAGTTTTCTTGCAGGATAACCATGTACGTGGCTTGATTCATGCGTCCTTCACAAAGACAAATCTGCCCGATTCCAGCCTTGGTGAAGCACCCCCAGATCATCACCAATCCTCCACCAAATTTCACAGTTGGTGCGAGACACTGTGGCTTGTAGGCCTCTCCAGATCTCCGTCTAACCTTTAGACGACCAGGTGTTGGGCAAAGCTGAAAATTGGACTCATCAGAGAAGATGACCTTACTCCAGTCCTCTACGGTCCAATCCTTGTGGTCTTTTGCAAACCTCAGCCTGGCTCTTCTTTGCTTCTTATTGATGAAGGGCTTTTTTCTAGCTTTACACGACTTCGGCCCTGCCCCTAGGAGCCTGTTTCGAACCGTCCTCGCTGTGCACTTCACCCCAGCTGCCGTTTGCCATTCTTTTTGTAGGTCACTTGATGTCATCCTATGGTTGTTGAGTGACATTCAAATGAGTTGGCGGTCATCCCGGTCAGTAGAGTCGTTTTCGCCCTCTGCCGGTCTGTAGCTTTGTTGTCCCCAATGGCTGCTGCTTGACCTTGTTCTTATGAACCACAGTCTTAGAAATGTAAAGGATAGAAGCAACCTTACGCTTACTGTATCCCTCTGCCAGTAAAGCCAGAATTGAACCCTTCTTTTCCTCACTCAAAACTTTTCTTTTCAACTCTTTTGGCAGGGTCAATCGTTATTTTTTTTATTCCAATTACTTTTGAGGTAATACTAGCACTGTCTTTTGCCATCCAGCTGGTCCTATTGCAAGAGGATAGTGATGACCACAGCAGTGGTTTTTATACTTTTCCTCATTAAATAAGATTTGGTTCAGGTGATCACCTAATCAGTACTTCATTAAGTAGAATGAGGTGTGCTTGTGTTGGAATTCAACAGACACTGGAATGGAATGGCTGCCATACATGTAGAGATGCTGATTTAAGAAAAATTTGGAGTGGTCTCTTAATTTTTTCCAGAGCTGTATATGCGCACTCCTGGGGTGGTGCTGCGGCACGAGGGAGTGTTATCGGTCTTTCTGTTGCCAATTAATATGGAACTTTTTTGAAGTGAGAAGGGTGTACCCATGCATATAATCTCTCTCTCTCTCTTTCTCTCTCTCTCTCTCTATATATATATATATATGCATGTCTGTTAGCCAATCAGAATCGAGTATTCATCCAAGCTGTGGTATAAGATTTGTTTGAGTGTGTTTTTGTTACTGTAAACAACATAGCATGTTTGTGTAGCTCACATGCTCTCCTGGGGCACTTGGCAGATTCTGATCTTAAAATACCCGCTGTGTTTAGTCTGTGGTGCACTGTTGGTAAATTGACTCCCCTCCGATATTCACCTTTTCATTTTTCTTTTGCTGTTTGTCTTCCTCAGGCTGCTGGGTTTGTGATTGTTGCATTAAGGAATTTTCTACCCCGAAGAAAAAAGGAGTAACAAAAACAGTGAAAAAATCTAAAGTTTCCCATAAATAGAGTGGGGCAGGGAAGGTGGAGCTCAGACCGACCCAGAGGAACGGTTGGCAGAAAGCTTTTTCTTTTTCTTTTTTTTTTCTTTTTTATAAAGAAGTTGTCGTTATTTTTTGTTACACTGTTTTGTATTGCATCTCTCAGGTTTAAGCACAAAGCCCTAAAATCATGTATATATTGCTTTGCTTTGTCACATTTACAAATATAACCATGGAATTGTAATTCATTTTCCTAATAAATGTAATTTTTAACTTCACTCTTAATCCCACTGCATGTCATCACCCAGACCTTTTGTTTCTGTGACGCACATGACGTTGTGATCGCAGACCCCAATATCATTTTTGTTGCCTGTCGTCTTTGCTGGATGATGATTGATGAACACAAATCACAAATACACAAATCACAATTCAAACCACAATAGAAATCAGGTGGTGTAGGTATCCCCACCACAGCCACCAGCAGCAACAGGAGACATGCTTGTGAACCTCATGCAGGACCTCATAGCCAGCAACAAATGTGAGCTGAAGGTCTTTTGGTTCAATTAATTGAAGGGGGACAGTGGGGTTTGATGGGTGGGGGGGTCTGGTTACCCCTGATGGTATATCGGTGGAATGGTGCACTGACAGAACGCAGCGGGAGACATATGCGGCCGACGCCCGGTTATCTGATGGGCGCAGCGCCCACAGTTTCCCTGCAGGACTTCCCCACGAGGATCCATTTGCAAAAGGTTTTGGTGGATGAAAAGGCCAGCAGATGCCCACTGCCGCTCTTTTTCTGAGAAGTGTTTGAGCAGTTGAATAATGTTGTGAGGTGGCCACGCCTGCTGTTGAAGTTCCTGTGAGTCTGTCACAGCACGGTAGCCTGCTCCTCTTTCACAGTGTGAGCATCTGCAGACTGTCCGTAGGTAGCGTGGCACAGAGGAATTTGATAGCTCATGTATTGTTTGGGCTTTGCGCACACTGTTCTCCAGCCTGAATTGGTGTTCTTTTTTCCTTTTTTTTGCCTTGCCAGGATGTGTGGTTGAATATTTTTCAAAGATGAGCCACTAGATGGCGACTCAACATATCATGTTCATTTGGAGAAAGTGAGAGGTGTTGTTTTTTAATAAAATAATGATTTTACAGGGTATAAAACACATTGTACCAATTTTTTATATTCCTTCTTTCCTTTTCTTAACGCATTCTTCTTTCTCACGATTTGGAATATCCAGTTGTATTTGTAAGCTGGTCTCATCGCTGCAGCGTCCGTCATTGATTCAGGGGAGTGCAGACAAGCGCAATCTTCTCTGAGATGTGTGCTACCATTACAGATCCTGTTCACAGGCAGACAGATGTACAGGGACAGGCATAGAACCTACACTCCGTAGCTGAGGTAATAAGCCATAAACAACATGCCGCAAGAAAACTCGGACCTGAGCGTGAGTTGTGAAAGGAGTCCGTGTGTGATTGTTTTTCTCTCGGTCCTGAGAATCCGAGGCTTCACTCATTTAGACGCATTAAAAGCCATAGCTGAAAAGCCCCATGTTTGCTGCTTTAATGAGTCGAGGTTAGAGGTGTAATGAGTGTCGGGTAGAGGTGTTATGGGCCTTCCTGTTGCCAAGCTGTCCGGTGACCTCATGCATATTTAACCACAGGACTCCTGACTCACACCTGTCACCTAGCTTCACTAGAGAGCACCGTCACTGGCTCTGTGGGAGACGCCAGGCAAGGGTGGGGAATGTGGGTGCACACCTTTCACCACTCTTGCCAGTGGGTAAGGGGAACAGAGCAGATAAATGAGGGTAGCAGATTAGATAGGAGTGCGTGCTTCCAGGCCACTGCTGCTTACTGAGTGTGCATCATTTATTTTACCAGCATGGCCAATGCCTGCTAGCTTATATGCGTAATTTACACTGGCGTTCTTTACACTGGATAGTGAAATTTAGAATAAGAGCCAACAAACCTGCTAACATTAACATGTGCTGATGATTTAACCAACTGGTTACACTTAGTTGCTAGTTTTGCATACTTTATTATTTCACACACGTACAATATAGTTGAGTGTGATCAAAACATAATTCCTGCTGGAATTGTGTATTTGGGCCTGACCTGTGTTGTACGGTGCTCAGGTGTTGAGCCAAACTGTGCAGGGCAGACTGCTGTTGAATTTAGCGGGAGCGGGTTGAAGTCGGGTGCTACTTGATTACGTCATTGCTCCTGTGGATCCAGCCATTAATAATACTCAGATACACCCTTTTCTTTATCTGAATTGTAGACTAGCTCATGTTCAAATGCTTTTCTGCTTTTCCTCAACTATTTATCCTCATCTCGTCATGGCGCTTTAAGTTTTGGTGTGGGAAGCATTGCCATTTTCCCATCTTACGCCCCCAACCCCCTTCCCAAACCATGACACTGTTTCATCAGCCCCCAGCCGACTGACAGCGTATGGGCACTGCCCTCCCTTCCTGTTTCAGGGGGAAGTCCTTCCATAGGACTCCTGGGAAATACAGCATGACCTTTGACCTCTGGGACAGCTTACTTTCTCCAGCCCTGGTAAAAAACAAATATGGAAGTATTATTGTGGACTTTCCCAGAATGTAACCATATCATGTGTAAGTGTTCGGTGCTCTCAAAACACCAAGATTATCCCTGAGTGACATGACAGTTGACCGTAACCAGGGTTGTTTTGCGGGGTCACAAATATCTGCAGTGTGCCTTGCTGTTCTGTTTGATTAATCGTAACCTCTGACCTTTTGGGGTGCTCATGTACTCTGGCATGGGTAAAACCGATGGAACCCACAGGAAGAGATGCAGGTCAGACAGAGGGGGACAGCCCCTGCTGTGTATGAGTGAAACTGAAATGCTTGGCTGTCTGACCTGAGGGTATTGGTTTTGTGCTGAATGGCACTAACAAAGTATATTTGTATGCGTGTGTGTGTGTTTTTCCAATAATTGAATGTTTCAAACAGCTTGGGAATCCTCTCAGCCATGTGAGTATTAATGTGACCATGATTTATTGTCCCCTATCTACTCAAGCTTGCTTGTTCTTCTGTAACTGCCTGTTGGTCTTATGCATCTGATTAATGTCAAATTCATGTTAAATTTTTAGAATAACTCATTATTATCAGCATTTCATCTTTTATTGTACCCAATATACAATTGTGTTTATCCTGCCTGACATATCCAATTGTAACCTTAGTAGTTTATAATCCAATATACAGTATAATCAGTGTGACAACTTGAACATGTTCTAGCTGAGTGGGACAGTATCTGTTCATTTGATGTGTTTACCTTGTGCTCACACAGAGTTGGTACATTGAGCAGCTCCCTTGGAAATGTAACAACATGGTTGCTTAGGTACAAGCACACATTGTTGCATGCTTGAAGGTGGAGCAGGCGAGCCACCAAAACACTGCGGGCCAGATTTACTAAGAAAATAGTCGCAGCACAACAACAGCCGCTATAATGCAGCTCTTTTGCGGTTGCCAGATACCAAGACCTTAATGACCAATTTAGTAAGATTGGTTCTAATTACGCAATGAAGTAATGAAATGTCCTTATTCTTAATTTTGCGGTAGGAGACATCCATAAAAAGGGTCAGAAACAATATGGCACTCTTACACGTCCAGATCACAAAGCGGATATGGATACGGATATGGATAAGCAGCGAGGGAACCACGAGAAAAATAAAACATCAAAAGTGTACAGATCAGGGGACAGAGGTAATGGTCAATGAGGTACAGTCACAAAAAAGTGACATCACAAAAAATATTAATTGGGCAAGACAAAACAAACAGTTAGATGATGTAAAGAGAAGATGTCAAGAATATTTCCACCAATAGAACAACAGGTGGAGCAATCCCTGCAAATGGAGCAAGTCGCGGGGGTGAAATGAATAGACACCCGGCAGGCACTCCTCGCGGTCTCGCCGCTTCTCTTCCGCTCTCAGTCAGGACCGTGGATTCACTTGCAATCTTCTGCAAGAGACTCAAAACCTACCTTTTCAGACTCCACTACCACTGAATTCTGTACATCTAGCCAATTGTTATCACCACTGCCTACTCATTTAAAACTTTTTGTATATGTATGCTTGTTTACTCCTCAAAATGTTTAAAAAAAATGTACTAACCTTTTCCTTCCCAGTGTTACAGGTATGGTATGCAGCTGCCAACAATGATGTCTATCGCTGTATTACTGAACTGATGTCTTGTGCGAACAATGACTGTTCTTACCATGTATTAATGCCCATCTTGTAAGTTGCTCTGGATAAGAGCATCTGCTAAATGCTTAAAATGTAAATGTATATCAGCGCTCAGCAAAATACTGCCTTCTTTCAAGTGTTCTTAACATTCACAAGCATAGATGGGAGTTGTAATTAAGCTATGCTTTAGTAAATCAGATGGAATACTTAATTGATCTAATTTTAAAAATCTCCACCCTGTTTTAGCACATTCACCCCATGTATACATATGCATGAACATATTTATCTAAAGGAAAGTCGCAAAGTGACTTAACCCCCACAAATTGCATCCTAATTTTGTCAATCCCGATTTGACTGATTGCGACCTTTTAGTAAATCCAATGAAGATATCTGTGACCTTGTAGCGACTGCTATTGCGTTTGAAAAGCAGTCGCAATCCTTAAGGAAATCTCTCGTCCCATGCATTTCAGGGGTTACGTGTAATTCCTGATGAACACGATATAAACATATCTGCATTAATATAACTTGAACGAGAGAACAGGTGGCACAGCATTGGCTTATTCACACAATGTCCACCTACAATGAGTTTACAACACTGATCATCTGCATCATTGTATGAAAATTGTAAAAAAAAAAAAAAACTCCCTGTGAGAAGGCTGATGAGGAAGGCTGGTCTATCACTCGGCCTCGAGATAGCTGCCCAGTCCCACTCAAGCAGGATTAGTGCTGGTCAGGGACTTCACAGCTCATAAAATGTGCAGTTTTACATTGAAGTGTGCATCATTTGTTGTTTAGCACATTCTTGAAAATGTAAACATGCTTTTCTCACTGGGATGTAAACCACACAGAGAATAAGGTGCTTATTGGAGCATTCCTATGCGATGAGGGAAAGGATTTTGTGGGTTGGTGAGATGGTAACTTTGTTACACAGTTAATAAGGTTGAAGTCTTTTTACTGAATATAGAGGAAGCTTAAAAATCCTAAAATTTTGCTGGGAGAAAAGGCCTCTACTGGAAAAGAAAACAAACCTACAAAACCACTTGTGAGCTTGGTAGAGTGGCAGAGATGTGATCGTAGAGGGACAGTGTGGAAACAGAACAGGTTTCCTAAATTCTTCTTTGGAAGATGGTGTCAGTTTAGCAAAGCCCTGGTCTTGACTGAAATTCTGCAAGTAATCTTGTTTTAAAAAACGTGTGTAGTCGACACATGGCAATGCAAACATCTTATCCTCTGTATAAAGCAAAATCCCCCAAGAAAAATGTAATTAATCTCGCTTAATGACAGATGCCAGACCTCAAGCACACAAAAGCACCCACGGTCTCCTCTTGAGTGGACACTTCTGTCTCGCCATGGTGAAAACTAGGGACGTTAAGTCAGAGCACATCAGCAACAGTTGGTGCGAAGAGAAATAAGAGAGGTTCTTTTTTAATTCTATCAAAATTATGTTAAAAAAAATGTGCACATGGGTAAAAGGAATACAAATCCGGACTCATCTGCTGTGGATAAGGGAAGATGAAGACATGGACTCCCTGCTTGCAGAAGTGACTGACGGTCCATAAACAGACAACGGAGGCCGGCGGAGAAGAAAAAGCCCTCGCTGGTCCTGTCTGACACTGGGGTCAGGGGTTCACCCCAGGCAGCTTAGGAGGCCGGGGTCCCCCGGTTCCCCCGTCGACGTTGTGGGTTAGGCCGAGCAGCTGGGGAGTGTCAGGAGTTACAAAGGGCCATCTGTGCGTGGAGAACTGTCCCCACCAGCCCCTCGCTGCATACCTCATTAAACCCTCCACTTCATCAAGCACCCGTGCTCGCTCTCGCTCTCCAGCGCGTGGGGACCGCACGCCCAGGCCGTTCCCAACACCTCGCCGACCATTTACAAGCCTTCCTCCTTCATCTTCAGTTCTCATATTCTCCGCCAGAATAAGACAAAGGGCTCTGGACAGCTTCCCTGTTTTGTGATTTATCTTGCCATTGAAGTTTCCTGACAAAGACACAAAAGGGGCTATTTTTTTTTCTCCTCACATATTTATTTATTCATTCACATTTGTTATTATTTAGTAAATGGAGTTATGTGAAAATAAAGAGCATTTCTGAAATTTCTATATTGATAAAGAGATATAAAAAATGTACACAGTAACAGTACTTTGGGTTCAATATTCAAACATTTGTTTTAATATCTTTTAAATGCATGGAGGGTAATATGTGGGTAAAGCTACTTTATAAAAATTTTTTTACAAAAAAGATGATATTTGTCAGTTTAGTTTGCGTGTTTGTGCTCACTTTCATGGGTTGATGGTAATATGTAATTCCCATAAGAGAAACGTAACAACTTGGAAAAAGCAGAATGAGGTGGGGGTTTTCTAATGACAGGTTTTATTTATGGAAGTGGGTGGGACTCCTCACAGCGCTCCCAAAATGGCAGCGTGCCAAGTGTTCCTTGGTTTGTCCTGCAGACGCGTCCTATCACATCTCACTGCTTTGCGCCTTTCTCTCTTCCCTCAGGAATCCCTGTATTGCACGGAGGTGCAACGCAGCCCGAAGGTGGAGGCTTTTATTTGGGGAAACATGATGAAACTGCAGTGGGCGGAGGGCCGTTGTGTGGATCTAATTGGTCAGACTAAAGCAGAGCATGCCATGATGAAATGAAAGTGTCAGTCGTAACGCACGACACTGACGTGTGAGCATGGTGGCAAACCGAAGAGTCCCCGTCATTCTCGGACAGCACCGTTACTGTGGGTGCGGGGTGTTGGAATACAGTAGCGCCTGGGCCAAGCAGTTGCGTGTCTATGAAACACAGGTCATGTGCTCTCCGATTGGCCTGGTCCTTTGCTGGGTTACAACATGACAGGTTGTCTGAATTTGTACATGGTTGTGCATTTATTTTTACCCTATATCTCATGTAGATGCGCTCATGTTCTCTCAAATTGTAAGTTAAGTGTGTCTGCTAAATTAATGTAATGTAATGTCATTTCCAAAATGACGACTACACAGACCAGCAGGAAGAGAGAGTGGAGAGAGTAGAGTGAGAGGGGAGGGAGGATATTTAGGATGCGGCCCCCGGTGGACGCCCCCACACCGTTTCCACATTTCCTATGGAGTGTTGAAATGGTTAAGTGGGCGGTGAGTACAGTTTGGTGGGAAGGGTGGGCTCAGGATGTCGGGGGGGAAACGGCCAGAGCGGGGAAAGGTTTGTCCTCTGCTCAGTCAGAGAGGAAACGGGCACAGATTCCAAGGAAACCGTCTTCCTGACTAATCATGTGGCCAGGCCCGCTCCTGCAATCCGGCACAGAGAGCAGACAGGAGCAAAGTCCTCAGCCTTGTTAGCCAGGCTTGCCAGCCATGCGTCCGGGCCTGCTGGCAACCATGTTCTAAACTGAGATGACGGCCGAGCAATTGGTGTGTGTTCGATCTGCTCAATCAGAGCGACAGGGTGGCATCTTTCTGTATGCTAGGGAGGTAATAAGCAGTGCTTCTCTCAGCAGCCATGGGCAGTCCCAGCAGTTCAGTGCAGAGTGTATGACACAGGCTGAGTGTATGACACAGGTTGAACAAGGATAAGGGCTGCCCATCCTTTCATCCTATATTATTTGCTGCTTTTATTTACCCAATTATACGATAAATTATATTTATTTTTGTGTCTCACAGGAATGTTTATGTCTAGTGTGGCTTATCCTGACAGTACCTTTCTGAATAAAATAAATTAATAACTCTAACACTGCATCAGCATCACAGCCATGCCAATGATCCAGAGAGTGATAGCACTGCTTGTGGAACCCATCGCCTTGCAATGAGTTGTGACAATTACTGCTAATGTCCTTTCAGTATCACTGAAACATTTTGGTTGTTTGTTTTTAATTGCACTTTGTCCTTGTATGACATGAATTCCAGTTTTCAGTAACAGCTTCACTTCAATTTTCCTGTGGCCTAATGGGGTAAAAGAGGAACCATGTCTTGTGGCCCTGGGTTTGTGTTTCTGCTGTGTGCTGCTTCGCAATATGCCGTATGGACTTTATTAATCTAATCTATTTTCAGATGTGTGTTTTGCTGTAATGTGCTGCTATACAGTCCAATGTAGTACAGTGTAATTATGATTAATGAACAGTTTTGCCTCTGTGTGTCTCATTGTACTGTCAGATAGATTTATGGTAATGATTCTGCAGGACTTCCTGTCCATAGCAGAGAGTCTGTCCTTGTTTAGAGCAGATTCCCAGCAACCTGTGCCAGCACAGGACATCCTGAGAGCAAGCCCACACTCACCCACTAAAGCAGGCCCACACTCACCCACTGCAGCAGGCCCACAACCACCCACTAAAGCAGGCCCACACTCATCCACTGAAGCAGGCCCACACTCATCCATTGAAGGAGGCCCACACTCATCCACTGAAGACATTCAAAATGTATTATCAGGAATACTCTGCTTACAAAAAACATTTTTGGAAAACTGGAAAAAGAATAACATAATCTGACATAGTAGAGAATGGGCGAATCCTCATCACCGACCTCGACGTCGGGGGTTCCCCACTCCGGGTGATGAACATGTACGGCCCTATTAACGAGGCCGAGAGGGTCTCTGTTTTCATCAAACTCAGACCACTAATCACCCCCGTATGCCAATGGTCATGGGGGGGATTTCAACTGTGCCCTCAGGGATGAGGACTGCAGCAGACCGAGGAGGGATCGGTCCAGCAGGGAGCTGCAGTCCATCATAGAAGATTTCTCCCTCCATGACACCAGGGGTGCCTCTCCCTCTAAATTCATGTGGGTGAGTTCCTCTGGTGTCTCCTCCTCTAGAATTGATATGTTTTTGCTCTCTCCAGGCCTGAGAGTGCGCACCTACTACATTGGAGCAGTGCACTTCTCAGACCACCACAGGGTGACCGTATCCTTGGACTGGGAGAAGTCCATCATGGTGGGTAGGGGTTCTTGGGGGATGAATAGCAGCCATCTCCAGGACCCCAAAGTGCACCTCTCCTTCTGAAGACGATACCTGGAGTGGGTCACTCTAAAACACCTATTTCACTCCCTGATAGAGTGGTGGGAGATGGTGAAGGGTTATTTCCGGGCAGTCGGACGGAGGAAGGCCTGGAGGCCTGGAGGTTAAGACAGAAGTAGCCCAAACTAAACAGCATCTCTCCGCCCTCTGTCGGGAGGAAGAAGTACATCTTCCGCTCCAAACTCCAGGGTCTCGAGGAGGATGAGAGGTGCACACACTATTTCTTCTGCAAGACACGGTTGAAAAAGACTAACATTCTTTCCCTGTACAACAATGCAGGGGTGGTGGTGCCTGAAGAGTCAGAGGTCCAGGAGGTAGCCAGGGAGTTCTATCATGGTCTGTACACCAGCAGGTCCATGGATGGGGGCTGTCATTGACACCTTCCTGGATGGCCTAGACAGACGCCTGGAAGAGCAGAGCATGGAGGGGGAGCTGAGCACCGAGCTTACCCGGGCCGTGCGCTCCCTTAATCTACATAAGGCTCCCGGTTGCGACGGAATCCCAGCTAAGTTTTATCAGGCCTTCTGGGATCTCCTGAAGGACGACGTGACAGATGTTTTCAGAGCGGCATTCAGGGAGGGGCAGCTGGGTAACTCACTGCGACAGAGCTCAGTGGCTCTTGTCCCAAAGAAGGGGGACCTGATGGACCTCCGGAACTGGTGGCCGATCAACCTCCTCTAAGTCGATTATAAGATCATGGCCAAATATCTGATGAGGAGGTTCCAAGACCTGTTACCATCGGTGATCGGCCACAATCAAACATGTAGTGTTCCATGGAGGTCCATAAATGACAATCTGCTCCTCGTGAATTATATCATTATCCACTCCAGGGAGCGCAGATTCCCCTTAGGCCTTCTCAGTTTAGATCAAGAGAAGGCCTTTGACAGGGCTAGCCATGTGTGCCTGGAGAGGGTGCTGGAGAGGTTCAACTTTCCAAGTCCACTCCTGCGCTGGACTAGGATGTGTTTAGGTGACATCTTAGGCAGAGTGGTTGTCAATAAGCACCTCTCTGTCCCTTTTGCCATCAGGTACGGGGGCACGCAGGGATGCCCTCCAGAGTTGGGGACTCGAGTCTCAGATTCAAACTCGAGTTGCACTTAAGTCGCCAATAAATTGACTCGGGATCTTGTTCAAAAGACTTGGAACTTGACTTGGACTTGTAATCATAAGACTTGCGACTCGGCTTGGACTCGTACTCATTGCTAGGTTGCTTGACCGTCACTTCTGTACAGCAGCAGGTAGCTAATGCACCCAGTGTCATCATGTAATGTTAAGGAGAAGCAAAGCTAGCTAGCTAACTAACTTAGCTATTATTATTTGGGACGTTAACGTCAGCTAGCTAACTTATATGAATAAATTTGTAATCTGATAAAATGTATTGTGCTGTGGATAACGTTAGCTATCCGAGTTTTGGCGCACTTTCCTTCCTCGGGTATTTCAGAGAACCACATTGCTGTTAACCTAAATATTAACAACAAAAAGCATTCATTCCGAGTGTTCCCTATTAACATAAGCCTTTCTTTGACTTATACGTATTTACTCTGTATTCGCTTGTCGGTCTTTATAGTTCAGTAGGCAATTCAGTGTGATCTAGCTAATGATTGTGTATTGTTAATCAACAGGTCTGCTGAGTATACAGAGGCCATGGCAAAGAGAGGTGTTACTGAGGGGCAGCGCAGTATAGACTCATTCCTCAAGGCAGCGACCATTCAGGTGTACAGCCAGGGCCACCCTCGTCAACAAGCAATCACAGAAGCAGTGATTCAGGACCTTATCATTGATTGCAGCCTCCCTCTGATGAAGATTGATACATTTTAGTTGTTGTTTTGGATTCCTCTGATCCAAAAATAATAGGAGAAAGCTTGTCAATCTGAGTAGTAGTTTTGAAAATATTAAAATTTACATTAAAAATCTGAAAATAAGATTGCTCGAATTAATTAACTTTTTTCTTTTCAACTAAAAAACATTTTCACAAAACAATGTTCAAATGTCATCTATCTACCATCTACAATCTGGTAAAGTTGCACCAAGATCTGTGACCGGTCATGTCGAAACCTCTCTTTGGTTGTTTTGGCATAGACTGACTACAATAATCATCCAAAAAGTGCATCTATTGTCGAAAGGGACTGGTATAGACATGATTTAGACTCGTACATATAAACTTGAGACTTGACTTGGGCTCCTGCTTAAAAGACTTGAGACTTGACTTGGACTTGCATGCAGAGACTTGAGACTTGACTTGGACTTGCATGAAGTGACTTAATGACAAGTCTGATGCCCTCTAGCACCCCTTCTGTATGTCATCTACCTTGAGACGTTTCTCCAGGTCATCCGGCAAAACGATATCATCCGGGGTACCTATTGCCGGGTGGCCGTCAGGAGCGGCTCTGGGTGATGGCGTACATGGACAATATCACCATCGTCGGCACAGATAGTCGCTCCGTCACCACTGCTATTAAGGTGGTGGAGGGCTTATGTGCGGCCACAGGTGCCCTGGTCAATCAGACCTGTCGCCGTCATGGAGCGCCGTAGTGTGTGGCTGCTCCGTCTGCAGCTCCTCAGTTTGATGCTGAGGGGCCAGGCCCAAGAATCTTACTCTGGTGTACCCTGTATCACAGATGTAACTAAATAAAGCAATTCCAATTCCAATTCCAAAAGAACCTTTCCACTTTCTCTTGATGCCAGACGAGAGTCTAACATTCTAATGCCATCAAAGAGCTGCATCAGAAGCCATTTGTCTCTGAGAGCTTTCATTCTCCTTCCTTATGTCTTTCTGTGACTGTTTTAGGACTCCCCATGAATCTCCCCCGTCCACATACCTACATGAAAGGAGGAAACAAACAAGACTGGTCACATCTTAACATCACATTTAACCAACCTTTACAATCTTGATCTTTGATTATCAAGATTGATTGAAACAATCTCAATGTTAACGTTGCCACTTGTTAAACAATAAACCGGTCATGACTATGACCCTGGCCTAAATGAAAACCTTTGGCCAGTTTTGATACTTTGAGTGAGTGTGAATAATATGCCTTTTTCATTTTAAAAGATGGGTTTCCATTACAGATTTTGTTTAGAAAAATGCTTTCTCTTTGGCAACATTTATGAACTGGCCGGCTCAGAAAAGCGTGTGCCTTTGAGGATCTTGGTCTTGGATGCATGTTCCAGTGCACATGCATCAGTTTCACCCAGTCGGGGGAAAGAGTTGTTTCAAACTCTCACCTCAGAATGTGGGGTTGACAAAGTGTGCGACTCTTTCATTGCTATTGATACATAGAGTGAATATAGCTCTTGAGCCTTGTATGGCTCCACTAGGAAGAGAGCGCAAATACTTTCTTTTTCTTTTCTTTTTCCACACTCAAGGCTGTGACAGATTGAGAGTTGACTCCGTTCAACTTTGTGTTGAACGGACTTCAGCACAAGGAATGATGTGTCTATTTCTCAGTGTACTCTGCAGCAGGTAAAATTGAAAGGAGTACGCTGAAGCTAAAACTCAAATGTGCATTGTGTCAGTGTACAATGGCAGGGTTTTATGCGTGTAATGCAGTTCTCTTTCCTTCTTCCCTGACTGCTCAGTGGATACAGGGTGGATACTGCTAAGGGCTTCCTCTAGGTCGTGATGCACTTCCTCAGCAAAATCAGTAGGAACAACACTGCACGCTTTCCACTGGAGCACATGCACTCTGTCTGAGAGATTGTCCCTGCAGTGCCTGCACCAGGCCACACTCACCAGAGCTTTGCTTTTAGTTTAAGTTCTTAAATTCTTGTTTTTTGGAGTAGCTGATAATATTTAAAGTAACCCCATTCAGCAAAAGAGCAATCAGTGTTTCATGACAAAAAAAAAAAGATTTCCTCTGAGAGGGTGAATGGGACAGACTTGGTTCTGTGTGGCTCAGTTGGTAGAGCATGGCGTTGGCAACGCTTAGGTTGTGGGTTCAATTCCCACTAGGATCACATGTACTGAAAAATGTATGCATTCACTACTGTAAGTCCCTTTGGATAAAAGCATCTGCTAAATGGCATATATTATTATTATATTACCTGAGTTGAGTGAACCTCAGTGAACCAATAGTGAACCCTATTGACACATGGCGCAAAGTATTTTATTTGAACAGCCTAGGTGTTTGATAGCTTGAACATTGCTGTTCTCAGTCTCCGGCACAAGAATGCACAATTGTTCAAAATCTGTATCTTACTCTTAATTAGAGAAAGCAGCTTCTTTACAAGCAAATTAGATGTAGACCGCCATCTTTTCTGTGAATAGTTAAGGTCTGATATCCTATAAACTACACAAAGCAGATCCTTACATGCACATGTAAACACATAGCCTACACAGCATGGATGTTTATGTATGCGTTCTACTTTATGTTTTGGACATGCTGTGTTTTATTTTTGTTTACACTTATTCTTGGATGTTGCATTTTACAGTATGGCAATATCTTTGCTCCTGTACACTAATGGACGTATGCTTTTCCACCTACTTGTGACCTGAGCAACCTGTCCCAAACAGAAATGTACAGTACATCAGTTATTTATCTATGACCATTTTATCTCCACAAGCACATAGTGAGGAAGAATCAAATCTGAGAACCTAGTATCTGACCCTGGGACCACATGGGCCAGCATGTGCCAAATCAGAACGCATGTTTTTGTGCCCAATGAAAACACATATTTTTGTGCCCAATAAGAACACACCTGTTGTGCCCAATGAGAGAGCACATTTGTCTTTGAATGTTTTTTCTGATTGGCCACCCCTGCCTTCTCTGTGGCAACTAGGG
The DNA here is from genome assembly GCA_029706075.1 of Aldrovandia affinis. Lineage (NCBI taxonomy): Eukaryota > Metazoa > Chordata > Actinopteri > Notacanthiformes > Halosauridae > Aldrovandia > Aldrovandia affinis. Next base: position 2,423,502 of record JAINUG010000139.1, on the reverse strand, counting down.
AAGGAGAAGGGAGTCGGACTGACTGGTGTTATCGATTCCAGTCAGCAAATGAGCCTGCATTATCTGTCTGCGTTTGTTCCATTCTCATTAGCCCCCACTGAGTGGTCAACCTGTCAGCAGGTCTGCTCTCCAACTGGCTGACCTCTGACCCTGCCTCATTCTTGGACAAATTAAATTTCACAATTGAGGAATCCGGCGTTCAGCGGCGTGAGAGAGTGCTTCTGACACAGTCGCCCATTACGCAGGCAGAAAGCTCTTTCACTCACACTCGGCCAGGTCCTGGAAACTCTAATGCTAATTCCTCCTGACAGCTAGCAGAGGGCTTTTCCTGGAACAGATGCCTGTGCTCAGAGCATAATTACAACATTTGCTCTGACACTGTAACTTTCCAACATGAAAAGAGGCGCTGCTTCTGTTTGGCCTTTTGCGTTAAACAGTAAGTAAAGTAAAGTGCTCAATTTGCACTGTTTTTTCTTTATCAACATTTAAAAACTGATAATAGGTAACAGGAAATAGAAAGTGAAGGAAGAAACACTTTCAGATGAATTTCTTTAACAGGATATCTAACAGTATGTCCCAGGTGGCATTATGCTGTTTTGAATGTGGCAACTGTGTCGATCACGTTTATGTGCATCAACAGCTGCAAGGCTCTTCTTGCTTTGGACGAGGCCTGTTAGCTCACTTGTCGCTGGTTTTTGTCTCCAAGCAGCGTTTGTCAAAGGATTAGAGAACAAAAGTATTTTATGAATGATAATTTGACCAGGCGACATTTGGAGAAGGATAATCTCCTAATCCGTGTGCAGACCCATCGCTTGTTTTTGCTCTGAGGTGGGGGCTCCAGAGAGGAAGTAGGAGGCATAACTTCCTGTGATCCCTCCTTCAGCCAACACTTTCTTAATCAGCAGCTCTCTGTTATTCTTCCACCGGAGGAAGCATTGCTGTTTGCCTTAAAAAAGTCAATCCACCTATCTAGGCTTCGCTTCAGTTTGAACTTCATTGTCCTTTTCAAAGGGTGGTTTTGAATGGAGACTAATTGTTTTTCCAAAACAATCATTATACCGACTTTTGCACTCCAATGACAAAGCATTCAAAGTTACACTGATGGTGCGTATGCATAATGCATTATGCATAAAAGTATTATTATATAGAAATAGGGTTAGCCTTTCTGTAATGAACATGCTATAATATTTTTTATGTGAAATGAAGATAAAGAAATTACATAATCCTAACATATGGTAGTGTCCGATGGAAAGCATAGGATCAAACTTGGATCATCCAGTCACCATCATACAATATCTGGAAAGTCTAGAATTGAATTTAACACATTAAGGGTGATTATACAAAACAATTGTGATATTGGATAATTGTTTGAGAGCTATAGGACTAACTATATACCAGGGGTGTCAAACTCATTCCATCGAGGGCCGAGTGTATGCAGGTTTTTGTTGCAACCAATGCACTACTCCAGGTGATTTCAATTAGGTCCCTCCCTTGGTTGAAGAAGTGGGCTAATTAGTGAAATCACCTGGTGTAGTGCATTGGTTGCAACAAAAACCTGCATACACTTGGCCCTTGACTTTGACACCTGTGAACTATACAGAGTATTCAGACCCCTTCAGTTTTTCCACATTTTGTTATGTTACAGCCTTATTTTTAAATGGATTAAAAAAAAATCCAGATCAATCTACACATAATACCCCATAATGACAAAGCAAAAATAAATTAGTGCAAATTTATTAAAAATAAATAAATAAAAAACTGAAATATCAAATATCAAGTATTCAGACCCTTTTCTATGACGCTTGAAATTGAGCTTAAATGTATTCTGTTCCCTTTGATCATCCTTGAGATGTCTCTAGAACTTTATTGTAGTCCACCTGTGGCAAATTCAATTGATTGTACATGCTTTAGAAAGGCACACACCTGTCTATATAAGGTCCCACAGTTCACAATGCATGTCAGACCTTATATAGACAGGTGTGTGCCTTTCTAAAGCATGTACAATCAATTGAATTTGCCACAGGTGGACTACAATCAAGTTCTCATCTCAAGGATGATCAAAGGGAACAGGATGCATCTGAGCTCAATTTCAAGTGTAATAGCAAAGGGTTTGAATACTTACGTAAATGTGATATTTCAGTTTTTTATTTGTAATAAATTTGCAAACATTTCTAAACACCCGTTTTTGCTTTGTCATTATGGGGTATTAAAATGATTTAATACATTTTAGAATAAGGCTGTAACATAACAAAATGTGGAAAAAGAGAAGGGGTCTGAATACTTTCTGAATGCACTGTATATTGATACATATATAGAGCACATAGATCTAGCTCCTGTAATCTGTTTATCAGTGAATGTAGCCCCCATTGGCTCACTCTCATTGGCTTATTTGATTGAGAGATTGATCGATTTTATTGGTATATTTATACACATTCACTGAAACCAAAAAGGCAAATTGTAAAAAAGAGGCTCAGAGGCAACACATTTAACAGAGACTCAAATTGTGTGGTACAGAATGTATTCTTAACCCCACCTGAGTTTAAAAAAATTATAATGGAGAGAGGCTGCTTTTTAATTGTCACTATTTGTATGCATTGATGAAAACAAACCCTCTCTGTCTGGTTTTCTTTGTTGGGGAGGAGAGTGAGGCCTGTGGCTCAGAGAATGCCAGCACAGCCCTACTGTTCCCAGGGCAAGACAGAGCCATGCTGATGGCTCCGTTAATGGCTGCTGTCATCTGTCCATCCACCATCACTGCACCGGCTTCAGGCAGACCAGAGCTGCAGCCTACAGACACCAGTGCCTAGAACCCAGAAACCAGAGCCTAGAGCACAGAACCCAGATTCCAGAACCCAGAACCCATAACCCAGATCCCACAGCCCTGAAATCATAGCCCGCAGCCCTGAGCTCAGAATCCAAAACCCACAGTGCAGAACCAAGATTCCAGAAACCAGATCCCAGAAGCCAGAGCCCAAAGCCCAGAGCCCAAAGCCCTGAAACCAGAGCCTAGAACCCAGACCCCAAAGCCAAACCAAATCCCAGATTCCACAGCCCAGGGCTCAGAATCCAGAATGCAGAAACCACAACGCAGAACCCAGGGCCCAGACCCCTAGAACACCAGATCCCTTTTTTGTTTCTCCTGATTGGATGGTATCAACTCTAAACCTCGCTGGCAAAGGCATGGGGTAGTTCTGCAATGTGTGGGGAGGGGGGGGGGGTGACCGGAAGCCGGAAGCTGAGTCAAATGCCACAATTACTGTTCACATCACATTGTTATCCAGCACATTTGTTTTCCAAATTGACAAATTGTCAGGAATTAAATATATAATTTACTCCTGCAGATTGTTTTTCTCAGTTATGCAAGGCCATAATGGCATTTCCTTACTCCCATTGCCTATTGTGTCTGTGATTAAGGGACATTTTCTGAAGTAAAGGATAACAATATATTTTTTTATTATTAATTAATAAAGACAAAAAATTGGAAATTGAAAATGAAAATGGGCTTTTCCCTGCGCTATAGGCCTAACAGTCAAAGATTCTTCTCTCTTTTTTTCGAGATTTAACCCCTGGGGATTTCTATTCACTGTGAAGATCCTGACTAACCTCAACTCTCCCCATCTGCCAATGGAAACGATTATCATGTGAAGAGAATGGAGAGAGTTTGCAGTCATTAATCAGTTGTCAGTCCACTGGTCCATTCCCACAGTCCATGCTAGACTCCCAAAGGGGCTTAGGCTTGTCCCATCTCCACGCTGAAGGGACAGCTGACTCTTGCCATTATAACAGGACACTAAAGGTGCTGTGCATTTCAACATGTCTGTATTTGTTTTCGCATGAAGGGATTTCTGGCCATTTTAGGCAGCCATTTTCATTTAAGTTCCAGGACTTGAGGTCCTTTTCTCTGTTTTTTTCTTGTTTGTGTTCTAGAATGGTTTGTGGTTTGGTACCGTACCTTATGTGGGAAAAGAATACTGACATGTGAAGTCTGTCTGTTAGTAAATCTGAGAGCTCCAGTACTTACATCACTTTGGACCACCTGCTCTAAAATCCACAGTTATTGCACTGAAGACCAGGGGCCGTACATACAAAGATTCTAAGAGTAGGAGTGCTGATCTAGTAGGAGGATCAGGTTTCCTCTGTCCATATCCTAACCATATCCATTATGAGCTAAAAGGCTAAACTGATCCTAGATCAGCACTCCTACTCTTAGAATCTTCGTACATACAGCCCCAGTTCCCCAAGCCTTGCCAGACTTCAGAGGTCAAATTCTTAGCTTTAGTTTTTCTACCAATACTGTCACAGTGCTGTTTCCATGAGAAGTCATTGGGTTTGCATCTGAATGTCAATTGATCTATTTATTTTGCCACTAGCATTATTATTTCATATAATAAGAGCTTGACGTTAAATAACGTTGCATTACAACAACATTTTATTGAACAATAAAATCTTTAATATATTTAATAAATGATTCATCCCAAATACTTTAGATTTTGGTTCTAAAATAAGTATGGAATATCCACATCTGCCCAATAGAAAAAATGCTCCATTTATTTGACATTTTCTGAAATCTGCACCAAACCTTTTTTGAATGAGGCAAAACCCAGTTGAAATAATGATTGTTTTGCATGTTGTGCCTCAAATAAAAATGACAAACAAGCAAAGCGTATCAGGAGCTTAAACTTGTACTGCACATAAATGCGACACCTCTCACCCTGATCACATCAAACTCTTTTGGCCCTTGAAAAGAAGAGGCTCCCCCCTCTGTCCCCCCCTTGTGCCGGCTCCCATTCTCCGCACTTACACCATCCCTTTGGCCCCGCTCAGGCAGGCCGAACACTGGCCAGGAGGGCATCTGTTGCTTATAGCACCGACAACATCTGCTGCTATTGCTGTTCTTTCCCAGCATGCTGTGGGATATGGTTTCTCCCTAAGGTGACCTTTGTATGCACCATTGTCCAATCTCTCATTGTCTGCCCTGGTTGGTTCCCACGATGCAAAGGAAGTTATTGGCATGCTTAGAGACCCTGAAATCGAAGATATTCTGTTGCACAAGCTAATAACTTGAAAACTTCCCTTGCTAGCTTGGCCATGAGTGCAAAGAAAATGGAAGCAATTCGTAAACGCATCAATAGTAACATACACAGTGAGTATAAAAAAGTATTCACCCTCTTTGGCATTGTTCACATTTTATTTTCTTACTCCATGGAATCAAAATGGCTTTCATTGGGATTTCTTGCCACTGATAAACACAAAATATTTACAATGTAAAATTTTTTTAACTCTAAAGCTTTTAGAAAAAAAAAACAGACAATAATTATTTCCATAAGTATTCACCCATTTTGCTAAGACACACCTAAATAAACTCGGGTGCAATCAATTGTCTTTACAGGTCACATAATTATGTGATTGAAGTCCACCTGTGTACAATTAAGGCTTTTACAATGATTTAAAATTAAATACATCTGTCTGTGAAAGGTCCCACATTTGGTTTGTGCATTTCAAAACAAGAGCTTCATCATGAAGACCAAAAAACATCCAAAGCAAATCCAAGAAAAGGCTCTTCAAAAGCACCAATCAGGGGAAGGATATAAGAAGATTTCAAAGACTTTGAATATTGCCCGGAGCACTGTTAAATCCATCATAAAGAAATGGAGAGAATATGACACAACTGTGAATTTGCCTAGAATTTGCCTCCAAAACTGAGCATCTGTGCAAGAAGGTGACACTTGGGAGGACACCAAGAAGCTTATGGCAACTCAGAGGGGCAGTTATAGTCTTGCATGGCAGAGAAACTGTCCATGGGACAATAATAACCTGGGCACTTCACAAATCTGCACTTTATGGGAGGGTGGCAAAAATAGAATCATTGTTTAAGAAAACTCATATGAAATCTAGTCCAGAGTTTGCCAGAAGGCATGTGGGAGACTTATCAAATCAAGTGGAAGAGGATTCTATGAGACTATTGAGACTAAGTTTGAACTTTTTGCCCTCAACATTAGGTGCTATGTTTGGCGCAGGCCTAACACTACGCATCTCCCAAGAGCACTATTCCTACCATGCAACATGGTGGCAGGAACCTAATGCTATGGGGATGCTTCTCTGCTTCAGGGACTGGAAAACTTGCCAAAATAATGGGCCAAAAGGATGGGGCAAGCTATAGACAGATCTTGTAGGAAAACCTGCTGCGGTCTGCAAGAGACTTGGAACTTGGGAGAAGATGTATATTCCAGAAGGATAATGACCCAAAGCATACAGAAAAAGCCACATTGGAGTGGTTTATATATATATATATATTGTGGCAGCCCAAGGGGCTACACAAGGAAATGGCTGCCTGGCCCTTTGACACATTGGAGCCAGAAACACTACATTTCCCAGCAGGCCACAGTCAAGCATCTGAACGGAGTCAAGCCATTGGGACTAACGACCAGCTGAAAGCGATTTCGAGGCCTATTTAAAGGACTCGTTCTCATCACATGGCGAGAGGAGTAGGAAAGTGTGTGGGAATGTGTAGAGACAACTGTAAAGTCTGTTGACTAGCCAGGATTTGGAGAGAGAGTGTTTCGGGATAGATTTTTGTGTTTTTACCTGGATTGTTTTGAGGACACTGCTTTGTGTACCGACTACTGGGCTGGATTATGGAACTGACCTGGATTGCGACACTGGATTACGGACAACGACGACGAGATAAGGATTGTGGACTTTATGTGTTTTGGATTCCCCTGAATACCCCGCCCTTTGTTTTGTGTGTTTTTTGGTCACGAGTATTTGTTTAATAAATTATTGTTTTGTTTATATACTGCCTCCTCTGGGTTCTTTAACCTGCCTACACCCTCTGGAAGGTCCGTGCGTGTCGCCCAACCCCTAGGGACACCACAATATATATGTTCTGGAGTGGCCCAGTCAAAGCCCAGACTTCGGTCCTATTGAGAATCTGTGGAAAGGAAATTGCTGTTCACCAACAGTCCTCATCCAACCTGATGGAGATTGAGCAATTTTGTAAAGAAAGATGGGTGTAAATTTCAATGTTCAGATGTACAAAGCTGGTAGAGATTTGCTCAATAGATCACTGTAATTGCAACTAAAGGTGCTTCTACTAAGTATTAAGTCAAGGGGGTGAATACTTATGGAATGTGGTGGGATGTGGAAAAGAACAGCTCAATAAACACAAGAATTTTGGAGAAAGTAGGCCTGGAGCCTCTCCCAGGATGGGTGACGGGTGACTGAGGCCAGGTCTCCAGAGGGCCAGTTTTAACTCCTGTTGCTCCCCAGCGTCATGAAAGAATAGCCCACCATGGGGTGGGAAGGAAGACGCAGCAGATGTTGGTAATAAACTTTGCTTGCCGTCCTGTTCAAGGTCACGCGGGTCTGTGCAGATATCAGCACAGTAAGCCGCAGATGGAACAAAAGCTTTCACTACACATTTTACTGTGTGACTCATGTGTGCTTCCCATCATGCTGTTCACATAGTTGTGGTGGGGGTTTTTTTTTAGGAACTTTATTTCCAAATGAAAAATACTTTTTTTTTTTTTTTGCTTTCCATTTAATATAGGTGATTTACATTTGGCTAACATTTGTTGAACGTGTGGCAAGGCGGAAAGGGGGAGGTCCAGAACTGTGTGTATAGCATGCACATATTTTTACATTTAAATACAGGATAGCTTTATTTACATCTCTTAGCATATAATCATGCCGTTTGTGTGACACTGCAGGGCACGCTGTGGCTTTGAATAATGGGAAGTGCTGTAACGATGTATGTATTTATCAAACGGGCCAACATATTTTTGGATAATTCGGTTAGATCACATTTTGTCATGCAAAATATTCAAGTAGCATGTCTTGTTTTTGATAAATCCATACAGATATTGTCATAAGTGAAGAGTTTTATTCATCATTGTGTATGCACACTTTACAGCTGCTGTGGAAGTTGTGCATTGTTTTCCCATCGCAGAACCGTCTTAATTAGTTCAATCTGATGTCATTTGAACATTTATAACACTTGAAAAGATACACACTCGATTTGCGTTTGGTCCTGGTGGGTGTTAAAACAGAAGCTAGAACAACCCTTATAATGTTGTCGGATGATAACAGATGGCATCTGAATAAAATTTTCATTTCAATTCAATTTGTTCATTGTTGACTTTCAATTGGCAAGGACATGTTGATGTGTGTCTTCTTTGATAAAGACACACTACCTGAAAGGCGTTTCTTGATTGAAGGGCGTAAATGTCTCAGCCCCTGTGTTCATTCGGTTCAATGAGTCTCATGGGCTCAGAGTACTCAGGGGTCCACTGCTATCAAAACAAGGTCTATACAGGAGGAGAGGGATTAAGATCTGGCTACAGAGCAGAAGGTGCATGATGGATGCATCTAGGATTGAAGAGGTGTGTTATGGATGGAACTGGGGGGTGAGGGGGTGGTGTGTTATGGATGGATCTGGGGGGGAAGAGGAGGAGGGTTATGGATGCATCTGGGTGTTGAAGAGGAGGTGTGTTGTGGATGGATCTGGGGGGGTAAAGGGGAGGAGTGTTATGGAATGGATCTGGATCTGGGGGTGAGGGGAGGTGTGTTCAAATCAAATCAAATCAAATTTATTTGTATAGAGCTTTTCACAATAGAATTGTCACAAAACGCTTAACAGAGGGGGAACCCAGGCCTAGACCCCCCCAAAAGCAAGCCTAAAGGCAACAGTGGCAAGGAAAAACTCCCTTGGTAGGGAGCAACCTTGGGAGGAACCAGACTAAAAAGGGGGGGAGCCCATCCTCTTCTGGCCGGCACAGGGTATGTCCAAAAAAGACCATGTCATGGTCAGTCCAAGGTGGCTGAAAGACTTTGCCCCTCCTGAGTTAGGTAGTCGGGGGGGGGGGGGGGCTAAACCACGCGGAGAGGGTCCAGATCCAGGAACTGGGGTTGGCGTGGGGGTGAGGATTGATGGGGGCAGCTGACACTTCTCGCAGGATCTAGGGCTTGGGGGCAGGTGCCCCGAGGCAGAGAAGAGAACATGCAGTCAGAAAAAAAAGCAGTGCTATAGCCAGTAGCATTATGTAAGAGCAGGGGAGCACAAGCATAGGAAATATACAGATAGCCCCAACAGGTGTAAGCTATGGCAGCATACCTATTAGGAGAGGGACAGAGAAAACACGCAGCCATGAGAGTTCCAAACCATCCACACCTGATCAAGGATAACCAGCATAACAGTGGTGGTAACACATTGAGGAGGTGACAGTATGGAAAGTTTCTCACTCCATAAGACACTAGGGCACAGCCTTCTCCATCTCTCCACCTAGACTATGTTTAGCAGTAGGCTAGGCTGAAAATATATGTTTTTAATCTACACTTAAAAATTGAAACTGTGTCTGAATCCCTAACATGCCTTGGTAAACCATTCCACAACAGAGGAGCTCTAAAAGAGAAGGCTCTACCACCAGCTGTGCTTTTCAAAATTCTAGGAGTAATAGATGGCGGCTTCTTGTGAACGAAGCAGTCGTGTCGGCTTATAGGGGGCAATCATTTTGGTCAGATATAAAGGTGCAAGTCCGTTTACTGCTTTAAAAGTCAGCAACAGTACTATAATCAGCCCGATATTTAATAGGAAGCCAATGTAGTGATGCTAACACTGGAGTAATGTGCTCATACTTCTTGGATCTAGTCAAAATACGTGCCGCTGTATTCTGTACTAGTTGAAGACTCTTTAGAGAGCTACTAGAGGAGCCGGATAATAAGGCATTACAATAGTCTAGCCTCGATGCGACAAAAGCATCCATCAAGGTTTTAGCATCCTCTAATAACAGAATGTGCCAAATTTTAGCTATGTTTCTTAGGTGAAAGAAAGCTACTCTGGAAGTGTTTTTAATATGAATGTCAAATGTAAGGTCCTGATCAATAATAAAACCAAGGTTCTTAAGTTATGGATGGATCTGGGGGGGTGAAGTCAGGCTCTTCTTAAATAGTAGGCCAGGGTTTAAATCATGACACCATGCCTCATCACTCTACCTATTAGTTACTTTGTTGAGGGCTTTACTAGAGAAGAGGTTATAAATATGCCTAAATGTATAGACAAGGTACAGAATGTTTTGGAGGACTTTGAGATAAGGGACGTAGAAGTACTACAAAAACGACAAAAACTTAAGACCAATAAGGCAGCAGGCCCGGATGGCATATATCCAAAGTAGTCAAAGAACTTGGGGAAATTATATATAAACCATTGACAGATATTTTCATTCAATCCATAATCACTGGAGAAATACCAGATGACTGGAAGCAGGGTAGTATAATTCCAATATATAAGAAGGGGGACCGTACTGACCCAGGGAACTATAGGCCTGTCAGTTTAACTTACATTGCATGTAAAATGCTGGAATGTATTATTAGGGATAAATTGGAATCATTCTTGAAAAATAATAGTATTTTAAGGGAGAGCCAACATGGTTTTCTCAAAGGGAGGTCATGCCTAACAAACCTCCTGGACTTTTTCGAAGAGGCTACAAAGTGTGTTGGCCTGAACCAGGCTTATGATATTATATATTTGGACTTTCAGAAAGCATTTGACAAGGTACCACATGAGAGGCTCATTGCTAAAATGAATTCAGTAGGAATTGCAGGAGTAGTTTCAGAGTGGGTTCATAATTGGCTGCAAGGGCGAATACAAAGAGTAACAGTCTTGTAACAGGCCATATCTTACCTCGGTGCTGTGGGCAGTGGTGTCCCACAGGGATCGGTGCTGGGACCTCTGCTCTTCCTTATTTACATAAATGATCTTGATATGGACGTTAGTAGCAAAATAGTTACATTTGCAGATGATACTAAACTTGGGGGTTTGGCAAACAGTTTGGAATCGACTAAAGTAATCCAAGATGATTTAAACAAAATCCAAAAATGGGCAGATACATGGCAGATGACATTCAATATTGCTAAATGTAAAGTTATGCATGTGGGAAATAAAAACATTAGAAAGGAGTATTTTAAGGGAGGAGAAAAGTTAGTAGGTGTTCAATTTGAAAAAGACTTAGGCTTTGATCAACTACAGTTCCTATCTGCATCAAAGCAGTGTGCTACAGCAGTGAAAAAAGCCAACAGGATGCTGGGATACATAGCAAAAAGGTATTGAGTATAAATCAAAGGAAGTTATATTAATGTTATAGAATGCCTTTGTCAGACCTCACTTAGAATACTCTGTGCAGTTCTGGGCACCGCACTACAGGAAAGATATAGAAGCTCTTGAAAAAGTCCAAAGAAGGGCAACTAAACTGATACCTGGTATGAAAGGTAAAAGTTATGATGATAGACTTAAGGCACTCAATCTATTTAAGCTTAGCAAACGGAGACTTAGGGGGGATTTGATTGAGGTTTTTAAATTCCTAAAAGGGATTAACAAAGTGAAATACCAAAGATTTTTTAAGATAAGTGGGGTCAGCAGAACAAGAGGCCACAGGTGGAAATTAGTTAAAGGCAAATTCCACACAGATATTAGGACGTTTTTCTTTACACAGAGAGTTGTCAATGCCTGGAACAGCTTGCCAGGTCGGGTAGTAGAGGCAGAAACACTTGGGCTATTCAAGTCCAGGCTAGATATAGTACTAGATACTCTTTAGATTAGGACATGACGAGCCTAGATGGGCCGAACGGCCCGTTCTCGTCATTATGTATTCTTATGTTCTATTCTGTCAATGATTCTTATTCCTATTCTCAGAGGGACAAAAAGCTGGCTCATGAAGATCAGCTCCCATCAGACCCCAGTTTCTACAAATACTAACAAAATCACCCCATACCAGCAGCTTATTATTCCCCTGAATCAGCCATGTGTGAACAGGGTCCATGCCGTGGGTCACACCACTTTGGCAAGGTTCCAGAGGTAGTGTCGGGGAGGGCACCAGATTCAGTCGGCCTGTTAAGAGGAAGGACCTCTTGTTCGATGGATTGCGGGTCCAGTATTATTATCACAGTGAGAACAGAAAGTAAATAATGTGTGTGTGTGTGTGTTTGCTTTTTGATCTTCTGTATTGCTGTATTAAAGTACAAAGTGAGCCAAAACTGTCCCACAGAGGGGCAGAAGAAAGTAAATTGTAAATAGCAATACGGACAGCAGACGACACTGAGGTGAAATTATGGGGAGGAAAGCCTGAATATATGTTCATCTAGACCCTATTGTAAGCGCTATGTAGTAAGTTGCTCTGAATGTATCAGCATCTGCTAAATAACTAAATGTCAATGTTAATGGAGTTGTTATGAACACACACCTGCACACCATATCTCAGTAGCATTGTCATTAGAGGAATGCCTCTAATGATTTTCACTTTGCTCTCAGAGTTAGCCCTCTGAATATCAACTGTTGGCAGTTATGCATCCAAATGTTTGCTAAATCAGTTCTGAAAAACTTGTGATTGTGATATGATTATGTGATGATACAATTTTTTAGCTGCTGTTTTGGGAATGCTGATAATTTCTTAAGATTGGGTTCAATTGTTTGTGACCCCAAAAACCATCCTGATAACGAATTAAGTTCTGTTCAGACCATAACATAGTTGAACTGTGGTGTCGGTTCTGTGTACAACCCTCACCTTCTACTGCCTGAAGCATTGATGGACATCCCTTTGATTTTACATAAACCAAACTGAATATGTTGTCCATAATTGTCAGCGTGGTGGACAGATTGCTTGATATTGATTCGCAAGTCTGTATACTGTGTCACGTAATGCACACTGTGTGAACACAAGCCCAGAGCAGCCCATTTGATTGTTGCTGCGCAGACTAACGGATAGTGCTATGTCAACAGCATCTTCCTTTGTAGGGGTGTGTGTGTGTGTGTGACGACTCGCCAGCTCGCCTTTGTGTCCCTATAATTGCTTTGCAGAAACAGTTTGTTTTCTCCCAGCTGACCCTGCAGAGCCCTAAATCCCAAACTTTATCCCATCAGGCCAGATCTGAGAGTCTCGGTGGCAGCGGCTGTGGGGGGTGGTGGGGGCGCAGCATTGTCGGGAGTGACAGGTGACCACTCTGCCCAAAGAAAGAGGGGGTTACCAACGGAGCCAGAACCCTTTTCTTTACCCCGTGTTCCCCACTCTCCACAATCTGTCCAAATTTAACTTGCCATTGAAGGGCCTCACAGCAGAAAACAGCTTTATACTGACTAATCCGGCCAGAAGTAAGAGCGTGCACAGACCCCGTCTGAAGACTGCTCTCCGTCGCTCCGCTCCCATTTCTCCCATTTCATCCTGTGACAAGATTAATCAGCTCAGGGAGCTGAAACAGTGGCTTTACTTAAACAGTCTCTGCGCTAGGCTGTTGTTATGCTAATACCAGATCAGTGCAGAACTCACTCTCTCCGCGAAGAAGAGCGCGGAGGATTTAGAACGGCCTTGCGATGTGTGACACATCCGTATTACTGTGAAAATGAAATCAAAGGAGACACTGAGAAGACGGGGGAACAAAGAGAGGTAGACGGTGAAACAAAAGCACAAACGCACCGATAATCACATACACACACTATACACATATACACATATACACACATACACACACACTATACAAATACACACACACTATACACATATACACACACACACACATATACACACTATACACATATACACACACACACACATACACACACACACACACACCCACACACACACACACACCTATGCACACACATAGACGTTTTAATTATTTATTTGAGACCACAGTTCAACTGCAAAGAGCTCCACATATTTGTTTGATGTCAGGGATGTTTTAGGCCTTGTAACTACAGAATGTCAATGTCCATACATGTTTAAAAAAAAATTATCTGTGTGAAAACACAAACACAGACACAGCATTGGGGTCTGACAAAGTAAGCATTAGGCAAAATGCCTGCTGATAAACCAACCATGGTTAGATCATTGCAATCACCTATTACGTAATAAAGTGCTAATTATAAAACAATAGACAACTTGTTGTATGAATGTCTAAAATCAAATCATTTAAATGATTGTGTTGAGTAGTAGACAGTAAAAATGCTGACAGATACATTGTTATTGCAGTTTTTCTCAATTGTTTACACACTAACACTGGTACTTGAGACACAATGACCACAACCTGTAACTCATGTACCAACTCCCTGAACCAATTCTGCTAAAATACAAGCACATTTCCTGCTTTACACTCAGATTGCAGTTCTAAACCACACTTTTTTCATAACACAACACACAATTCTCTACATTTGGTACAATCTTCATGAATAAAATCTCTTGTGTTCACATGGAACACACTGCAATTCAAAATGCTAAACTTAAATTTCCTACTATCCACACTAACTCCTCACATTGGCAAACACATGTTGCACTACATAACATGCTCATTCCACCAGACCAGATAGATGGCCCAGAGCAGCCCAGGTGCATTGTCATCTGGGACAACGTAAGTTTCCACCGGGCTGCTCTGGTCTGCATCCGGTTCATTGACCACCCACACTTTTCAGTAGTTTATCTCCCACCATATTCTCAATTTCTCAATCCGATTGAGGAGTTTTTTTCTACCTGAAGACGGAAGGTCTATGACCACAATCCCCATATGCGTATACCCCCTGCAAACTATGGAAGATGCATGTGCAGATATTGTTAGGTTCACGAAATTCAGAAGACCTACAAAGTGAATAGAGAACACTTGCACCAAATGAGAAAACAGAACATACAACCAATATTCAACAGAGTTTATTCAACCAAATGCATTCGGGGTTCACCGCCTCCCTGCCAGGCAATGAACAAATCATTTCCGGGGAGAACACCTCTTTATACACAATAATTTAGACAAATGCTTTAGCCTCGCCCATATATCAGTCAGGAGACAGTTATGTCTCCCACCTAGAAACTCGTACAAGTAACCTTTGTTTTGGCCGGCACACTCTGACCTTGACTGTGGCGGTTTAATTAGCTCTCTACAACACAGTCCTAAGAAACAGGCAGCTTGCCGCCTATCTCTTTTGGCACAGCTTCACACAATGGGCAAGCGTGAGACTTTTTGAGAGACTCAAGGTCAGAAACAGAATTTCTCTATCAATATAGCTGTAGAAGCTTTTCAGGGCTGGATTCGCCATGCTAGGCGATACTTCCCCCACTGCTTGGCCAGGGAGAACATTGCCTGCGATGTTGATGAGGTGCTGTGGCCAGACCGAAACAGAAGACAGGATGCAGCCTAATTTCTTTTTACCATCTACAGTACACTTTTCTATTACAGTTTTTTACTATTGCTAAAACACAATTTCTGAAACTAGAGCCCTCTTTGTCGAAACTCTACACACAAAAACCAAAAACATATACACAAAATACAAAATATCTTACATCTCTTGCAAAAGCAAACACTTAATTCAAAACGATATAAACTCTGCCAAATTTTTTATTTTTGCATCACAACTTTACACACAAACACCAAATAAAGTCTTTGGCATTTTCATTTGTAGCATGCTGTAAATATAGACTATGAACACAAATGCAATGGGGAAACAAAGAAATGTGTTTATTCTCAATAACAGTATCAGACACAATTATTTTAACTGAATATTACATGATCATTGTACTGTAAACAGTAATACAGTATATTGAAATTATAGTCCATCCTGTCTTCGATGTGCATCTGGCCACAGTGCCTCATCAACATCGCAAGCGATGTCCTCTCTTGCCAACCATCGGGGGAAGGAGAGGGACTCAAGGAATGCGATAATATGGGCTGTGTTATATGGGCCAAGAGTGGCATGGTGGTGAAAGACACCATTCTGACCAATTGCAGCACACATTGTGATGTTTCCACCACGCTGCCCAGGAACATGGACAATGGCACGCTGCCCGATGATGTTTCTTCCCCGGCGTCTGGTTTTGGCTAGATTGAAGCCAACCTCATCAATATATATATAAACATGCTGGTGTTCAGCAGCCTCTAGCTCCATGACTCTCTAAAACAGTCAAGAAAAAGCATATTGAATGACAGAAAGGATACGGATATCAGTCCATATAGTGTAGCACAGTAATACAGTAAACTGGAATACAGTACCAATATTGTAATAGGCTAATATATAAAATGTAACTTACTTGTACATATTCATAGCACAGTTGTTTCACTCTTTCAGAGTTTCTTTCAAACAGCACTCTGTACAGCTGTTTCATACGGAGTTGATGCCGCTTCAATAGACATCCCATTGTGGATAAACGTACGCTGTGTATGCTGTTGAATGTTGTGTTGTCAGTGATGATGTGGTGTTGCAGTTGTCGTAAAGGTATGCTGTTGTTTGCAATCACCATGTTTATGATTTGTTGTTCCTGTTCTTGTGTGAACAGGTGATTTCTTCCTGTGGGCAGTCGCCTTGCAATTCTGCAAAAACAGAATGAGAATGTTTAGGGTCTAAGATCTCCTTATGAAATACTGTAAAATCATATAGAGGGTAGGATTTCTTACCTGTTCTCATTTAGAAATGCCCTGATGATACCTGCTACAGTGTAGCGGCTCAAATTAGGCTGGATCCTCTGACCAGCCTCCTGCAGACTCAAGCCATGATTGATGACATGGTCTGTGTCCTCATCCTCCTCTTCCTCCTTCTCCTCTTGCTCCTCTTCCTCCTTCTCCTCATCTTCCTCCTCTTCCTTGTCTTCCTTCTCTTCCTAGTCCTCGTCCTCCTCTTACACAAACACCTCTTCCTCTAGCTCTCTCTCCAAAATTGGCCTCCATTGTTGTGCACACCAAAGAGCAAATCTGAATCCTATTTATAGTGTTCAAGCTCTGATTTCTAAGTGATCTCATTGGTTACAGGTGTTTTTACATGTGCATTCTGTGTGCAAGTGATTGATAATTGAGTGTGATATTTCAATGGCAGTGTTTAGCAAACAACACACACAGGCTTTTAGTTTTGAATGATGTGTCTAATGTAGATAACCGTGTGTAGTTATTTGCAAAAAGTGTGTTTTAGAATTTCAAACTTAGTGTAAAGCAGACAATGTACTTATGGTTTAGCATACCTGGTTGAGAGATAGGCTACATGAGTTAGTGGCTTCAATAATTGTGTCAGAAGTACCAGTTTTTGTGTCTTAGCAATTGCAAAAAAACTGTATTTGTTCTGTATGTAGAACACTTGAACACACATTCAACTTTGTGTTTGTTGGGATGTATACAGTATTTTGGGGGAAAACATCATAACATATTTTTGTTTATATTACAGTATATTTGTGTGCTTTATATTTGAGTATAGAGTAACAGACTACTGTACATACATAGTAAGTATTTACCATTCATAGTAGTGTTTTATATTGAGCACATCAGTGTTCAATTGCCTCTTAGAAATGTCTATTCATATGATGGTGTGTGTGTGTCATTTGAACACAAAATACCATTTTGAGAAAACATAAGTTTTTGAATGCATAGTTTCATTTTGCAGGAGAGGAGTTTTGCCTTTTGAAAGCGAGAAGGCCTGTGCTACCTTCTACCCACTGACAGAATGCTCATTCAAAACACCATACATTTAAGACGTACAACGCGATGATAAATTGACTCCTGAGTGACTGCAAAGTACCTGGGTATCTTGATATAAGTACCTGGGTATCTTGATTGATGACTCCCTCACTTTTAAGCCACATGTGATGAACCTGGTGAAAAAGCTGAGGCTAAAACTGGGTTTTTATTTTCAAAATAAGTTGTGTTTTTCTTTTAATGTAAAAAAGCGACTTGTTGCTGCCACTTTTTTATCTGTGCTGGACTACGGTGATCTTTTATATATGCATGCCTCTGCTCAATGTCTTCATAAGGTTGACACAGCTTATCATGCTTCCTTGAGGTTCATTACCAACTGTAAAGCTCTGACTCACCACTGTGAGTTATACTCTCGGGTGGGATGGCCTGCTCTGGCCTCCCGTAGGCTCTGTCATTGGTACACATTTATTTATAAGGCAATTCTTGGTCTGCTCCCACACTATTTATGTGTTTTTATCACGCAGAAAAGTGCCGGACAGTACTCCTTGCGTTCTCAGGACTTATTCTTGCTCAATGTACCAAAAGCACGCACCGAAAATGGAAAAAGGGCATTTGTGTATTCTGCTCCCTCGGCATGGAATAAGTTGCAGAATGTTTTGAAACTTGATCGGTTGATGTCGTTGAGTGCTTTTAAGTTCAAAATGAATGAATTAGAGGCAGACTCCTTACGTTGCCAATGTTTTTGATGTACCTGGTTGATTCCTTGGAAACTGCTGTGTTGAAATGTTCCCCATGCTTGTTTTATTCTTTGTAATTTTATTTCCTTTTTGTGTTCGTATCTGAAACTGTTTTTATTTATATGCTGCTGCCTGTCTTGGCCAGGTCTCCCTCGAAAAAGAGATTTTTAATCTCAATGGGATTTTTACCTGGTTAAAGAATGGTTAAATAAATTTTTTTAAAAGACAGCAAATTGCCGTCATCTGTCCATGTCCAACTGGTCATGGGTTTCAGATTAGTTGAGTCTAGATTTCTTCAGTCAGTCTGTAATCTGCAGGCTTTAGGTGATACTACAGCCATATGGCACATAAGAATATTGTTTGAAGACTTCATGTTAAAAATACCTGAAATATTTGTACTAGGTAAGCATTACTGTAATCAAAATAATGTAATCACTTTGTTAACATGCAGTCAAATCAAGTCAGTAATTGATGTAAGAACAAAGTTCCTTCCTTGATATTTTTTTCAAGTTTTATTGTAAATATGCTATCGTCTTACCAATGATCTCAAATGCCACGCTGGAGAAATAACAACTGACTGTTCGGTGTACAGGTAGAGGAGATCCTTCTTGGAGATCAGTTGCAGAAATAAATCCATGACTAGAGAATCATTCCTTTTGCAGCCTGTGCCAAGTAGGTAGCCCCACTCGCTACACGCACACACGCTCCCCGTGAAAAACAGGATCAGGGATAAAAATGGAAGGGCTGCTATTATATCACTCCCAGGTCTATTCAAATGGAAATGTGAGAAATGTGTGGAAGTACTCAAATGAAGCAAGGCCCTTTCTGTGATACTCTGGACAAAAATAGGGTTCATTTGTAGCCATTGATACAGTGGTCCATGCTTCATTGTCTCTCTTGGAAATGCATTACCTGGAATTCACCAGAGGGTAAAACATCGTATCATACAGAATATCAAACCAAACATTCACATCCATATTACTTGATGCAGGGAGGTGTATGTTAACAGTTGAACAGATAGCTGTGTCGGGTGTATCATGTGGTGATATCCCAGACTGTATGTAAATGCTGTGGAAATCTGGAAGATGAAACAGATCAATGCAACTGCAGACAGTGTCAAATATGAGCATATATACACGAGAAAGCTTCACATGTATTCACTGTGTAAATGGCCACTAGCTCACTTTAATTTCACTTCATATGACTACTGTTTACAATCGTGATTAATGCCATATGATGATCCCAAGTTATCCCCGCCCTCTATCGTTAATAGTAATTGATATGTTTACCTGCTGTTCTATAATTCATGTCAACAGAGAGAATTGCGTTTGTTATGGTTTAAATAAATAATATTTTATTTTATTACTCACACGTTTCCTTTTGCAATCTCTTGCGTTCGTTCTATTGGGAAAGCACAACGCAGGTTGTCTTGCGATGTATTTCATTATGTGCGTGATTCCCGTTTATCATAAAGGTCAGAATAAAGGTCAACGAGAGACCAGAATGAGGAAATCTGTGGTAAGCGAGAGAGCACAACATATGAATGCTGCAACTTTGTAAAAGATCTTTAAAAACGTTTACATTTAACACCCTTGGTAAGCGGAACGAGGTACGTGCATATTGATTGTATTTACCATCATTACCGAAACCGTCAAAGAATGTGATATATGTTTATGCAAGTAAAATGAAATGTTTGCTTGTATCATTAGCAACGCTGTAAACTAGCTAGTTAAGCAGCAGCGGATTATTTCTAGTAATGTTATTCGTAAACTCATATATGTAAAATATATGTTTGCCTACAAATCCCGGGATTAATAAAGGCTATCTTATCTTGTCTTAAATGTCATTTAATATGTGGTGTATTAAGGTGTATCCTACTCATGTTCCAAACTAGTTATGGCATTGTTTTATAGAAGCAGATTACCTTTTCAGAGCTAATGTATTTTCTTTCTCAAATGATTTATTGATTGTCAAATGGTTCTCTGTAGCTCAGTTGGTAGAGCATGGCGTTGGCAACGCTTAGGTTGTGGGTTCAATCCCCACTGGGGCCACATATACTGAAAATGTATGCATTCACTACTGTAAGTCGCTTTGGATAAAAGCGTCTGCTAAATGGCATATATTATTATTATTATTATTATTATTTATGTAAAGATTTATTTGTGATTTGTGAAGCTATAGGTTTGGTATTATTTTTGTGTATCTTTCTATAGTTTTCACGGTGCTTCAGACAATGTGACAACGTGACAAATATATAATAAATACCAAATGCACCTGTTTGGAGCTCTCTGCGTCTTGCTTATCAAGCAAGGGCTGTTACACACTGTTATATATTATATATATATACTGTATGTATATGTATACTTTTAACATCACTCAGCCCCACCCTTCCATGTGCTTTGATCCCATGTCCCCCCTTCCCCCTCTCATGAATGGCAGTATTTTTCCTGCTCGTCACCATGCCGACAGCTGCAGGGAAGCGTGTGACTCACAGGTTTCTCAGCTGTCCAAACTCAGTGCCCCCCGTCTTTCCAGAATGGGGGGACACAGCAGGCCATGGTGAGCACAAACACCCTACTCGCCTCATCAGGCTACGCTCACTCCATTTTTGATTTTTCAGCTGAGCAATATTGCACAGATGACTAACGTAATGAGTACGTTACAGGAACAACAGCCCTTCAAAGTAATCAAAGAATTGAAAATATTGGGTATTTTAAACATAATTCAGAAATGTATTCTAGCCTAGCCCAACCACATATTCTGGCAACCACCACCATATTTTCATCCACAATTCAACAATTCATGTCACAGCAAATCTCTTTGAAATATTCTTGAGGCTTTTCACAGCTTTGCAGCCTACTTTCAGGAAGGTATAGATTTGGGTTACAGTTGTGCTGGGATGCCATGGTATTTGGATTAGGTTTGAGGCAGTCTGCAATTTACATACATCTATCTTTATAATACAGAGACTGGCCTGTGTTCTCAGAGTAATTGTTATATATTGGACTATTTGGAATGGCTTCTAATTCAATTATTTTTACTTATTATACTTGTTCTGAAAATATGTACACTATTATACACACGACTGGACTTTAAACCTCTGTGATCTTATCTCACAGCTGCTTCATTTGTGATACGCTCTTCCCTGATAGTTCGCCACCGATGTTGTGTTCCTCTGAACAATAAGTATTTTAAAACATTATCTCACAGAACAGCAGACCCTGAGCTAGAAATGAAGGAAGGCTACAGGTGTTTGGTGTGCTCTTTAAGTTCTTATTTGTGAAAGACAGTCATTACTATCTGCAATGGCCCCTCCATGGTATAGAAGCACTGTAGCAAAAAAAAAAACACCAACAAATATTTATATTATATTATCGTATTTATATTACATTTACGTTTGATTATGAGTATGTGTAAGAGGAGTCTGGAGCTGCTTACCTCTTTTGATTGGCGTCCCACAAAACTGTTTTTGAGTACATTTATTTTAGACATCAGAAAACTGTCCAATGGCAGCTTCTGTTTTGGTACTTCTGTCTTGACAGCAAACTGTGATTATGCTGAGGGGTGTAGACTGCGATAACCACACGGTGCTTCATTAAGTATTGGGTCAGAGAGAAAATGAGACAGTTGCCTGTTGCACCCAGCACAGAAGTAGTTCTGTTTTGATTTTAAAGACTTGGAATACGTGTTAATGTGTATTAGCTTTCTGTCAGTGTAACTGTCAGAGAATCCCTTCTGGGCTGTTCTACATAAAGTATTCAGCTGTTCTGACATATATACGATGGATCAATTTGAATAATTAAAATTATTTATTTGGAAAAATATTTTGATGATTTTCTTTGTTAACAAAACCATAATAAAACAATTACGATAAATTCTGTACAATGCTTCTTAAATACATTTACACTAGAAAACAAAGTCATATTGACCCGAAGTGCCTGTATACAAATTTGCACAACAAAACAAATAAAAAAACTTAAATTATATAAAAAAATGAACTCCACAAAAAAATACAGAAATTCACAAACCAATGGAGCACAAATACAATTAAATTAAGAAGAATACCACTTTAAAAACGACAGTATTTGAACAGACTTTTTTGAAGGCAGCGTTTTTTTGTCTCCAAACCAAATCACAGGAATGGGTCGGAGGACTTTGAAACTCGCACACGGCCATCAGTGCAGACTTCACAGACACAGTGATCAAGGCATATTTGTTTGTGTTAAATAAATTTTGTTTGAAAGCAAATGTCCTTAGTGCAATGAGGTAAGACTGACCCCAAAGGCAGTGCAACAGGTCATTAGGTGCGTTCCTGGGAAGAAACAAAACGGCGTAGAGAGCACGCGGGCCAGTGTGGGAAACAATGTAGGACGTGCGGGCCAGTATGGCCCAACTTCTGTTTTCTGCTGTCACTGCGCTTACTTCAGTTGAGGACCAGCTCACTCTGAACAAATCAGTTTCAACATCTCAGTTCCACAGCAGCAGTCACGTGAAGGAAACCTTCCCTCTGGTTTGAGCAGCATTTGACGGAGTAAAACCTCCCTTAGGGCACGGCAGCGACAGGTCCACTGCGGCGGGTTACACCTGTGCGCGGGAGCGACAGGTCCACTGCGGCGGGTCACACCTGCACGTGAGAGAGGAAGACCGGGCTTTAGTCTCAGAGCCGTGAGCGATGATTCACAGGAGTGGCCAAAACACATTTTTTTTAAAACAACAGCCATCTTCAAATCAAACTCAACTCACCTCAGTTGCGATTAAACATTCGTCTTTCTCTTCAGATATGACGTACACAGACTGATACTTTGTGTCCTTGCACATTGATTCTGGACGTCTATTTTCTGAAGTGTCGCTGTGAAGACAAAAAAAAAGGTATTGAGTCTGCTGTACTGTTTGAGGCTCACACTCACTGAAATATCTAGATTTAGTCTAACTGGTTCAAGCACTGATTTAGATTTATTCAAGACCGTTTTACCTCTTTAAGCATTTTCTTTGTTTTTCTTCCAACTGGCAGTCCAGAGATTCACTCTTTGCTTCGCACTTTGCTTGGCTCCTCTCCTGCTCCTCCTTCCCAGAGTCCTCTTGCTTCAGCTCATGCACCAGATTGTAATCCACCACCGGATAGCGCGCCTTGTGCCCATTCCTCTCCCCAGTGCCATTGTCGCGGTGGAAGTCCACCTTCTTGTTGATGTTCTTGACCTGGGCAGAGCCGATGACACTGACGGACAGGTCCTTGTCCCGGTGGCAATTGTTTGTGATGTTGTTCATGGTCTCATGCTCGCCGGGTGTGTCTGCCTGCATCCCCCTGTGCTGCAGCTTCAGCCGGACGTAGACCACCAGCACGGCACAGCCCAGGAGGAGAAGCAGCACCAGAACGATCCCAGCACACGCTGCCGTCCAGGGAATCCCCCGCTCTCCTGGCCCTCCATGTACCGATTGTCTGAGCTGTCAATGACCAGCTGGCCCTTGGGGTGCTCCGGCAGCAGGAACTGGCAGTTGAGGCCCCCATAGCCTGGCACGCAGGCGCACACATAGCGGCGGCTCCTCTCGTGGCAGGTGGCACCGTTGTGGCACGGGTTGTGCTCGCACTTGCTGACCGGAGTGCTGCAGTTCTTGCCAACGTACCCGGGAGGGCAGGTGCAGGTGTAGCCGTTGATGCCATCCTGGCAGGTGCCCCCGTTCTGGCAGGGGTACGCGGAGCACTCATCAATGTTGGCATCGCATTGCGCTCCCGTGAAGCCCTCAGGACACTGGCACAGGTACGAGTTGGCGAGGTCCAGACACTGGGCCCCTACAAGAGAAGTCAATGTTTTAATTGCGATTCCTCTTGTAAGTTCCAAGTTATTTGTTATAGACTCGGCACTCGAGTCAGGGCTGGCCAAAACAGCCGTTTTCATGACACTTACCATTGGAGCAGGGGTTGGAGCTGCAGTGGTCGATCTTCTTTTCACAGTTGAAGCCAGCATAGCCCATTGGGCATTGGCAGTAGTAGCCACCTTCAGGGTTATCGGCGCAGCGGCCGCCGTTGAAGCAAGGGCCATCAGCGCAGGTCATGGCGCTCAGCTCACAGTTGTTTCCATAGAAACCAGGGGGGCACATGCAGGAGTAGGTGTTCTCCAGGTCCTGCCGGAGAAGAGGCTGAGTTTAGCCCATCGAATAACCAAACCACAGATTCAACAACACACACCAAAGACGGAATAGCTGAATTGAGTAATTATCCAGGAATAGTCAAGTCAAGTTACTTTCAAAAACTTGGGCACTGGCACAAGTCTGTGAGAGCAAAACAAAATAAAAATTACAGTACTTACAGTGCAGCTTCCTCCGTTCCTGCAGGGGCTGTCAGAGCATTCGTTGACCTCAATCTCACAGCTGGCCCCGGTGAAGCCAGGCCGGCAGGAGCAGGTGTAGCTCCCCTGCCCGGTATTGGTACAGGTGGCTCCGTTCATGCAGGGCTTGTGGTGTGTGCAGTAATTTAGATCTGAAGCATACAATGGCACATGTGGGTCAGTCTCCTGTAGCACAAGTGACGCTTCTGCTGTGCACTTATGCACATTCAACAGCTGGAATGTCCAGATTCTACCAGATAACCCACTCACACTCTCCCCTGGTGTTTTTTAAAATACAACTCCACGGACACGAGATGACAACTCTTTCATAAATAACCGTAAAGCTGTGATCCAAACTCCAGTCAGAAAGGAAATGTATGAGAAATGAGTCTTTAAAACCCAAACTCACCTTGGTTGCAGAAGAGGCCACCCCAGCCCTCCTGACAGGTGCACTGCCAGGGCTGCTGGCAGGTGCCATGCAGACAGCCTGGGTAACGGATGCAGTCATCACAGTAACGGCCACTGAAACCCACTCTGCATCTACCAGGCAAACACACCAGAGATTAGAAATGTAACAGATTTGCCACTAATTATATTTAACTATTTGTTTTAGATGTGTAAACTATATATATATATACTAAAACATTCAGCTGAGAATGTCCCACTATGATTTATTCAGAGGTAGGGCCATTCGTCACCTTATTATGGCACACAGTGCAAAGTGCAGATGCAACTGAACGGTGGCAATGTTGCACAGACTTACTTGCATTCTCCAGGCCTCTCGCAAAATCCATGATTCTCATCGCAGCCTGGAAGGCAGATTGCTGCAAGAAACAAACGTGTGCATAAGAACCATGGGAGCACAAATCGCTTAAGCATATGTTTCCTCTTGTTTATGTTTGCTTTCAGTCAGGCCTTATCGGCAAATCCTGGCTAATTTATTTCAAAGAGCTGGTGGCCCTATTAGCCGTTTCCTAGAAAATATGCTCTGTTCATCACCAGGGAAGACATTTTTTTGCTTAACACAGTTGCACGCGGACAAAGGGGGCGCACACAAAAGCTCCTCACTGGGGGTCAGAAGTCCCCTTTTTTCATTCTGATCACACTGCTCCTCCTCTCAGTATCCCCGAGTCTGTGAGGATAAGAGTGGACAGCTGGCGTGCATGGTGCCAGGGCAGGACAGCTGCCCCATTGTCTCCTCTCACTCAGCAGCTGCCCGCTTCGAACAATACCTTACCCCGCTAAGCCTATCAGCGTCAGGCGCACTCCCAAGCAACCAATCAGCCGTTTCATTAAATATATGGCACGCGTGTGATTATCCGCAAACTTTTCTTATTTGAATTTGGTTGGGGGGTTAACTTTTCCGTACGCTTAGAGATTACGTTAACTTGTTTTTAATACATCATATGCCCGTTGCAGTTTGAAGTTCTTAAACTTTTTATTTCTTAAGTCTATAAACGTAGCTGTATTTTGCTACTTACGCTCTGTGCAGTAATGTCCCTTCCATCCCGAATTGCAGACGATCTCGCCACGTTCTCCACAGGTAAAGTGGCCGAAAGCATCATCGCGGGGACGGCAGAACACAGAGCACCCGTCGCCGTAGTAGTGCTCGTCGCACACGAAGCGGTAGGCGTATTTCAGCTCCGTTCGTCCCCCGGTTTGTAGATCCTGAGACCATTCATCTCCCACGGTGAGATGCCTCTGAGTGGTCACGCGACTGATCAACCGTTCTGGATTCTCTAAAATAAGTAAACACGTGGGTAATTAAGCATCGTATGAATTACAGGGAAAAAATATTTCCACTTGAGAAATACACTTGAAATTCTGTCAGTGACAAAGAAAATGAACGCATGCTAGTGCAGTATTTGCAATGGTCTTACCTGTTGAAAGGTCATCTGTGGTATCGGTGTGTAGCGCTTCAATGATCAGAGAGAATGTACCCTGTTTAGAACAAGAAATGGATTCATAAACGAAGCGTCGAGGGGACAGCACTATAGAAAACGAAAGTGTAAAACTGTTTTTCTTCACAGTTTGGCCAATCTGGTTCGCTAAGGTTAATGTTTTGCCAGTGTGGCAGTGTATTGATTAATTTTGGCGTATTTTAACGTAGTTTCTCTCTAAAGCAACGTTGTAAAAATGAAGCGTTTCGGAATTTCACGCAGAGCTGACAATTACATACCAGCTTAGAGGACGTGAAGTTTCCCACACAGATAACATTAGGCAAAACGTTTAAATTAAGCTCAAACGACGGGGTTTCTTTCGAGCCCAAACTCAAGACTCCCATTAGCTACATTTATGAACATTATAAACACGATTATCATATCTCGGTATGCAAATGAGTTATTATGCAGAAATACTCACAGGCCACGTGAAGCCGAAAGTAAACTTTATCGGGTTGGTGAAAGAGCTATCCGTTGTTTCAGGAATAGTGAAGGAGTTGGACCCGAGCACTGGGGTAACTGTGCCGCCATAAGTACAGGGCGGCTCCGGGGACACGTTCGCTTGGTAGTGCTTCAAGCAGATCCTGAAAAACGTTTTACATTGACACTGCTGAAACCCAGGCGCCGTTCCTCCCCTGCAGCAGTTTGTATTGCCCATCACTCCTTTCTTGTTGAGAAACTCCTGCAACTTGAGCTCGAAAACTCCAGAGCAGAAACCCTGTGGAGATATGAACACACTGTTAACTTACTTTCCCTGTTAATATTTCGCTTTCGCATCGGTACCACAATACCACAGTGTAAACATTTGTACACATCTTAACATTTTAAGTTTGTTTTATAGCTAATTGTAAACATTTTAAGTGCGAGAAATTTACATTTAATGAATAGTGGATGAGTGAAGGAGACTGTTACCTGGCTTATCATGACACACAGAATGGCTGCTATCATGAGCGACTGGCGTCCCATTTTGGGTCAGATCTTCAATAAATAATACCGAGCCTGGGAAAATAAAGTATGTCCCAGCTCTAAATATGGAGAGTGAAGTTTTCCTTCACGAGAGTCCCCCTCTCCCAGATCCACCTTTTCTTCAGTGAGCGTTAGACTGAAAGGTACGTCTTCTGTGGAACATTAACTCTTCTCTCTTGTACTCAAAGAGGTTTCTTTAAGTTCTCGCATCAGCCATGCAGTTTTCTTCTTTGAAAACCAATGCACATAATCCCCAAGGCAGAGCGAAGATCCCAAAAATAGAATTTGGGAATGAACTCGAAATTCCTTGGCAAATTGGTAATTCCAATTGTAAAATTAAATCTTGCAATTAAAAAAACAGATTCGGATTTGTAGGCGCAAAGAAAGTTCAACCAAGTTTTGGAGTTACTCTTTTGTTTTTGTTTTTTACTTTTCCCTTTTTTGTTACGAGTTAAGATGGTACTGGTCCAAAATACGTCCCTGGTACTTTCGTACTAGTTCATCGTTCAACGCGCGTATGTTTAACGTTCCAGTCAGCCTGCCGCCGGCTTTATACAGACTGCGCCTACAAGGGTAATGAGATGCAAATGAGCTGCCCCCCAATCTGGCTCGAGCTGTCACAAAGGGACACTTTTGAAAGCCCTCCTCTCAAAAGATTGCCAAATGGTCACTGAGCTGTAAAATGTGCAACCCTTCCCCATGGCACAAAACAAAACACTCTCATTTACATTCCAGCAAATCTTTAACCATAAGAATCCGTTAAGTTCTTTCATGACACAAAATCTCAAATTGCAGCACACTTTTGAGGTGCAAGATAAATGATTTTTACCTGCGCAGTAGGCCTATCACACTGTCTAAACAGATGTAAGGAATGGACTCAAAACAGAAGAACTGACTAAATGTAATGTAAATTGAAGAAATGTCCAAATCGTTTTAATATTTGGGAAATCAAAGCACATGTAGGAGAAACACAGTATTTGTCCAAATGTATTTACCAAAATACTGGTACATTCGCTTGTGATTAATTTATCCATAAACTAAGTTTGCGAATAGTGTGATACTGTGATTAAAAACAGAAAAATAATTCAAAGTTAAACGAACATGGAATGGTTTTTTTATTCTTACAAGAAAGACTAAAAATACGCAACCTAACTCGCAATCTAATGCGCGCACAATGTCTCATCCTCTAAGAATATTACACAACAGGCAGAACTTCGTAAACATATTTCTACATCCAGTAATATGAAAGAACAACGGGTCCAGAGCTCTTTCTTATGTCCTGATTTTTATCAGCATAATATGGCACACACTGAATTCCTCTTTATAACGTGTACAACTTTATTAGTTTTGAAAACTTTTTGCGCGTTTTTCAAGGGGTGGAAACTTTTAAAGAGCCATGTTAAGGTTTTGTTAAGTCTGTGTAAGTATAGACTTTCCCTCTCACAGTCTTAAGCTGGGTAGTAAAAAGTGTGCTGATGTGTGTCGTTCGCGTGGCTGTCATTAAGGCACTTTGTTATTGTGAGGGAAGAATAAGTTTGTTCTCTGCGCGCTCAGCTGTATGGTAATTCAGACAGCACCTGCTCTCTCCACAATATAACAGAGAGAAAGAGCTCCCCTCGGCGCACGTTCCCGTCCCTACAACAATGTCCAACTAAAAAATAGCCCTTGCAGCCAACCCCCTAAAAAAACTGCACCAACCGTTATCTCATTAGTTCAACAACCAGAGACAGGCGCCTTTGTTTTTATTTTTATTTTCTAAAGTTTCCAGTGCTTAGAGTCAAAGGCCCCCATAAAATACAGCATAAACTAGGCCTACATTATTTCGAGGTAGATTCGGAGCTGTTCACAGTATTTTGTTTTTGGCAATAGTGTAAGGGTAAATGTGTGTATGGGGGTGGATGGTCTCAATTAGGACATTGATTGAAACTGGATTTTGATTTTAGAGAGGGGGGACAGTCCTTCAGTTTTCCGAGATATGCGCCACAACAAAGCCACAGAAATTCCTTCACTTTCTGTGGGGATTCTACGGATCCCCATTAAAAATAACGTCAATGCCCCAGGATTCCTCAGACGTTTACAAGCACTTGCTATCAGCGCTGACACCTAGTGAAATTACAGTACTTTTATGCATTAGCATTTGCTGTCCGTCTTGGAATGACGTTCATAGCATAGCAAAAATTGTCGTAAACTCAAACTTGTAGCCTACTAGATCCACGGGTCTCTAATATAACCGCCAACGGGAATTTTAAATGGTGTGTCAATATTTCCCAACCCAATGAATTACACATTACTTCACAGGCTCACAGACTTAACCCGGTGATAATTCTCACCACCCATTTGCCAAAATGATAATAACAAATCTGTTATATTCTCATTTAGTGTTGTCTGCTCATCGATCCTAGTTGTACCAAGTCATTTTTAGAGTTGAGAAGAAGGTTACTACACGCTAGAGCTTACTGTCTCTGCCCTTCCTTCACCATACCCCATCGGGCATTTATTAAACTGACGTGGCACACATTTTTCGATTACTGAAGCAAAGCGTAACTGAAAGGCATGGTTTAAATCCTTCAGAATCCTGCCCAGTACACTTATTCTTTTCAAACTTAATTTATGCCACGCGAGTCTGTCTTGGTTAAATCAAGCAGAAACCTTTTTTCGTACTCTCCGTCTTTCAGAAGTTGGACTATGGGGAGACTGTTTAACTTAAGTGTTTCTATAGGGGACTGTTGTAGTTTAACTCCTGCCCACCAGTAGCTGCAATGAACAAAGAAGGGACTCGAGGTCTGACTATTCATCTTTTCTTTGCGCTTTAATTTTCATTGATTTTGAATACAAGGGGGAGTCCTTGGGGATTCAATCTGAAGGGCAAGACACGCCTTTAGACGCGGCCAGCCCCCTGGCCAACCATCTGCTCCAAACCAAATGGCGTTTTTCACTTCCAACTGCATGTCTCTACTGTCTCTCTTACACATTGCACAGTCTTCATCCAAATTGAACTCGAAGCATGTTAAAGAACCTGTAACGGTATGGTCTTCGCCATATGGTGAGGGAAGCCAGAACTTTCGTTTTGTGAATAAAGTAGTGATGAGAACCTGTTCATGGCACGCATCACACCATATCGACCGTACCAGCAATGACTGTTAGTTTACAGGTCGCCTACGGTAGGGATAAAATGCAACTACTCAAGAACAAGTTTAGAAAGCGCCACATACTGTATTTCTCTGCACTGAATGACAAACCTTGAGGATAATTCGTTTCCTTATTTGTTAAATTAGTACGAACTCCCCAATCTAGAGGAAATGTGGATTAGTTATCTAGTCCACGGTTAGTTTATGCATAAATAAAATCGCGTTTGACACGGCTTTCGTCATTGAATGGGCAAGTTATTTGCTGACTGCCATGTTGCGTAAATAAACAGTCACAGACGTGAGGAAGACTGGAAAGGGGCATTCCCCGCTGCACGGTTGCCTTTAGTATGCTGACTTGGGTACATAGAGGACACAACTTTCTCTCCGGTAAACATATATTGTGGAGAGAGGAGAGAGGCGTTATTTGCTGCAATCATGTATGATGTTGCAAAGGCATGTGCTAATTACAATAATAAAAGGTCTGTCGCGTGTCTTGCCCGCACGCGGATATGGCAGATGATGGATAAGGAGCAGCTATCTCATTCCTTTTGAGTGACAAAAAACCCCAAAACAATCGCAAATCATCTGCTCCTGCCCAGCCCCTTTCCTCATTTTAATGATAAAGCCTGCGCGTGTTTACCTGTGATCCTGGGAGCGAGCGAGCGTTTCTTTGTCTCCAGATCAGATTACTACGGCCAGCTGCTCTGAAGAGCGAAGGACCAATGTAAAAGTGGCCATATTCCTGTTCTGTCTGTTGCTGGGGTCATGCGGGGAGAAGTTTGGGGAATACTTTGGGTTAGAGATTGGAGCACGTATTGTAGAGCGTGCACGTTCCAGGGTGGGTGTGGGCCGATACTGGGTTACTTTAGGATGCTTTTGCAGAGTCGAGGGCAGTCGCGTGCCGATGTTTTCCAAAGAACATCTGCCTCTTTCAACAGAGGCGGTTTTGTGTGATTGCGTATAGACTGACAGAAGCCTCGAGCAGTGGGGGGTGCAAGACAATGGTATGCACATCTTCAAACCAACAGATTGCCAGAGACATCAGGCCCAGCTCTAAACAGACAGCGAAAACATTAAAGCATGCTATACTCAGACACAGTTTATGGCGCGCGCAGTCATATTAACTTTTAATATAAAAATATTAACATATTATGTCCTACATTTAGATATTCATCTTAAATATATGTAAATCACTTACAAATTGCAACGCTGGACAAAGGTGGACCCCCAATATTCAAAACAGTCATATCTGCCAGATAATTTGTAGATATAAAACAATCCCTTTAATTACGCTCTAGCTATAGCCTGCTGAAGTGGCGTGCTGGGTGCCACAAACCTTCATGGGACAGCACCTGATATAAGTGATATAACGATATACGATATAAATCGTAAGACACATTTTGATTTGTTTTATGATTTATATGTTTCTTTACATTTCATTTCATTTGAATGTTATTTTTCAGCTACATAATGTCACACGAGTAACGTAGGCTATAACTTAATAATATAACACGCAACGCTTAATAAACTCACCGACATTGTAACTGTAAAAAACTAAATATTTTGCCCCCTCTCTACCATGTTTTTGTTTTTGTTTTCCTTGTATAATGTTAAAATTCCTTTAGTTTGCCATTTTATGTGGGCAAACAATTTCTGTGCATTGCACTAGAGTTTTGAAACGGAGCGGCGCCCCTTTAGAATCGCTCCGAGTGTCTCCGTGAGCATCTGGCCCAATATGAACAGATGTAAGCACCTGCAGTGACAGCGCGCATATGGTCCCTCCTATTCACACTCTGCATGACGCGGTCACACTTGATGAGCTTGGTGTTCACAGAGTAGCATTCGCCTTTGCGCCCTTGGGGTGCTCTGTTATTTAACATCTCGTGCGCGAAAACCTTCTGCTCCACAAGTTGCTGTAGCTACCTGTTCATTTTCGCATAGATCAAAGCAACGCGAGTTGCATTTTATTAGCCTAAATAGTTAAATTCAACCTCCCGAGGAATATAACCTACTAAACAATATTGGACATATGTTAATTATTTAGTGTTTCCAATTTATGATACTACAATACAATTCAACCAAATAATATTAGTAGGCTTTAAAATTCGTGTTGCTGTGTAGAGACGTAATTACCTATTTCCTATGCTTAATTCTAATTGCCTTTCGTGGTTTTATGCCTTAAATCACATTATTTCCGGCGTTCACAGTTAACATCACAACTGCGTGTGAATGAGGACAATAAATATATCGTAAAAGGCTGACATTATTTATTTTATAATGAAATACAATGCAGTAAATGTTTTAAAAAAAAGGGTTCCAAGGGTTAATTATCTCACTACTCTTTTTACAATGGGAAATTTGAATCCAAACTAGTGTTCAAATTAAATTGGTAACGTTCAATTGTTATAACGTTAGAATGTTTTATTGTACATTCCAGGAAGTCCAATACAATTAGTAATTATTATTATTATTATTATTAGTAGTAGTAGTAGTAGTCAATACAGAAGTTTAGAAGACGGAGTGGATGAACTGATGCCAAAATTAGTGACAAAACACACCCACCGCTTTAAACAGGGTCAGGTGTTATGCCTAAATTCCACCCCCTGCCAGAATCATGTGCACACACTCTACACACGTTCTGTTTTGGAGCTCCGCTTGTTTCCTTACTGGTTTTTACTATTTGATCTGGTAAATTTTCGTGACATAATTTAAGTAGTCTATTTTGCGAGAATCACGACGTTTCGCAAACATTCATATTTTGTCTGCTTCATTGCATTCGACATGAACAAGCACATAAAAAATTCGGTGTCAGAAAATGCAATAGAATGTGTGTAGAGTGCGCGCACGTGCACGTGAAGAGGAGCGAGATTGTAGCAGGGGAGGGGAATTTCGGCACAACACCGGCCATGTTTTGTTCCCTAATGGGTATTCCCCAATGTGACGTCACTAGGCTCGGACTAACCGGAAACGGATGCTGTATGTGAACGCGGAAGTATGAACGAGAGAAGCGGAGAGTTACTTTCATGATTGAAAGGTTCAGTTTTTCCATTCTGAAGGGGTTAGAGTAGCGCAGATGTAGATAAACCGATCTGACGGCGTTGTTTTGCTCAGTTGTATAGCCTGCCAGCTACTTGAAGTGTCTCCAACATCAGCCAGCTTGATTGCATCGCTTTAGCAAACTGCTATAAGAACAATTTGCTTTCCAGCTAGCTTTGTTTTGTTTGCGTAATAAACACTCTAAAACGTGGTCAATAATATTCCTACAAAAAAACACGGACACGAACTTTATACGGAATCAAGGAGACTGTTGACCAGTCTTGCATACCTTTGTGCAGTCAACAACAGGCTAACGTTTTATGAAGTAGCTAGCTAGCTAGGGAACACAGGAGCTTCCTTTCAGTGGTGTGAGTGTTTACACATATGACGCAGAGATGGGGGTGAAGGGGCTGCAGGGTTTTGTGGAGAATGCCTTACCTGGGACCTGTCAACAGGTAGACCTGAGGGAAATGGCAGAGCAATGTAGACGGGCACAACCGGGACGTGTCCCCACGCTGGCTGTGGACGGGATGGCCTGTCTCAGGCACTGGTACAGCTGCCAGGCCTGGGTGCATGGTGGCCAGTGGCAGGAGTACCTGCACCTCCTGGAGGAGTTTGTGAGTGCGTTCACTGCCGTGGGGATCTGCTTGGTGTTTTTCTTTGATGGCGTTGTGGAAGAGGACAAGCGGAAAGAGTGGGTGAGGCGGCGGCTGAGAGTGAGCAAGAACATTGCCCGTGTGTTCCAGCACATCAAGGTCCATGGGCAGCAGCCAGGCAGGGACCAGTTCTGCCTTCCCTCAGGGCTGGCCACCTTCTCCATGTTTGCCCTCAAGTCTCTGGGTCAGGAGACCTGGAGCACTGTGCGCGAGGCTGACTATGAAATCGCCAGCTACGCCCTCCAGCATGGCTGCATGGGCATTCTGGGCCAGGATACAGACTTCCTGATCTTTGACACTGCACCGTACCTGTCAATCAGCCGGCTGCGGCTAGACAGGATGTCCACAGTGCAGTTGTCCCGGGAGATACTATGCCACTCTCTCAGGCTGCACCTGAGCGACCTCCCGCTGCTGGCCTGCCTTCTGGGGAACGATATCGTCCCTGAGCACCGGCTGCAGCGCCTGCGCAGTGACTGCATAGCTGAGTATTCCAGGAAGTTCTCTCAAACCCGCACGCACGTTACAGTGTATGCTTTAGCAGAGTTTATCAGCCGTAACCGCCCCCCCAGTGGGGGGTCCCAGGGTATTGCCTGGCTGCCACTATTAGACGTTGACCGGGTCCTGCTGGAGGAAGGAGTGCAGAAGTATCTGCTTCCAGGTCAAAGGTCACCTTGGGTGAACTCTGACGATTTGTCCCCTGCCACAGTGGGTGAGATGGAGAGATTCTCCAGTGCTGATATCATGCAGGTAATTCACACATATGCAGAGGCGTACACTCGGTGCTGAGCTTAAATTCTGAAATTTTTAGTTTTTTAAGTTTCCAAAAAAATATTGGACAAAAAGGTTGGAAATTAGAATTGTTTACCGAAGGTAGGTTCAGTCCTCAAATTTGTTTGTTAGATTAAGGTATTTGTGTAGATCGCAGAAGCTAGAAAAACACACACACCCTCTATGTGGTGCCGGCCTTAAAACATCTTCTCTGAGCAATTGTATTAGTAGAAATGAATATAATTTCCCCATTTGAGCATACAATATAGCTCATTACCTATACTGTTTATTTTATACAGCTTTCTTTGGTCATCTTTATCAAGGGTGTGAATAATTTTGGAGGGTACTGTATTAATCGCATTATGGAAGTCACTTTCCATCTCAATTTGACTGTCATATACACAAATCTGCTTAAACCTGGCCAAAAAGGCAAATTGACGATGTCACAATGTTTCTCACAGGCAGCCAAAGAAAAGCACATTAAAGCAGAGTGTTTCATGGTGTACAATGTCCTGTGCGATGGTGTGGTGGAGTGCAGTAACACGCTAGAGGATGAGGAGGACACACAGCTCCTGCCCCAGGCCCTCCTGTATCGGCCTGCCAGAGAGCACATCTACGGCCTTTTGCTGCCCACAATACAAGGTCAGCTCCTATAGCACTTCAAACAGTCCCACACCACTTCTCTAGATGTCATTTCCATGGAGTTTCATTCTCGTTATGAACTGATTGTCCATTTTCGAAATGTTGCAGTTTTGTTTTTGAAAGTATAGATAGCTGTCTGTGGTTGTTGTCAAGGCCTTTGTTGTTAGGCTGTTGTTAAGACTCCTGTGTAAAGGTGTGTTATATGTCTGTACACAGGCAGCAGTCCATCCCCAGTAGTGAAGGAGTGGTTTGTCTTTGCTGGAAACCTGCTTTCAGAGCCACACCTAGTGTCACCTGTGCCCCTGGACCAGTCAGGTATTTGCGATGTTTGGAGTACGATGCAATTTACAGGATTGCATTGTACTCCAAACAATAATTATTTTTTAATCTATATTATAATATCTAGATTACTATTGTCATTTTCTCATGCCAAAGAAAAGCAGCTGGATGGATTTCACTGTCAGTGGCAAGGAGACATGGAATTAAAGAACTACAAAACACAATGGTTTCAGTTTAAAAATGCAAGTGGAATTATAAGAAACTGTCTCATTTATGTATTAAAGCAGTTTAAGCACAGCCTAATATATTCCTTCTGCATATGCACTGCTTTAATTATTCCCTGTCACCTTTAAATGGTCATGTTCATTATTTTTCCAGTTTGTGTTCAGAAACACACTGGAATTTTGCTTTGTAATAGTTTTTACCATTGTAATTGTGAAATGAAATGGTGCCTTCATGGTGTGTGTTCTTTCTCAGGAGGAAACCCAGATTTAAGCATTCTCTGGTTCGGGACAGATGCAGCTGTGACAGACCTCCGTGTGTCCACCTTCCTGGCCATCTTTGACCTGCAGGAATTTACAGAGGGTCTGCGGCAGCTAGACATGCCTCTGATGGCTGTAGCTCTTCTCGTCATCTATATTTCCCTGCAGGTACAGGATACATTTTGTTCAGTTGTTCTGGCAAAGGGAGTATACATATCAAGGTGTTTTCAAGTGCTGGATTAATGTGTCTCAGCATGAGAAGGCTTTTTGTCACATACACCTACATCTAAGTGC
The DNA here is from genome assembly GCA_029706075.1 of Aldrovandia affinis. Lineage (NCBI taxonomy): Eukaryota > Metazoa > Chordata > Actinopteri > Notacanthiformes > Halosauridae > Aldrovandia > Aldrovandia affinis. The sequence goes on along the minus strand of JAINUG010000139.1, from coordinate 2,386,827 downwards.
GAAGACACATAAACATACTGGGCCGGTTTACTAAAGGATTGCGACTGCTTTTCGAATGCAAAAGGTCACAATATCTACATCAGATTTACTAAGGGGTTGCAAGGGGTAAAATCGCTATTAGGATGTAATTTGCGGTGCTTAGGTCACTTTGCAACTTTCCTTTAGATTAATAGTTACATTTGTTCATGCATGTGTATACAGGGGGTGAGCACGCTAAAACAGGATGGAGATTTTGTAAATTAGGTCGATTAAGTATTCCATCTGATTTACTAAAGCATGCCTTAATTGCGACTCTCCTCTTTGTGTGAGAATTTTAACACTTGAGACCAGGTGGTATTTTATGACCACGGATATCGCCTAGGTATTACACAGTCCCATTTTGTATTGCGCTTTCTGATGTGCTCGTCCCAGCAATGCAAAACAAATAATCACAAATAGATAGAATACTTTATTATCCCAGAGGGAAATTTATTTTGCAATAATACAGTTATAAATTGTTGAAATACAATTATAAAATGTTGTTGCATGTCACAACAGCTTTATTTTCAACAATACCTGCATCTATGACAGCTAAGTCAGAATTGTATATATATATACTCTATCTAGCATTCATATTATTTACTAGAACTTTAAAGGAAAATTATATGAAAGGACACAGAATTTATATTGAGAAATTTGTCGCTTTGTGGCCTTCTCCCATCATAAGTTTAGTCGTTTCTATTCTTATTCTAATATTCTTTCTTCGGTTGTACCACCACCGGTGTCTTTTTCCCACATTATGTTGTAGGAAAGCTTTTCTTTTGGATGCTGCCTAAGGTCATATCATATTCTTTACATCATCTACTGTTCGTTTTGTTGCCTAATGAATTATGTATCTTTGCGATGTCATTTCTTATGACTGTACTTCGTTGGCCATTACCTCTATTTCCTGATCTGTATATTTAAGTTTTCTTTTTCTCATGGTTCCCTCGCAGCTCCATATCCATTTCTTGGCGCATTGTGATCTGGATGTGTAAGCGTGCCATATTGTTTCGGACTCTTTTTATGAGTGTATCCTACCGCAAATCGCAAATGAGGGCATTTCATTTATTTGATTGTGTAATTAGAACCAGTCTTAGTAAATTGGTTGTTAATGTGCAGCTATTTGCAACCGCAACCCAGCCCCAACAAAATAGCGACCATCTTTGCGCTGACTATCTTAATAAATCTGGCCCACTGTGTTTATAAGTTAACAGCCAAGCTTGTTCATGAATGTCCAGTACAAACTAAATCTGATGTAATCCCTGGTATTATGGTACATATAACTTAGATAAATGTCTGCTTATTTACCAACTTGGAATAAAGTTTGAAGTGCATCAGGGCTTATTTTCTGTTGAATGATGCTCATGTGACTGAGGGTTAAGTTGCCTACACTACCATGAGTGCATGTTGTAATAAAAACATGAAATAAGACCAATCAATGTTGTTCTGGTTGTTATTCTGCATAAAGGCACCGAGTGAGTATATGAGAGTATTTTCAATACATCCATGAAATCAAGTACTTTGTAATTGTAAATGACACATTTCAAATATTTAAAATACATTCAATTTCAACTTTCAAATACATTTAAATAATTAGGAAGGACCTCTACATTTGTACCATTGGGTCTTTTATTTGTATTTTTTTCCTACTAACAAATAAAAAACTTGTCAGACTTCTCTGGCACTTTGTCATGGATATAATTGTACAGTATTTCATGTCTTATAAATCTGCTCCCACATGATTTTGGGTGAACCAAAAGCTTAAGTTGACCAGGCCCCACTGGAACTAGGTTTTAACAATAAGCTTAAGTGGATTGGGCCACTGGAACGATGTTGGAAGACCACAGTAACAGATCATGGCATCTTAGATTGTTTTATTCCCGAAAGCCATTTAAAACTACAGTAGACAACATCTTGGCAACCATGCAGTTACACAAGCTTGAGTAAGACTCCTGTCACTGTACGGCAAGAGAAGCTTTGAGTTCTCATGGTTGTTTGTACTCTGATATGTTGTAAATAGTTTGTGTGTGCTTTGTGTGTTTGACTTTTCAGTCCAGGATTATTGCAGGCTGTGCTCTTGCGATTTGTGAAAACCTGAGTGTCACTGTTTGTGTCTTCTATTTTATTGTGAATGTTACAGCATGCGTTTGAGCTGTCTCTTCGCAATTGTAATTTCAGAAGAAACTATTTAAAGAAACGATAGTGAGAAGGTTTTTCTATGAGTGTATGGAGAGGGGGCGGATGGCCTTTGTTCACGCTTGTTGTTTGTAGCATTATCCAGATAACTAGCTCTAGTAGCATGGGTTGCAGTGGTTTTGCATGACATTCACTGTCTGAAAATGCCCATGCATTATTCATGGACAATGGTGATTTAAAATCGTGCAGTTTGTTTTCATGCCACACCCTCATTTTCAGTAAATAGAAGCCCTTGTCTTCCAGACTGGGGCACCTCTCACCATGCATTATTTTATCTTTTTCAGGACAGTCACCTTTCCTTGGAAGACATAGATGCATATCTTAGCCAGGCCATCTGTGTCATGGGCAAGTCATACACAGAACTCCTTTGTACCAGGGTAAGTTATGATCTCTGCATTCTCGTCCACTCTCACCATGGGTCACAGAATACTTTGGCCTTTGCAAATGGATATATTTAGGTAATATGCTCTGAAAGCTAAGCCTCTTTATTAACAGGCCCTAATAACAAGAATTTCCGGGACGTAGTGGTGTTCCGGAAGCCATTAATTCAAAATGAGGCACAAACTTTCCTTCATCATATAGAAAAATATAACGACTGAACAATTAAACAATTAAAACTTCCCTTCATCATATTGAAGACAATAACAATTAAACTATTAAAACTTTCCTTCATCAAATTGAAGAAAATAACAATTAAACAATTCAAACTTTCCTTCATCATATTGAAGACCATAAAGATTAAACGAATAACAATTAAACAATAAAAACTTTCCTTCATCATATTGATCTTAATCATAGTGAAGAAAATAACGATTAAAACATTTAAAAGAAGTGCGGGTGATGTTCCTTGAATTATGATTTCATATAATGAAATTTCCAAATTAAACTACAACTGCAGGGTCCCATCATTCGCTATGAAACATTGTGCTCTCATGGGAGTTGTAGTTAAATATTAATTTAGACATTTTACTTCTACAGTGATTGTTTTATTCTTGATTAAAGGGGTTGATTAACAGAAAAGAATCATCCCCAGACATTTTTGTTGAGCGTTTTAATTGTTACTTGCTTCAATATGATGAAGGGAAGTTTGTGTCCCATTCAAAATGAAGGGCATTGAAATTGAGTTTTGTCCTGGAAGTTATGCAAATTCAGTATCCGTTTTCCCAGCGTATTTATATGGTAGGGAATCTGAGGTATTTATGTTTTCTTATTTATTTTAGCTTTCCTATAAGATTTGTTTTGCTTTATTGGGTGTTAAATGCCTGTTTTAGGTAATATATTGTGAAGGCAGGTATGCCATCTGCAAAGTTGGCGGGGCATACTCTACCCATACTGCACTGACAGTTTGCCCCTTTTCAGGGTCTCCCACAGAAATAACTGCAATGGCTACAGACTCTCAGTCCTTACAAACATTAACATCTGCACAATCTGACCTCATGTAAACACAGAATTCAGATACAACTTTGCATGGTCACAGAAATAAACTTGTGTAAAATACTTATTATTATTATTCTCCCGCTTCTTCACCAATGACACCCATCTGTTCATAGTTGCCAATTGCAGGCCACACATCAGGTGACACCATTATTTTAGACGTATAAGGATGTGCACATGTGATGCATTTCAGCCAATAGAAAATGTGTTAAAAAATGCACAGACGTCATATTGGTTTTCTGTGGGAAGTAACTTGCTTGCTATCTAATACTACACAAAATATTAATACTATCACTTTTAGAGATGTCAAATTTCTCTGTAAACATTGCATCATATTGTTTCATGGCCCAGATGGCTAGTGTGACTACAAGGTAGGTCGTAAATCCCTGGACTATGTTCATATACTTTAACCCAACCTTCAGTTTAACAGTTTCCTCTTGGAAATGGAAAGAGAAACAAAATGTATCATTTTCATTCCAATGTGTCATTGGAAAGACCATGAAATGATCTTTATTTTGATGTATAAACACCAATGTGTTATGCCCAATCACAAAAAAGTTGCAATTAAAAACATCATATACAAATTATGAAAATGTGAAAATATGTATTTGTACATAATTTATAATAATACATAATTTGTGGAGATATATGGTATGTCATATCAATTCAACGTTTGAACAAATTTGTGTATTATATACAAAATATGTGTAAATTATGTACAGATAAATTCTTACAATCTTACATTTATTTGTCCCATCTACATTGTACATATAACCATTTTTAAATTTGACGTGAAGAGTTATGTTTCAATTAATTTAGTTCGTATCATTCTCTGTAATGTCACAAGTTTATCTCATTCTTCATTTTGTTATTAATTTCAATTGTTTGCGTGCCTTTTGTTTGTTGTGTCGGTTGGGATCCTGTTGTGTTCCTACTGCTTTTCCTGAAGTCACACAATTTCATCTTTGTATTATGAGCTTTATTGTAAACAATGCAAGCATTTAGGATAGTAATGTCAAGCAGTACCAGTGTTTATAGTACCACTTTAGTGACTTTGTTTGCCTCTTGTAACAGGCAATTATTTTGTCAGCTAAGTCTACACCCCCAATGTGTTTGTTATATAATTATATAATTATATAATATTTGAACATTGCACCTCAACACGCATTTCAATTTCATTGAATTTCTGATGCGGGATTTTCCGTAGGACTGCGACTGTGTTCGGTGAATAAAGGGTTTGCGCGGTCTGCGGAAAATCCCATAGTTCGGCGGATATTGGTTAATGTAGCCATCTAGAAAGCCACGGCTGTCATACTTCATTCATACCGCTAGGTACCTTGCTACATAGCATTTATTTGAAATAAGTGGCTACTTAGCCATTTAGCTTCTAGCAGTTAACTTTCTACTTAAGTGTATTTAACTAGCCAGTGATCTATGCCATCATTAACCTTAGCAGGGTGGTTTCCTAGCTGCATGTTTTTCTACCTAGCTAACTAGTGTTCCAGTGACTTAATTGGTAGCTATACAGCTCAATGTTTTCTGGACTTAAAGTGAGAAGGAAATGAGAACTGTTCACATGTCTACAGTTTAAAATAACTATGCTCACTTCAAAATAGCATGTTTATTTGAATCCACGTTATATGGAATACAACACACAGTGACGTCAATAGAATCAGAAGCTACAATAAGTCGATATCGCACCGCCATTTTGAATTCAGTGGCTGGGGAAAACAACTTCCGGTTGATAGCTAGCTACATGGACTGTTTTGGGCTGTGAAAATTATTATGTAGCGGTCTCCCTGGTGCTTTGCAAGTGACTAAACTTAGCTAGCTAGATGCCCTGATGTCCCTTCTCATTAAGCAGGCCACTGTCATTTCCCAAAACGGCCAATAAGGTTGTTTAAGACATAGCTAAATAAAATGCTATTTTCCAGTTCTATGGAGTGAATGACGTCCGTAGACCACTGACATTGTCCAAAACGGCCTGATAACATTACATTATTTTAAAAAGTTCGTGTTGTGAAATTATAGTAGTATTTACAATCATTTTAAATGTATTTTTAAGTTGCCTACTGTTATATCTTCTGTAAGTGTTTGGTAAGACACACATAGTACAATACTACACATCAACACATTATGCTCAGGCTAACAAGGCAGACCTCCTTAATTAATGAGATGCCTAATGATGGTCAATAGGCTAAGAATCGAACAAGAAATTAAGTTTCATAAACAGACTATTGGAAATATTTTCAGGTATGGAGTTGATTGAGCCAATTGAACTGCTGCTCATAAAGGACAGGGCTGACAGTGGATGAGGCTCTGGCACACAACTGGGCACTTCTCTTAACTTTTCAGATACATGGGTCCCTGGTAATTGACCATCAGACAGCAGGTTGCCCAGATCTGGTTTACACTTCCAGATAAACTGAGTGGTACACTAGAATCCCACATGTGGTATTCCTTCACTATTCTAATTACCGGAAATTACGTTACCCAGCGGAAGTTGATTTTGTTGATAGAACCAGCAAGTTGTGAAATCGGCTTATCTCCGTAAGTACAGGTCACCTTCTGTAATGTTTCGTGCTGTGTTATGACAGTAGTTTATACACTTGTCAGACATAGCTATTCAGACTAACAGCAGCAGCCAGCGCACAACCAAAAGAAGCTGTGTCCTCATTGTAAACCCATATTTTTATGCTGCATTACCAAATTCATATACAGTATTATAAACATTTGTTGATTTGATACAGTTGTCACCAATAAATTGCAGGGATCATAAATATATTGTCACAAGCATAGATATGTTGACTTTATGAATTTATAAGTTGTATGGTACTGTAAATAAATTGCTGTAACTTTGTCAAGGGCTCATTTAGTGTATCATGTGATGACAAACAACATTTTGAGTGGAATGAAATACTTGAATAAAATTTATTGTTTTTATTTCATCATAAAAGGGGTAAGACTTTTAAACCTGAGAGTGAGGACAGGACAAAAAAGGCAACTCAAAATAAAATTGGATTTTGAATATTGTGAAACATTGCTCCATTGTGGAAACTTAAAAAAATCAGCACAGCCCAAATCAGGCCAACAGCAGGGAGACCCACACCGGAGAGGCAGTCCTTTCTCTCCAAAATAGCAAGTCCCAAAGAAAAATAGTTTATTGTTTCACATTTCGTGAAAAGCAAAGGCTGTGGGGATAATTCTGGGCACATTGCAACATTCCCGGCTCAAGTGGTCTAATTGTGGTGTAAACCTGAGGACGATGCTGCGGGGACGGGCCTGGCGCCGGCCCCTCGTGCTCACCGCAGGGCTATTTCAGCTCTCTCCCTAATTTAAACCCTCCCTGCTCTCGCCTGCTATTTCAAACCCAACCGCTGAGGGCAGCCTGTGGTTTCCTGCGCGCGGACCGATAGCGCCCTCACAGCGGAGATAATCGCTGATACGGGGAGAGATGAGAGCCTCGCGGGAGACAGTCTGGAAGCCTCCCCCTGATTTACTGCGCCTGGAACGTCTTCCAGCTGCTCCATCACCCGCGCCAATCCCCCAGTGCTTCGAAGCTGTTCGGCCCTGGAGCGCCTCACTCACGTTTGGGAGAAAACCGGGGTGATTAAGCATGCCACAGCCGACCAAGATACAGCCCAGGGCCACTAAACCTTGTGTAGCCCTGGGTTGTGCAAAACTGGTTAACTGCTTGTGAAACATCTTGTACAAATCTTGAATTCGAAAAAACTTGAAAACCCTGAAATATTGTCATCACACACACCTCAAACTCTCAAATCATTATCCACAATGCAATATTAGTAGTGCATCCAACTGAAAGCAGGTTTCTCTTCCTGTCTCCAACAGAGAGACACTTAATGAAAGCCTTTTCAAATAGGCTCTTACGAGAGGCAAAATCTGAGCAGGTGAACATTTGCCTTTTTGCTTTTTGGGGTTTAAGGACTTTTAAATAAAACTTGTTTTTGTGTGTCTGTGTTCTAGCTAAAGTGTGCTTTTGTTTGTTTTCAAGTGTGTGCCCTTGTGTGGGTGTAGGTGTGTGAGTGTGTTGTGTGTGTGTGTGTGTGTGTGTGTGTTTAGCGTTGTGTGTGGGGGTGGGAATGTTAGCGCAGGTCTGTTTGGTAAGTGTGCGTTTGAGTGTGTTTAGTGAGTGGACAGCAGCAGGTGGAGGGGAGGGGGAGGTGTGGGAGGCGGTGCGTGTTAGGTGGGGCGCAGAGCAGTGGGGGCGGGAAGGGGGCTGTGTATGGGGGAGCAGACTGCACAGACGGCGGGCGGACAGACGGAGCCCGGCTGCCTCTCTGCCCCTAAGAGCTTACAGCACCTGTCGTCCTGAGCACTGTTACACCCATCAGAAGAGACACTGGCACATCTGCCTGGAGCCCCTAAATGGAGGGGTGCACAGCAGCCAGGGGGGACAGATGGCGGGGATCTCTCTGGGGGCTGCTTGGTACCTCCCTAACCTCCATCTGGTTTGGGTCTCAGAGAGTGGAATACCTCCACACTAGGCCCCCACATGCCCCTGCATGAGGGTACCACAAAGAAGCAAAAACACAAATTACTCAAAATGTGAATATGCTTGGGCACAAACAGCGGAACAGGCACAGATTTGGGGAGCAGCCTGTATTTGGGGTTTGGGGGAGCAGCCTGTGTTCAGAGGAACAGACTATGTTTGGGGGATCAGACTGTTTGGTGGAGCAGACTTTATTTGGGGGAGCAGACTTTGTTTGGGGGAGCAGTTTGTGTTTGACGGAGCAGACTGTTTGGGGGAGCCAACTGTGTTTGGGGGGAATAGACTATTTGGGGGAGCCGACTGTGTTTGGCGGAACAGACTGGTTTGGGGGGAGCATAGTGTTCCATAATGAGGATCACCACATGTTCCCTACTTTACCAGGTGAATCATACCTTGTCCCAGGGCCTTGGGGGGGGGGGCTGAGAGAAATGACTATTTCATTAGTAGCGGTTTTCTCATCAGGACTGGAATCGTAAACAAATAGAAATACTTGCAAAACTGGCACATCTGAATGAATCTCCCATGATTTTAACTCAGGTGAGCCAGTCTTTCTGTGTGCCTGTGTGTGTGTGTGTGTGTGTGTGTGTGTGTGTGTGTGTGTGTGTGTGTGTGTGTGTGTGTGTGTGTGTGTGTGTGTGTGTGTGTGTGTGTGTGTGTGTGTGTGTGTGTGTGTGTGTGTGTGTGTGTGTGTGTGTGTGTGTGTACGTGTGTGTGTGTGTGTACGTGTGTGTGTGTGTGTGTACACACACACACGTACACAACAGCTGGTGAGCCAGTCTTTCAGTTGTGGCCCAATCAGTTTCTTTTACCTCCCCTCAGCTGGTATTCCAGGTACAAAGCAGGGAGAAAAGGTCCTTTCAGGCACAGTTGTAAGTGAGCCCTTTGCTCAGGTTGAGAGGTGGAACAGCATAATCTGTGTGCGCTCGGTACATAGTGACTTTGATTGGCCCATCCTTCCTCCGTGTTGTAGGTGCCGCGTGTGGACTCAAGGGCCGTCCAGCTAGCCTCGCTTTTCATTCGGGGCCTGGGTGTCCTCATTGCGGCCAACGGCGCCTGTGGCTTCCCCTTCAGCTCAGACGTCATGATGCCCTGGAAGACCTTTGATGGGCTGTTATTCCACTCCAAGTACCTACAGGCCCATTGTGGGAGTCCTGACGAAGAGCTGCTGGAGGGCAATGTGAGTGTACCTGTGTGAGTGTACCTGCATAAGCATACCTGTGTGAGTGTGCCTGTCTGAGTGTACCTGTGTCAGTGTGCCTTTGTGAGTGTACCTGCACAAGCATACCTGTGTAAGTGTACCTGTGTGAGCACGCCTGTTTCAGTGTACCTGTGGAAGGAGAGGTGAATTTCTCCATAGGTAAGGGAAGATGAGTTCTCACTGTGCTGTTTCCCTGCAGGAGTCCTGGGTCTCGCTGTTCAGGCAGCTGAGAGACCTGGTGCTGAGAGCCTGCAGGAAGAGAGGAAAAGCTATCCACAGCGCACCACGGAGGGAGACAACTGGTACATGGACGCATGCTTTACGCTTTACATCTTCTGCTTTACGCTCTACACCTTCTGCTTTACTCTGTACACCTTCTACTTTACGCTCTACACCTTCTACTTTACGCTCTACACCTTCTACTTTACGCTCTACACCTTCTGCTTTACGCTCTACACCTTCTGCTTTACGCTCTACACCTTCTGCTTTACGCTCTACACCTTCTGCTTTACGCTCTACACCTTCTGCTTTACGCTCTACACCTTATACTTTACGCTCTACACCTTCTGCTTTCCTGGATACACCTTCTGCTTTATGCTCTACACCTTCCTTATGCTGAAACATGCTGGTGTGCAAGTTCCTCTCTGTCCTGTCCTGGATATATTCTTTCAGCTCTGCACCTTATGCTGAAACATGCTGGAGTGCATGCTTCCTTGCTTCCTGGTCACTGGATATTAAGCTATGCCAGCATCTGCAAATGTTCATTTCCTTTTTATGCTGTCCTGTATATGCTGTCATCATAGCTTCAGAGGAAGGGTTATCAATTTAGGCAAAATGGTTATTAATTTAGGCTAAAAACTAAAGGCTAAAGGGTGATTAATTTAGATTAAAAACCAAAGGTGATCTTCTCTGTTAGGGCCTCTAGGCTCTGGAACAGCCTTCCTGCCATGGTTTGATCTGCTGAGTCAGTGTTCTCTTTTAAAGTACGTCTTAAAATAAATTTTTATAGGATTTCTTGAATGAATGCCTCATTCTTTGTTCTTATCTTTTACTGTGTTTTCTATCTTTCACATTTTTTTAAATCTTTTTTTGTCTAAATGTTGCCCCCTTTTTTTATCTCTGTAAAGCACGTTGTGCTGTATATGCTTGAAAAGTGCTGTACAAATAAATATTATTATTATTTATTATTATTAATAATGATAATAATTGTAAAATCTGGCAAAATGTAATCCTTCAAATGTAAATTAACAATTCAATCTTCTGTTAAAATGGCTGCATGTACAGTATGTGCTCTAAAATCAGTGTCCTCGGCCAGTGTTCCGGTTGATTCTTTCGAGGAGACATTTTTACAGAGTGAGAAAATGTACTATTATTATTATGGTCTGTATGCTTTAAGTAGTGTCCCCTGGTTGTGTTAGACTTGGGGTGCCCCTTGTGGAAAAGCAATCCACATGGGCCTTTGGAGTGGGCTCTGTCACATGGATGAATGGCAGATCATTCTGTATATCCAGGATGATGGGTAATAACAAGAATAATTCTGGGTTTCTTTTTATAGGACATGATCTATATTAAGTAACATAACAAGACAACAAAATTATAACGTGGGGGCTGGTACAAACCCGTTTTTTTTCCCTTTTCTCTCAACTGCTGTCTTTGTGGTTCTTTAGTCAGAATATAAAACTCCCTCCAAATTATATCCACATGTTTTCTCTTGCCGTTGAGCAACACATGGCCCGCGTTTCATGTTTCATTTTTCAATTCTGTGTTTCATCCTCCTTGTTTTTTGGTATTCATTTACCCGCTTTGTGTTATCAAATGATAGAAATGGTTAATGATTTCTGCATGCCCCTCTCTTGATTTTTATGTAGTCATAATTACAAAAATGACATCACAACAAGCTTGATTATTTGGAAATTTGTAGCTTGAATCGAAAATCGAAAAACCAGACTTAAATAAAAGCAGATAATTTAGTCTGCCCTGAATGAATAAAATGGCCATCTTTCAGCCTTGACGTTGTTCTCATATATTAGGAGCAACATATTAAAATATATTAAACATATTAAAATGAGGGTAGTAGTTTGGAGAGGTGCGGTTATCTAAATTTGGAAGGGTCTCAGACTCCTATTGAGGATTACAAATATTTTAATGGGGACATAAAACATTTCAAATGAGGTGGTGTTTATTGTGTGACTTCATGTGGGTTAAAATGATGGAACGTTAGGTGGGCCTATGATCAGAGGGTTATGAGATTTAATAGCAGCTCGTTAGCAAGCTGCTGAACATCTCCTCCTTTGGTAAATAAGGGCATAAATCATAGATAATGTAGGTCAGCTTAGCAAATAAGTCAAGGAATGTAACAGTGTTGAATTTCACAAGAAAACACCATGCATTACTCTTTCCATTTTCCCCTTTTGCTTCTTCTTCCTTAGCAGTTAAAATGAAAACTAGAGGCTGCAGGCAACCTCGGAGAATTCCAACCCCAGTGCAACAAAAAAAACTGTCCAAAGACTATAATCAAAAGGACATCACTCTTAAAATGTGTTTGCCAAGTTTTGAGTGTATACAAGCAAAGCACGTTATTAGCGCGTATTCTTTGCACGCAACATGGCCGCCACGCCATGTGACACAAGTTATGTATCCCTAGGAAGTAACATTTTGAACCTGTTTGCCAAGTTTGAATGTTATGCGAGCATCAAATGAGGAGAAATGGCTTGAAACAGAAACAATGCTCATTCACCATACGCCAAGATAGCCACTGAGTCATGTGACCTGCCATGTTTTGTGTTATGTATGGAAAATGAGTAATAGACTTTTTTGCAAAGCTTGAAGCTTAAACAAGCATTGGATGAAGCAGAATGTCAAAAAATCACATAAAATGCAAAATGGCGAACGTTAGGGGGCTTGGCCACCAGAACATATGCGCCACCACCTATTACTTCACAACTTTTGTAGCACTATGTTTCCTCTAAGCACGTATGGTTTCAAGCCGCGAGTTCAAAGCGAGGTGTACGAAACAGTTCAATTTTGGGAGGTGCACGAACATTAGGGAGCATGGCCGCCAAAGCGTATGTGTGATTGCTTATTCCTTCGCAATTTAGATACTACACTTGCTAACGACTAATGACTACCTAATTATAATGTTCTGCCATATTGGCCCCGGGGGGCTTGCTGAATACGGTGTGACAGAGCGTGGTTTTTGGGTGCAGTGGGCGTGGCTTTTGGGCGAACGCTTCCAAAACGTTCCATGAGCGAGTTCAGACCGAGCCAGTGAGTGTGTGTGGGGGAATAACAGTGGCTTATTCTTTGCTTTGTTTCATAGTCTGTTTTTCTTTTTTTACATGTTCAGTTGTGCATTGTCAGGAGTTTATGAATTATATAAACAGTAGTAGGCATATAAAAAGGTATGTCTCTAATTTATGTCTAAGGCTCAGCTAGTAATCATTCTCCTGGTTCTGTGGGGAGTTGCTGGTTGGGCTTTGGGGTGCGGAGAATTGCATGCTTCGTGTTTTGGATGGTTCTTTGTCCCTGCTTCATATGAACATTTATACCGAGAGTTCGGACTGTGCACTTAAAACTGTATTTAAATGTTTCCAACAGCTCCAGAGAAACCAATGGGTGGTCAATACAATCCAACAGAGAAACAACCCCAGCACTTCAGAGATCCAGGGCAGACTTGTCCCCTACCCCAAAACTACAGGCCCCAGAACAGAGGCCCCAGGGCTGGCATGCAAGGTATAGACCATACTGGGCTTCTCTGTTCTGGGCTGGTCCTAGCCTGACCAGGTGTGAGAGTGGTACTGACCCAAAGAACCTACTAAGTAAAAACAATGACCAGCTCAAATCATCAAAACTCAATAGCAGAGTTGTGAGAAAGATGAAGGAAAGTAAACATTTCTGAACTGCCCTAGATGACACTCAATACCATCTTTTTTTTAAACAAAAGCAATGGGATGGAGAACGGAAAGCTCCACAACATTGCGTGCCTGCTTGCAGTTTCAAAAGTATTTATGCAGGATTTGCAAGCACAGTGCTTTATATTTTGTATGTTTTCCTCACGCTGTTGCCAAACCTTTATCATCGTTGTACAGTTATGTTTCTGATTATACAATAACTATTATAAAATAACCACAGTTATTTGGGATAGAAACAGTAGACAGTCCCTTATTTAGCCCTGCATTGTGTTCTGCAGAATGTGGTTACAGTGGGAGATCCAGGCATCCTGGCAGACAGCGGTATCGGCTTGCTCCTCGGTGAGTTTCACCTGCAAGAAAGGCTTACTCTTAAGCATTCGCTCGGAATGCAAGTTGCCCACTGCAGCCACAGTTCGAAACCCGACTGAGCCAGTCTGGCTCTGGCCGAGAGTCCTGATTGTGAGTGGCCCCGCCCGAGGGAGGAGGGAAAGCTGGCACGATCTCGCCGAGGAGCGATAGGGCGTCCCTAGGTGGGCAAGTTCCGTCTCAGAGGAGGCGGATCATTGCCGGCCTCGGGGGCCTCGGGGTAGTAGCTTGTCCCGTAGTGACGGGCGGCGGGCTTGTGGGGGAGGGCGAATTGAAAAAAATAGAAAGGTACAATTGGCCACCAAATTGGGAGAAAAACAGGGAAAGAATCATAAACAAAGAGAAAAAAGAAAAGAAAAGGCTTACTCTTTGTGGCGCTGTGTAAACAAAGTCATTGTTGGCTGTCAGCTTCTAGTTTCAACTTCAAGCAGGAGGACACAGTTGGGACTCAAACACACAATCATCTGATTTTAAATCCATCATCATAACCACGATCATCTCTCTGGAGTGCTCTAGCCCATGACTTTCAGTTTATATTTGAAGTGACTTTAGCCCTTTAGCATATCTGCTCACATAATATATACAACACATTTAAATATTGTGGCACGAAATTAACATGGGGGGGTGGGGTGTTATCAATGCTCTCTCCATATATAAACCTCCTCAGTTCAGCAGTTGTTCGATGTGGGACTCTTTTCTTGTGTGTTCTGCGTTTATTGAGTTTAACAGTGAGGCTGACGATGCTGTTCTTGTTTTAATTTCAGATGGCCCCTGTGTCAAAGCTCCCAGCCCTATGGGCCCCGACCCTCAGCGACTCCCCCGGCCGCTCCTGGAGCCAAGCCCGGGGAAACGACAGACAGCACTTCTGCCTTAGGAAACCGCTCCTAGTGATGTGGCCCCTTACGGATACGGACAGGCTTACTGTGGAACAGGATAGATTATTCCTGGCGTAGTCTTTAAATAAACTGGAAATATTTGGAAGTTTTGTTTTAGGAGTCTGGACTCATTGCCTCATCATTGCGCAACGTGCTACTGAACTCTAAAAGTAAAACTGAGCAGTGCCTTTACTCAGTAAAACTGAGTTCAGTCCAGCTGGTGGGTCTGCACTCGAATCTAAGGGGTTGCTAATTATAACTGCAGGGGCAGTGTCACTATATTAATATGATTTTATTAGTAGTAGTAGTAATAGTAATTGGTATACTAATACTATTAGTGTGATGGAGGTCAGGCTCAGTGAGAGAGCACTGATGGAAAACCGAGCTGAATTGAGAGAAATGCAACAGGTGAAGGAATACCATTGGGGGCAGATTAGTTTCAACTCGGATTAGCATGCGAAATCCCAAAGTAGGTATTGACATACCAAAATATGAAGAGATGCACCCCCCCCTTTCAGGAATGTTTTGGGGGTGTGCTCATGTTACTGTAAATCTAATGCCCACTGCGTGCTACAGCCTTTTACCCATCTCTGAGATAAACCTCATACAGTGCGTTTATTCCAAAACTGTTCTGTTCAAATAAAGACAACAGTGAAACATTAGACAAGTATGTACACTGTATTATTAATTGCCATATGCCCGAAAATTTCATTTCATACTCTTACAGAGGCATACACACCCACTGTGATCAGATATGAAACGCTACAATTAGTTTAATATCCTCCCTGCGTTTGAGTTTTTGATAGACACTTGTAAAAGAGAAACGAAGCAAGAAAACAAGCGACTGGAAACGCTCCCGGAAAGAGGTCCGGGAGCGATTGGCATTTCTGCTGAATGCAGAGAACGTTGGAGTAGCTGTTCTGAGTGCATCACTCCAACCAGCAGTTCAACATCTGACTGTTTTATCCTTTATATCTTTATTAGTTCACTTTTGTCAAACATTGCAGGTTAAGTAGGTCATGCAGGTAAGGGAGATTGGGGGGTCAAGCAGCATTCAGAGTTGATGTATGGAGGAGAGGGGGTTGCCCCCTCCCTCAAGGCAGCGATGAAATGTGAGGGGGGGCATTGTCTGTCCTCCCTCGGACGGAGGGAGCACCTGCTGGAAGCGCTAATTCACTACGGCGGGCTGCCTTCTCCCCTCCTCCCGCTTTTGAGTTGGCAGCTGCCGGAGGGAGCGGAGGCCAGACAAAATCATCTGGAGCAAATGGAGGCTTCGCCATCAGCGGTGTGATCTTTCTTCTTGTTTCGCTTTGATTTCACAAACTGCCCTGCTACCCTGGCAGTGTGCGCCACAGGAAGGCTCTGGTGCTCTTGTGCCCCGGTTTTAAAAGAGATGACTGACCGTGAAGAGGGACGCTCCCCGATGAGAGCCAAACCCCCGGCCGGCCCGCGTATCCAGCGCAGGCTCTAATTAGTCCCACGGGATCTCTTATCTTTCAGCCCCTGCGGCCTGGAGCGTATCCAGAAGCACAGAAGTCATAGTCGTCTATTAGGCTTTGCACCAGAGAAAAGTCAAGTTGCACGTTCCACGAAATTGGGAGTGTTGGTCTTTCAATTACGCAGGCTGTAATTTGGGGGGGGAAAATGGGTCACGATGAAAAAAATGTGTCCTTTAGAACGGATGAGGGACAGAGGGTGGACTGAAACGATAAGTGGAAGCCATTCATTGGAAGCCTTCATCAGGCACCATTCTTATACACTGCCTGGCCAAAAAAAAAGTCACCACCTGGATTTAACTAAGCAAATAGGTAAGAGCCTTCCATTGGATAATTACTGCAGTGATTAATATGTTTTAGCTGGCAACAAGTTATTTAACCCTAACTGATGCAGTTAGTAGCTTCTCATTTCTTAAACAACCATGTCGGAAGACATATCCTGTGGTCGTGGAAAAGATGTTAATCTGTTTCAGAAAGGTCAAATTATTGGCCTGCATCAAGCAAAGAAAACAACTAAGGAGATTGCTGAAACTACTAAAATTTTAGAACTGTCCAACGCATTATTAAAACCTGGAAAGATAGTGGTGAACCATCATCTTCGAGGAAGAAATGTGGTCGGAAAAAATCTTGAAAATCAATCACTTAAACGTTTGGTGAAATCAAATCATAAAAATCAACAGTAGAACTCACGGCTATGTTTAATAGTGAAAGTAAGAGCATTTCCACATGCATAATGCGAAGGGAACTCAAGGGATTGGGACTAAACAGCTGTGTAGCCTTAAGAAAACCACTTGTCAGTGAGGCTAATCATCAAAAAAAAGGCTTCAGTTTGCTAGGGAGCATAAAGATTGGACTCTGGAGCAATGGAAGAGGGTCATGTGGTCTGATGAGTCCAGATTTACCCTGTTCCAGAGTGATGGGCGCATCAGGGTAAGAAGAGAGGCGGATGAAGTGATGCACCCATCATGCCTAGTGCCTACCGTACAAGCCTATGGGGGCAGTGTTATGATCTGGGGTTGCTGCAGTTGGTCAGGTCTAGGTTCAGCAACGTTATGTGCCCAAAGAATGAGGTTAGCTGACTACCTGAATATACTGAATGACCAGGTTTTTCCATCAATGGATTTTTTCTTCCCTGATGGCACGGGCATATTCCAAGATGACAATGCCACAATTCATCAGGTTCAAATTGTGAAAGAGTGGTTCAGGGAGCATGAGACATCATTTTCACGCATGGATTGGCCACCACAGAGTCCAGACCTTAACCCCATTGAGAATCTTTGGGATGTGCTGGAGAAGACTTTGCGCAGTGGTCCGACTCCCATCATCAATACAAGATCTTGAAAAATGTATGCAACTCTGGACGGAAATAAATGTTGTGACATTGCAGAAGCTTATCGAAACGATGCCACAGCGAATGTGTGCCGTAATCAAAGCTAAAGGCGGTCCAACGAAATATTAGAGTGTGACTTTTTTTTTGTACGGGCAGTGTAGTTTGTTTTCTTTTTTGCCCTGCGCTCAAAATGATTGATCCATGCCCGGAATCATGCTCCAGCTTAAGAGGTTTTTATTCATAACGCTATAGATTGCGTCATCAGGTATCGTGGGCCCCCAAACTTCCTGCTGGGCTCCATAAAACAGCCCGGAACGGAAAGAGGATGCGGGGAAAATTCCTCTGCTGAAGTGCCCAAAGCATGGCTCTTTCCCCTTATGTACCTGAAACGGAATGAAAACACAGAGCTATGTAAACAGATGACTCCACGGTGCCAGGATAGCTGCATATAGCCCAGAGCAGAGGAGTTTAGGTGAATTAAAGATGGGAACGGAGAGGGGATCATAGGCCAACTCTGCAGGACTGGTGAGCTGTGATGCGTGATTGTGGCACTGAGGACGTGCTGTGGTCGAACAGATCCACACCTGCGCTTCGTGGTTTCGAAATTCACAGATGGATCCATTACATCAGAGCTATTTTAATCCAGGAATAAATGCATTGTGCTCAATCTACTTTGCCACTCACAGTGCACGAAATCCTCCGAGGCCAAAGTAACTGGAAAGTATGTAAACAACACTGTACATACATTAATGGTGTTGATCCAGAATATAGTGCAACTGTATCGTAAGACTTAAATCATTACAGTTGTGACCTGGGGTCACTTTTACTGAATGACAGCGAACACTGTGCCTCAGATGCATAGATTATGGTACAGAAACTAGAACAGGTACTCAGGTACCAGATACAATTGTGGTGTTTCCCACTCAGCAATGTTCAATTTCGCAGCATAGAATATTCTTTAAGCATGAAAACATTTACAGGCCAATAAGAGCGTGTTAGTTTTGAGAAGAGAAATTCATTTTGATGATTAAAATAATCACCCTTGCCACAGGAAAAGGGGATTTGTGCTAATAACATGGTCGCGGTTCTCAGAAAGGCAGGGTTTATACCCCACCCTATCTGAGGAGGTGACACGTCTCTAGTGACGGTCATTTTTTATGAAAAGCAAAAGCAAAGAGATGCAGTCTGCACTGGTCTCTAGTCTACAGAGAAAGAAAGAAGAGATTATGTCTCTCCAGGCCTCACTGGCCAGAGCTGTCCAAAGGAAGAGGAGAGAGAACAACAACACATCCTTCCATCGTGAAGTTTTGCAGCTTTCATTATGCGTTCCATTATGGCGACGCTTCGTATGTGCCGATGGTATATATGGCAGCTGCCGGAGGCACTGTGGTCAGGGCTGAGTGGGCCAGATCTGGAGCTCCCACATGGGGGATGCCGTGCCCACCAGACACAGACGCGGCGCGGTGCAGCGGGAGTCATGGTGGAGAAGGGGAGGGGGGGTACGCCACAGAAACCCGGCTTTGGCACGCCGTCGTCACTGTTTCCTGCAGAGCAGGAGTGGGCGGGGCCTTCAGGCAGAGTGGAGCCCAGAGTTACCCAGAATTATCTCCAGCAAGCTCCAAAAATGAGAGCAAGAGAGAGCCACTGATTTGAGTTTGGGGTTTGTGTTTCTTTGTGTTGGATGTGGGAAGAGGGCGGAGGGCGGAGGGCGGGGGGGGGGGGGGCTGGTGCAGACGACTTTGTGCGCCAGCAGACGTTGGAAGAGGCCGCTGGCAGTCATTTATGCCCTTTACGTTTATTCTCCATTTTCTTTATCATGGTGGTGATTAGCAGCATCCACATGTTGTGGCTTCAGTAGAACATAGCAGGAGTTTTGACTACACAAACCCTCACTTTGTAAGAGGGAAGAAGCCTCTGCTGTATTGGTGGCAGTGATGATAATTATAGATTAGTCAAATCTATTTTCTAAAATTGACCACAAGCTGTAGTGGAAACAGTGGCACAGTCAAGTCAGCGGGTAAAACATAAATCTGTGATTTTCTCGAAGGGAATTTCAAAGCCCCTTTATGCTCTTTCTTATCAAGAACAGAAATATAGAGAGACAATGGTTTGAAAAGATGATATCAGAAATGCTAGGATAGTTACATAAGGAGCTAAAATAAACCCCAAAGCCATGAGTAACAGAGCAGATATAAATTCCATGTCAGTAGTGAGCAAAAATACACCTTAAAATTTGTTTCAGGAACCAGTCCCAGATTTGCCCTTGCAAATTATTATGTATAGATATACTGTACACAAAACCTGTCAGTGGATAATCTTTGCGGGAGATGGTAAAACTGAATTTGAATGCAGTTGAAGTGTATATTTATGTAGAGGGGCGAGCAATAGGTGGCAGAGTCATGGTGTAATGGTTAGGGAACTGGGCCTGTAACTCAACGGTTGCAGGTTTGATTCCCAGGCGGGGAACTGCTTTTGTACCCTTAATCAAGGTACTTAACCTGAATTCCTTCAATAAATCCAGCTGTACAAATGGATGGACTGTAAGAAATGTCAAAACTGTTTTAAGTTGCTCTGGATAAGATTGTCTGCTAAATGTCTAACATTATAATTTAAAATGTACTAGTCTGTCACTTATACAGTCTGATATCAAACATACTTTGTCATCCCTCCATAATGAATCAGACATGGCTCAACGCAAGTGCTTTCAAATTTACTGTTTTGCAACTTTGTTGGCACAACAACCTTTCTCTAGTATCCTGCAGTAATAAGATAGCATACATATTTTTGTTATTGTAGATTTACAGTGTTTGAGTATTACTGAAAAACTACAAATTTGAAAATTAGAAATATATTTTTGTAATTATGATGCCACATAATTGAGAGATAAACTGTTCCAGAATGGCTTGCATTGTCACCAGTGGAAATCTGTGGAGTTGACAAACTTTGACAAAAAGTTGTCAAAATGTTCACACACAACCTGGCTCAGTATACTTGGGCGATGCCACCTTTCTCTAGACAGAATAAGTGGTTTATTAAACCAAACCAAAAATGAAGGTTTTTATGAAGAATGCATAGAAATTATCTGATGTAGTTTTTTTCCTCTCCAATGTTATTTTTCACTCAAATCCAGACTTCAGACTCGAGAACCACGATGTCTGAGAGCTGTAGTAGTGATGGGCATGCAAATTTGAGCATGCAGCGCCACACCTCATCCTGGCCAATGGGCGCGCACCGCCCGCTTCCCTTCCAGTGTGTTTGCGCTTCCCTCGGCCGGTCCCTGAGGAGCGCTCCAGTAAACAGGCAGCAGACTGCTGGCCCCCGGCCTGCATGTTCTAATCCTGTCCCCACGGCGACGGCGCTGCTCGTGCCGTCTCGCGGCGGGCAGGCGGCACCGCTGCCAGTCCTCCCCGCCAGAATTATGCCAATGTGATGTAAAGCTCCCAACACAAACAAGCGTTTCCTCCAGACCTTTCAGCACAGAGACGGCTCTGCTGCTATTTCTGATCCGGCTGAAACAAGTCTGTTTTGTATTGATATCGATATCGACATGCTGGATTTTTTTGTTTTAAATGACCGTTGAGATTGTATTACAGCTAGTGCGCATGCACTTAAATTGATTAAATCTACTCTCGTTTTCTGTTTGTAAGACAGTCATGCAGTAGACAGGAGACCACAAGCCTTGTGTTTTATGAAGTGGAACTTCATGAACCCCTCTCTGGCCAGATGTCTCCTGCCGCCGCCTCCTCCTGTCTAATGACTTATAGCCAGTTTGGTTAAGTTTAGTGTGTGCTGAAATGCAGCGGACTGTCAGTAATCTGGCTTTAAACAGATTTTATACCACCATTCACATCTCCTGGCTAATCTTCCTTTGTGATGTAACAATACAGCGCCAAATGAGGGGGAAATATCAGGTTATTTTTCAGCGCCAGCCTCCGACCCACACTTCATCTGTAGCGATCACTGCTGCTGATTGGAGCATATGCTGCCTGTTGCACACCCACCATCTGTTCACTCTGCTGATGGAGTCTTCCCGTTGCCATGGTGATGGGGCCATTCACTGAAATAGCCCTGCAAACATTTCCTGCTCAAGTGTTTTTTTTATTTTTTATTTGTGCACAGGAATGGCATCGCTGCTTTGTGTTCTACAGCAGTCCAGAGATCTGATGTAGCAAGTGCTGGGCTGGGATGTGTCCGAGCTTCCCACGTTTTTAATCTGCCGATTCATGTCATAGCTCTTTCAGATGCTGAGAGGGCCAGCTGAGGCTCAAGCAAACGGACACAAACAGCTGCTAGTGTCTCTGTTCTCTGTTGAAATGTGTCTCGGCACAAGTTTTGTTCTTTGTATTTCCGTCATACAGCAAAAACGTTCAAAGGTTTTATTGCATGTGTGAGAGGAAATTCTAGTCTGACATCACGTAAACAGATATGGAGCTCAGCAAGGCTCCTCTTTCACAGCAACTCCACCCCCAACACCCCTCCCCCAACACCCTGCCCCCCTGCACCCCTAGCCCCAAATCTGCATGTCATCTGTTAGTGGGGAGCTTTGTGCTGAACTGCTCTGAAAAGCAATGTTGTGGTTGTTGTAATGTGTAGGTCTTCTTTCTTTTCACTTTTGATTTGAGTTACTATTAAACACAAGGCCCACTGTTCACATGTGTGGAAAGATTAGTGAACTGAACAACCTCTTTTTTGAGACGAACGGTCAATGAGAAAATGTTCTACACTCCAGTGATGTAAACAACTTGGGATTGTCACATTTTACATTGAGATCATTGCCCTCATGGCACTTGGCTTTGCATGTCTGTCTGTCTGTCTGTCTGTCTGTCCACATCAAAGGTATGTGGCGACATAGTGTTTTATGACTTTGCGGTCAAGGTTGAATCAAAGGGGTGAGGTAATGCATCTTCTAATAATAAAAATAAAAAAATGGAATGATGGACTGTTCCTGAGTGTACACATCTCTTTTAGACTGACTACCATGCCTCAAAGTTATGTTTAACCGATTTTTTTTTCAAAAATATATTTTTAATTGTGAGGATTTTTTTCCCAGAGGAACAGTTGTGTTGGAGGAGTACACTTCACGCATAGCTGGTGCAGGCCTGCCTGCATGCATCCAGTCCACCAGAGGAGCTGCTGTCATGCAATGAGGCACGGACAAACCTGTTGACAGAAACCCTCCCTCCCTGGGCAGCCCTAGGAACCAATTATGTGCCGCAGGCCACAGTAAGCACTGTAATGATCAGTATTCAATACCACACCATGGGTGGTCACTGAAAACCCAGCATTCTGTTTTTTTATATTTTGGTCAGGAGTGGTTTTCAAGGATAAGGCAAAAGTCTGTTGAGTTTTTTTGTCTCAGCTCTGAAATACACAGCGTCGCCACTGAGCATTAATGAGACAGTTGTGTGTCTGGCTCCGCCTCGAAGCTGGAACTCACTGGTTCAGTCAAGTGGCCCTGAGAAACAGGTGCAGAAACAGGGTGTTCAAAAAAGCAAAGAGCCCTCAGAACACAAACGCCTCTTTGGGTAAGCCTTTGTGCAGGTTTTGTTTGTTTAAGAGTACAAGGTGATTGTACAGAGCAATTTGAATGAGGACTAGTCCTAACTGTAGAAAAGCGTAGGTTTGCTGTATAGAGGAGCTAGCACAGTGGGTTAGCGGATGAAGCTCTGTCCAGTTAGCTGCCGATAGCAGGTGGATGAAAACTGTAGATTTTATTAGGAGGCTATTAATGGATATATAAAAATGTAAAACTATTACATAATTATTTTAGGAAAATTCTACCAGAGTAACATTAATTCCACTGCATTGCCATGTTGTTTTTGCACTGCTTTGTTTTAATGTACTTATGTTATTCATAGCTTATGATTGAAAGTCAAGCTTGGTTTCTTTTCCAATAAACATGAACACTAAGGTCAGTTTGAACCAAAAAAATTGTTTAAATGTACGCAAGCAATTTATTTAATTGGATATGAGTTCTATATCAAAGACCGAAGGAATTATATATATATTACACATAAATATAAAATAATAATAAATCATATGGGACATAAAATTATTCGCAGCCCTCTAAATGAACCTCCAAGCTGTTGACTTTGCAGTGTGAGACACGTTGAAGACACATATCCAGCTAACATCCGAAGGGTTCTGCTTTATACCAAGCTTTTGTGCAAACAACATTCCGTGCATTGTTTTCAAACTTTTAGTTTCCCAGATATTCCAAATGTGCCAACCAGCTGAAACATAGAGGTCTGAGACCGGACGTTCCCACTACTTGAAATAAATACTTGGAAAAAGTCTGCATAAAATCTAAATATAGACTATAGGTATAAAGTTGCTAAATTTTATAAAATTAGGACTTATTTCTCTGCTGCAACTTTCCTAACAAGTTTTGCAGGCATTTCATGAGAACACTTCTTTAACAGATTACAATTCTGAGTAAGGATAGAGCCATGAGTACCTGCAAACTCTGTGCAGTGTGCCTGGGGTTTCACTGGGGGTTAAAGTCGCATGTTAATGTAGCAGAGGGCTTATATGGTGCCCTGGGCACAGTCTTTTTTATGAAGAAGGAGTATTTTTATTTATTTATTATATGGCATTTATATATTATGCTGTAGTTGTGGTATTGTGAGGCAGGAACTACAATTCCCATGATAGTAAGTTCTCACATGTCCAGATTCCGCTGCTGTTCTCACAGCAGTCTGCAGACAGGAATGTGTGTGCTCCAATACCCCTGCTCTATTGGCAGACAGTTGTCTAAATGTAGTCATTACTGGAGATAACCAGACGTGGCTGCTCAGCCCTCCATAAAAACCCACTGGCATATTAAACAGCACTGAGTGATCACTGGGACTCGGTCCGCCAAGGGTTTATGCTGGGCAGTGTGCGCTCGTCCCTGATGTCGCTCAGGCAAACAAAAAGCTGTTCTCAAAAATAGTTGTGAATATGGATGGTTTGTCCTGGTAAAAAAAAACATTTTGAGAGGACATGTTGGAGTGAGTGTTCTTGACCAGCAGGAAAATATATAAGCAGTAACATCGATGCATGTTTTGGTTCTTCAGTCGCTTATGTGAACACGGAAGCCCAGCTGTTCTTTGCACTCCTGCTCCACCTGTGAGATTCCTAGAATCACAGAGAACAGCTCTGACATTTGTCTCCCCCACAACGAAGATTTCCTGCCAGTACATCCTGGTTCTTTTTCATTTGTGCACAACTATGCCATAATCAATCAATCAACCATAACCGCACGATAATTGTGTCATTGACCAGTGCCAGCACAGATAATCCATTCAAAATATGCACTGCTGCCAAGTATGTCAGATTGTATGTTAGCTGAATCGCACGTTTAAAACATAAGTTTCCACATTATTCAATGCCAGAGGATGGTGAAAATAGACTGGATTCTTTGATTAAATGCTCCACGATTTGGAGTGTGGTTTAAGTGCATGTTTTTGTTTGTACAAGGCTTTTTTGTCTCAAGGAAAAAGCCCTCCTTCCAAAAAAAAAAAAGTGATTCATATGGAGCCAAAATTTCCAACGCATGTCCCCAGACAAGCTAAGAATTAAGCCTCATGAAGATGTGATTTACTGGAGCCTCGGAGTCCAGTCGCACAGTAACAGCCACCAAGTCTCCCCTCACAAAACAAAGGGAAAAAAAGAGCAACCTTGCAAATTGCATGCGGCGGTCTCCCCCCCCCTCCCCATGGTCCTTGGAGTTCTGGTAGCAAACAAATCCAAGCCAGTTGTTTCTCCACATTTGAGAGAGCTTTTTTTATTTATTTTTTTATGGAGGGCTCAAATACCTCGAGATGTGTGCAAGAAGCCGGAGTAAACCAACTGGACAATAAAAAGGCAATAAAAAGCAACAATCGGGAAAACGGTGCTTTATTCTTGTAAAGACCATGATTTAGCCTTTAATTTTAAAAAAACTTCCCACCATTGGCAGTAAACAACTGAACCCTTTTCTCCTGAAGGCCTTGCAGTGACGGCCTGCATCTCTCTAACACAATGACATTCAAATTAACTTTATTTCTGACAGGAACAATTTTAGCAAAGCCGTCCTCCTTGTTATATGCAGCTGCAAGTGTTTATGAGTTGCACCCCTCCACAAAGAGTTTTGACTGAAGGCCTGCCACACTCAGACAGGCACCACACTCTCTCCGCCCCTCAGGTTTTCCTCCGCATGGCCTGTTTTAGGAGCGGCTTGCTTCTGTTTAACATGTCCATCATTCTTCTGGTCAACCACCAAACGGTATTACTGCCAATAGAACCTTTTCACACATTTTTGTTTATCGTTGAGCTTATCCATGTCAAACTGCTACACTAGCCCGGCTTCAGCCTTCAGGTGATCTGATTGATTTTTAAGCTTTGTTTTGCCCAAATTTGGAATGCTTGTCATAGCTTGTGGGTCCATCCTATCACTGCAACGTCAGAGAGTTATCTCTGCAGTCTATTATCTTTTCTCCCAAAGATATGTAGAGAGCCAGCCACTGTTTGTCAGCACTGCTGTTCCGTCGCTGTACCGTTCAACAACAATGTTGTGTGTTCTGCTTTTACATATTTACTGCCCATTGTGAAAGTGGGAATGGTGTGTCCCCAATCCCCCCCACCCCCGAAACACATGTCATGTGTACTCCACATGTACTTGCATCTCTGATTGGCTAAATAACCCCAGACCAGTCCTTTATTTAGTAAAACTTTCAACAGGAAATGTGTATCTTAGTTATTGACAGCTCTGAACCTGTTACCCTAATGATACTTGACCATAAAATTGCATTTCATTCATCTACTGAAAATATATGGTGTTAGAAACTAGTCATTTCTAGCCCTTCAGCCTCTACTACATTCATCCAATTTTCCCAGCAAGGTCATTATACTTATTTTGTGTCCTGGAGCATTTGGTCACTGGTATGTTATTCCATGCTCCGAGAAGGTATTTGGATCAAGCTCAAATTGCAGTGGGTCCAGCAAGCCCTGTGATAGTTTAACACATTACAGGCAGAGTACATATACACATGGAGTTAATACATTAAATCAATATGACTTTGTGGCGGTTGCTGCTCTTTTGTCATATGGCTCCTGCAGAAGATGATTTGGAACTATGACCACAAGCATTTCTTTGAAGCAGCCAGATGTAGCTTAAGTTGTACACACTGGTCCATGCTTCACACTCAGGTCCTTTTAACTGAAACATATTTCCTGAATGGAGGTATTGCCATGATCTCCAGGGACTTTGCTGGTGATGGTATGAAGTGAGAGCTAGTGAAAGTGTCTGGTGGCTTTAGTGTGATTCGTCTCTTTATTGTTGTGCTTCTGATCTCTAAGGTTTGGTCTGGGTGTCCCCCTACCTGCTCACTGCCACTGCACACCTTACCAAATCCACTGTACATGCTAGCAGTTTGAAAAAATGGCTTCGCTACTCAATACTGCATCGGACTGGTAACATAGCTGGGGGATTCTGTCCTTGCGGAGTGCAGGTATAGACAGCTGTGAAGTCTTCACACTTTCTCGTCTCTGACGGAATGTGTGGCGGTCTTTACCTGTTGGAGGACGTCTCGGTGGTGTGCGAGCCCCGTTAAAGGCCCTGACGAGGAGGAGCCTGGCACATTAGGTTTGTAATTGAGCAGTAAACTGATTTCCTTCTCAATACACAGCCACGTGATAGGCCTGTATCTCTTTGATAAGGAGAGGAGCTTCCCCTTCACAGAACCATGCTAAACAGCCTCCCGCTAACACTCCCATACTGGGTCCCTGTGAGGGGCCAGAGCCCCTGCTCTCCTCCCGTTTCCCTGGTAATGCCTGCTTTAATCAAGCGGGTGGTGGTAACAGGCTGAACAGGGGTGTGGGGGAGGGGCGCAGAGGTTAAGGGGGGTTTGGGGGTGGTTAAGGGGAGCTAGGGGCACACCAAACAGCTTGGGAGACGGTGAGACGTTATCCTTGGGGTGTTTGGGGGGCGGATTACTGGTTCTTGGCCCACGACTGGGTGTGAATAACCCCCCATTCTCACCTCAGATCATCCTCAGGGTGGGAAAGCCCACTGTGCCCCATGGGAGACTGGGAAATGGCCAGGCAGGAATGACAGAACAGAAACGGGGGAAATTGAAAACCACACTCAGGATGCTTTATTTAAACACATGGTCTGCAAGCCTCTTGACCAGCACTCAGTGTTGCGTTCCATCACTTCCTACGAAGGAGGAACACGGCGCGATGTTCGACATTTATAGAATGGAGTGAAGACAAGCCACGCTCATAGTTAGTTTTCACTATCACCAGTAGCATCGAACAACCATTGCACAAAAACGTTGCACCAGCGTTAAAGGAAAGTGGCTGCAGTGTTGCAGGGCATGTTGCTTAAGTGTACTAGAGCTGCATTCCCAGTGAACATCCTGCATTTTGTCTGGCATTTGACATTTTGGCATTTAGCAGACGCTCTTATCTAGAGCAATTTTTCTGCTGAAGCATCACTGTGTATCTCTGATTACTGGATCCAGGCACCATTTTTTTTCAACAAACCATCCTACTCTCACTCCCCACTTTTTCCTTTGCAGATAAGTTTGTCACCCACCCCAGTCCCCGTGAGGCTGAGCAATGGATATGTGTAGCTTGTACCATCGTCTGTAGCTGATAGCACTGTGCTGGCTGATCTGCACGTGAGAGACCTCCATGTTATTTACAGTTCTGTGCGTTTCTCGCACCTCCACCGAGGGTGCTCTCACTGCTCTCTGCTTTGTTCCGTGACTCTAAGATCTGCTCTCACGTTAACAGAGAACGCCCATGCCGGTTATCCATCAGAGGGAGTTCAGGTATTCCCTGTCATTCCTTCTCTGTTTTAAAAATGAACACAACGAATAAACCTGCACCACTGAAAACTGGAGATCGCATGCTATGATTTGCCCCCACTGGATTATGTCTATTGTGTTTTCTATTTAACTGTTGCTCGCTCCCGACGCCTAGACACAAGCCTGGTAATCCAATAAAGTGTTAATTTCTTTTTCTTATTTTATTAATCCATTACCAATTTTAAATGATAAGAATTGTTCTGGGAAAGAGGACATTGCGGCACTTTTTGGACGTGTGATTAAATTATGCCTTTTTCCC
Source organism: Aldrovandia affinis (assembly GCA_029706075.1). Classification (NCBI taxonomy): domain Eukaryota; kingdom Metazoa; phylum Chordata; class Actinopteri; order Notacanthiformes; family Halosauridae; genus Aldrovandia; species Aldrovandia affinis. The sequence goes on along the minus strand of JAINUG010000139.1, from coordinate 2,358,396 downwards.
ACAAGCTGCTGTCTGCCTGCCACTGTTGACACCTCTGTGCTTGGGAAGTGTGGGAAACCCTGTCCCACACGTAGGGCATCAGAGCCATTGTAAAGGGTAATTTAATTTTACACCATAGCAATCAGATGGAAAGCAGGGCATGGGAAGGAGGAGGGGAAGCAGCCTTTCAGGGCTCATGTCTTTTGCATGTGTTTAAATCAGGGCTCATGTCTTTTGCATGTGTTTAAAGTGCCCCTGAATGAAGGGAACTTTGGGAATCTTTCCTCATTCTCTCTGTTTGTGACACAGGAGCGGCCTCCATTGAACTCCCTCCCAATGGAACTGAGAAAAGCGCAGTACATCCCAATCGCCTCAGCACTTTTACACAATACTTAATATGAAAAAATTAGAAAAGTTTTTAGTAAAATCTGTCTGGATTAAAAAAAAGTGATCAAACCTTTTAGTCCTTCTCGATGTTGTATTTTCACAAAATATAATAATAATATAATATATGCCATTTAGCAGATGCTTTTTATCAAAAAGGGACTTACAGTAATGAATGCATACATTTTTCATATGTGGTCCCAGTGGGAATTGAACCCACAACCTAAGCGTTACCAACGCCATGCTCTACCTACTGAGTCACACAGAACTGTGTAACATTGTCAACAAGCAGTGACATGTTTGTATGTGTGAGTGTGTGTGTATCTGTGTTTGTGTGTGAGTGAGTTTGGGTTGGTGTGTGCATACGTGAATGCATGTGTGTGCATGCATGTGTATGCGCGTGTGTGTATGTGCGTATCCGTATAGTGTCCAAAATAAAGGCACAGCAAACAGACATGTGCATACTACAGCAGTGCCTGGCCTGGCCAGCATTGGGACTGTAGTATTGAGCATTCACATAAAGGCTCATACTGGAACAGACTGCCTGTATTAAGGGTGACAGGTTCAACTCCTTAATTTCTCCTGTGGATTAGCATGCACTCTGTTACCGTTGCTAAAATAATCTATACTGCCACCAAACCTGTCATAGCCGCTGGGGTGAGTGAAAGGATATGGACTTTATGCACGTTCATAACTTTGAAGAGCCAGATAAACTGTGTTCCACACAGATTGGAATCAGAAGCAGAAGAAGTGGGAAGATGATTTCTGGAGCTGCACTTTCTTCAGTAGCTGAGAAAGGTAGTTGGTTCGTGTCGATATTAACGCTCCCCTCTTCCCTGGGATAATAGTGTGCTGCTAACAGCCAGCACAGGGGTGAGAATTACCATTAGAGCAGACGGGCCATGCTGCCTGACTCTCACCACAGCGGTGTTACCTCTGTCTCAGCCGCTACCCCCACACTCCAACACCCCCCCACCTCTTTAATGAGCCCAGGCGTCAAAAGAGGGATGATGAATAGGAAGCAGCCCAGTCCAAATGTGTGAGAAGCAGGGGACATAGAGAGATTATGTGTGTGTGTGTGTGTGTGTTGGGGTTGGGGGGGGTCCTAAATATCAAAGGGGCAATGCGTTGGGGTTTGATTAGAATTAGCAACTGACTGCTAAAGCAACACTGTGGCACAGGAGATGTGGGTAATGGATGAGTGAGTGAGCTGGTCACCAATGGAGCATGGAGGGGGGTGGGGGGGAGTATTATTATTATTATTATTGTTGTTGTTCTTATTCATAATTTTACCAGCAGACTGACCAGAAAGCCCAGGAGGACATGCGGAGTAGAAACGGAGGAAGTTAGAGCACTGAAGAGCCTCTCCCTGAGGCCCCCCTGGGACAGAACGTCCACCATAGCACTTCATAGAAATATTATTTATTTAACAATTAAATACAATTAAATAATCAGATTACCCCAATCAAAATGCTGGGCTGCTTATGAAACCGATCAGCCACAACATTAAAACCACTGACAGGTGAAGCGAATAACATTGATCATCTCGTTACAATGGCACCTGTCAAGGGGTGGGATATATTAGGCAGCAAGTGAACAGTCAGTTCTTGAAGTTGATGTGTTGGAAGCAGGAAAAATGGGCAAGCGTAAGGATCTGATCGACTTTGACAAGGGCCAAATTGTGATGGCTAGACGACTGGGTCAGAGCATTTCCAAAACGGCAGGTCTTGTGGGGTGTTCCCGGTATGCAGTGGTTAGTACCTACCAAAAGTGGTCCAAGGAAGGACAACCGGTGAACCGGCGACAGGGTCATGGGCGCCCAAGGCTCATTGATGTGGGTGGGGAGCGAAGGCTAGCCCGTCTGGTCCGATCCCACAGAAGAGCTACTGTAGCACAAATTGCTGAAAAAGTGTGCTGGCTATGATAGAAAGGTGTCAGAACACACAGTGCATCGCAGCTTGCTGCGTATGGGGCTGCGTAGCCGCAAACCGGTCAGAGTGCCTATGCTGACTCCTGTCCACCGCCAAAAGCGCCTACAATGGGCACGTGAGCATCAGAACTGGACCATGGAGCAATGGAAAAAGGTGGGCTGGTCTGGTGAATCACATTTTCTTTTACATCATGTGAATGGCCGGGTGTGTGTGCGTCGTTTACCTGGGGAAGAGATGGCACCAGGATGCACTATGGGAAGAAGGCAAGCCTCGGGGCAGTGTGATGCTCTGGGCAATGTTCTGCTGGGAAACCTTGGGTCCTGGCATTCATGTGGATGTTACTTTGACACGTACCACCTACCTAAACATTATTGCAGACCAAGTACACCCCTTCATGGCAACGGTATTCCCTGATGGCAGTGGCCTCTTTCAGCAGGATAATGCGCCCTGCCACACTGCAAAAATTGTTCAGAAAAGGTGTTGACTTGGCCTCCAAATTCCCCAGATCTCAATCCAATCGAGCATCTGTGGGATGTGCTGGACCAACAAGTCCGATCCATAGAGGCATCACCTCGCAACTTACAGGACTTAAAGGATCTGCTGCTAACGTCTTGGTGCCAGATACCACAGGACACCTTCAGAGGTCTTGTGGAGTCCATGCCTCGATGGGTCAGAGCTGTTTTGGTGGCACGAGGGGGACCTACACAATATTAGGCAGGTGGTTTTAATGTTGTGGCTGGTTTATGTTTAATTTTAATGCAAAAAGGCAGAAAAGGACGCTTTCTTTCAGAGATTGTAAGCACAGTATCACATCGGTCATGAAATGAAGAAATGGCAAACCTTAATAATTACAGAAAGAATGAAACCATTGCTACCAAGAAAGCCATTTGCTTGAAGTTGTTTGGGGGTTTCTTTGACTGAGTAACGAAATGGCCTTTAAATCATAAAGGTGCTGGTAATGTGCACAGGAATCTGGTCTGTCTTTGTTTCACACAGTGATGTTGTTGTTTTCCCAGCAGAACTTCTGCTTCTAATTCACCCCAAATGGTGAGGTGGTGTTCACTCGGCACGTGTTAACCAGTGACGCCAAACTAGAGTAAACAACGGAGTAGAACGGGACCATGGGAGCTACACCCTGCCCATCTGAAGTGTACGCAGTGGCCATGAGATGCTCTGGCCTGCCACTTATTAATCCTTTCGAGATCTCTCTCAGCATCCACATGCCAACCTCCAGGAAGGAGGATATTTTTTCCTCTCTTTTTTTGGGCTAATATTGATATATGGAAAAAAAATGTTGTTCCATGTTTTTGTTTGTTTGTTTGTTTGTTTTTATATATAAATGTGTTATTCAGTTTTATTACTGCAGTTCAAAAGAACAAACTTTTTGAATTAAAGCAATGTTCATTAAGGCATTGTCATTCTTGCCTTATAATGTTTCAATTACTTTAAATCTGTCCCATGAATTTAAATCATTTCGAATAACCTGTTGAATAACATTTTTTTCAAAGAAGCAGCTAACACAGTACTGATGGCCTACAGCTAAGAGGGCAGTGCAGTAGCCATAGCCAGTGTGAACAGCGCTCCTTTAGTTCCTCTTGCTCCCTCATTGTTTTCAATTGTGACTTGTGACTAATTACAGACAGCAATTAATGTTATTCCTCAATCATTTTAATAAGATTAGTTTAAATAATGACCGCACTTTTCAGCTGGTGAATTCAAAGTGAACAGTAGCCAAGCTGCTCTGAAACCCTTGGCAAGAAGTAGCAACTGACAGCGTCACTGATCGATCTGCTGTCTCGCCCCCAATATCAGATACCTGGAACCTCCAAAATAGCACACCCCTGAAACATAACATCCCTCTACAATAAGTGTACCCCTCTAAAACAGGGCACGTCTCTGAAATCTCATGCCTCTCAAACATAACACCCCTCCAGAAATTAGTACACCGCTCTAAAACAGAAGACCCCTCTCAATGCCACAAATTAAGGGCACAATAATACACGAGCCAAAAAAAACATGCACTGCCTTCAATGGGACTGGGAACTTTCTATTCTGTGTCTCTTATGCACTCTGAGAGACTACACCACTGAACGCTAGAGATTCACACGCAGGGCAATATTCAGGTCTTTTTGGGGCACCACAGTAGCCAAAGCAAGAGCAGAACCCATATTCACCAGAGAGCTGACATTGCACCTTTCTGGGAATTACTGACTGCCGTAACCCATATACGGACTCGATATTATCTGCATATACCACAGGAGAGGAAGCATACACTCAAAACGATGCTTCCTTAGATCCTGTTCAATATTTCTCATAATATTGAATATAACAATCATTAAGCAAAGTACTGGCAGGGAGTTTGTAGTTGTGGTGACTACTCTAACTCAGTCTAATGGTGTCTACTCTGCTCTGTTAGCATACAAACCGTCTAATATTGAATATAACAATCATTGCAAATTGATGGGTAGTGCAAAACGATGCCATGCCGGCATATTATAGATTTTATGTTTTACATATCTGTCAAATGTATACCTTACCTCATGTCACATATTTTATTTATTTTGTCCCCTGTGCGTGGGTATGGAATAATCATGCACAGGAGCTGCTGCATTTAAATGAGCAGTATATGGCTCTGCTTTCTCACGACTTCACGCCCCCGCCACAGACAGCTGGTCACCATGGACAAAGGCCTTGTATACAAGTGTCCAGTGAAAGTGCATTAAATTTCAGCTGGCCTTAAATCTTGGTTTTATAGAATATTGACTGCGCACTGTGAACTCTTTCAAACGCTTTGAATCAGAGGTGTATGGTATCAAAGGAAAGGCCATGTGTTATACGGGCCGCTATCGCCATGGTTTTGGCTCCATGTGTATTCAGCAAACCACCAGCCTCAGTACCATTACAAATATATATTTGAAGAAACTCTATCTAAATATGGCAGGTGCCTACTTTTTTATGCTGGTGTTTATTTTGCTCAAAATATTATCTTTATTAATTATGCCTTTATGTCGTAATAAGGCACGTCTTTATATTGCCATGAGACCTTATGGGCAGGTTGCAAACAATTGCAGAGGCTTGAAATCTCCCTAATAAAGCAGCCCATGTTGATCGATGCCCTACAGCCCCCATTTTCACACAGGCAGCACCAATGAATGTGGCAGCAGACACAGTCATGCTACACGCGTGTTAAATGGCATAGCACACGCATGTTAACCGAGGGGCTGTGTGAGCATGTGGTCTCCCCCCCCCCCACCCTGTCCCACAGATGCCCCTGATACTTCTTCATTACAATCTTATCAATCCCTCCCCCCAACCCCCTACTCCCCACAGACCAGACCCTCAGTTACTGGGGGATCCATCATTGTAAGCAAAGATGGCCCCGCAAAACAGTGATTACCATCGGCCCGTTCTTCTGCTCCGCCGCCTCGCCCACAGACTGCTGGGTCACCCTGTCCTGGGAAAGTTAAGATGTCCATTTGAATAAACAAATGCTGCGGCCTTCTGCTGAGTATGTGAATGTGCCCGGTGGCAGATGGCAGCGTCCCAAGCCTTAATCCCCCAGGGCATAAAGCATCTCTGTGCTCACAGCTGATCACATCACTGCAGAGAGAGGAGAGTGAGGGTGGGAGGGAGCCTTGTTCTCTCCTAATCCCTCAAATTGAGTAAATATATTTTTGTAAGTTCTACATATGCTAACGGGATGGGAGTTGGGCCTTTCCAAAATCCCGGTGACGCATCTAGCTTATCAGACGGTGGAAATGGGGGGGGGCAGCAGGGGTGGTATAATAAGCCAAGCGAGTGAAGTGGTTTTGAGGGTTTGCGTTTTGGTACAGCTGGTGTTTGCAGCTAATTTGAAGACCCAGAGCACGGGCAGTGGATGCACCGGTATGGCCACACATGGCTCAATCTCCCCTCCACCCCGGAACAGGAACGCTGCAGATTCAATCATCATTATTACCAAGTTCATCACTGTCACTCTTACTTTCTGCCGTTCAGGAAGTTCATTCATGTGGTAGAAAAGCGGCACGCTGGTGTTCTGCATATCAGCTGCTGGATCCAAACAAAGGGCTCATGACTCAGCAAGTGAAGGGATGATTTCCAACCCCCACATATCACTCGCTCAGAATGGGGTTCTCACCACCCACCCCCCCTCCCCCACCCTCACTTTTTCTCGCCCAGAGTTCTGGGGGGTTCTGGCCCCTTTCAAAATGTCACTCACAGCAGGGACCCCCCTTTTCTCAAAGTGAAGGGGAAACCATCTGTAGAGATTTTTAATCCAAGCTTTGATGGTGAAACAGGAGAAATGTGTCCATTTCATCACAAATACAGTTGTTTTTTTTGCCACATCGGAAGGTTTAGTATGCTTTTTGGAAATGTGGGTTTTCACAAAGATCATACGTGTCAATTTGCCCTATTGCTTGCTGCAATCTGTTTATTATCCATTCAGCCAAATACAAAAAAATAAAATATATATAGAGTTCTTTGAGTACATAAATCACAATTTACATCGGTTTTCCAATTAGTTTACATTAGCTATTTTATATTACATTACATTGGCTTACATTAGCATTGACATTACACATTTAGGATTTCATTCAAAACAGAGGGATCTCTCTCTCTGGTCTTTGCATAGGGATACCCTGAAAATAGAGAGCAATTTGGTACAAATATCTAATATCATCTTCTGTTTTTCCTTTGTTATATTTACCATGTTCCTTTCCATTTTGGTAGGCAAGTTCATGTACAGGCAAGTTCAAAGAATGTACAAAAAATAAATGGCAGATGCTATTTTTGTTTAAAAAAACATTTTCCACGAATGCCTACAATAAATCCTTTCTTTTTGGGACAGTCAATATCGCCCTCGTGTGTCTAAATAAAGTCACAGCAATTGTTGGGTTGAGTTGCTCGCCAGGTACCAGGATTTCAGTCCACAAAGTAAATCTATTACATACAGTGTTTCCTTTACACAAAATAAAGGAAACACTTGAGTAAATGAGGAATGCAAAATATATTGAAAGCAGCTGCTTCCACACATGTGTGGTTCCTGAGTTAATTAAGCAATTAACATCCCATCATGCTTAGGGTCATGTATAAAAATGCTGGGAAGGCCCAGTTACCAATTCTTTCAGCTATCATGGCCAGAAGAAGATGACTTTGAAAGAGGGGTGATTGTTGGGACACATTTGGCTGGAGCGTCAGTGATGAAGACTGCTCATTTTGCTGATGTTTCATGAGAAACAGTGGCTAAGGTGATGTTGGCATGGATGTCTGAGGGAATCATCAATTAGGGGCACCTGAGGTCGAAAGCACATGCTTCTTGACAGTGATGTCCGTGCATTGGTTGAAAATGCAAGGCAAAACAGACAAGCAACAGTTGATTGCAAATATAAATTTGGGTCGTGAGAGAGCCTGGAGAGCAGGAGCCCAGCCCTGGAGTCAGGAGAGGCAGCAGCAGGCAAGCAGTGATATGCAGGGATCCAGTTAGCAGACGGCAGGTCACCAGGGAGCAGTGACGGAACCACAACAGGAGAAGGGCAGCTTGTGTTTGCTGGTAGTGTTGAAGGGCATTCCGGCGCACCCAAGTACAGAGCCAGCCGGTCCCAGTGCAGCACTACCACTCTATGCCGCAGGTGCAGCCGGACCAGATAGAGCACGTCCGAGAGCCGGGCAATGATGAGGCTAGGCACCTTCCCAGTCACTGTTTAGCTTCAGCTCTTTCTAGCAGAGCTGTTTGGCGAGCTGGCTTAGCTTGCTTGCTTCTCACATGTTGGCTGGCTGGTTTGCTGATGGACTGTTGTAGACGACGACCATTGATCAACACCTGCATCAATAACTACCCCCAAAGCGGTGAGAGCGTCCAGGCCCAGGATGCAGGGGTTGGCCTGAAATAAATGCTGCCAGCTAGCATGTTAGCTGTCTGGTCCATCTGGTGGAATCTGGTGGAAGCATGGGCCCAGTTGGTGATTTTGGGGAGGAGGTTGTGGCGCACCAGGCTGATAGTGGAACCAGTGTCAATGTAGCACTGGACGAATAGGCTGCAACCGCTGTTTCCTAGGCGGAAAGTGCCTGTGCAGGCTGTGTGTGCCCCGTCTAGGCCAGCTTGTTTTCATTTTCCAACTGCTGTTCATTCGCCTCCTGCCATCTGCGACAGTCTCTGGCGAAGTGACCACGTCTACCACAGTAGGGGCAGGTGGTATTGGAGCGAGGTGCTGCTACCCTGGCTGGTTCTGTCTCGTCATCGCTGCCATCTCCTGTGCCTGTTGCTGCCCGGACCGGTTGGTGTGCTGGTGGCCCGTTATTCAGAATGGCCTCCAGTTCTTCCGCTTTGGCTAGTGGGCTGTTCAGGGTTGCGGGGCAGGCAATGCAGACTTGTTCTCGGAGGTATGGAGGCCGCAGTCCTCTCAGGAAGGTGTCGAGGGCCAGGCTGCCACGGATGTTAGCGGGGTGCTGTGGGTAGGCTTGCTGGGCCAGGCGCTGGACACAGAGTAGTTCCTGTCTCCAGGTATATACAGATGGCTCTAGGTATCCAGATAGTAGCAAGGTGGGATTTGCATTTTGTGTTCTGCAATTACATGTTTTTAGGGGAGGGAGGCTTAATTATGGGATGTCTGTTTTCACAGCTGAGATGATGGCGATATACTGTGCTTTGGAATGAGTTTAGGAAGTCAGGCCACCAGGGAGGTTATCTGCCCTGATTCCACAGCTGTCCTGATTACGGTGCATAACGGACATTCAGTGATGTGATCGTCCTGATGTGATGCTTGACTTGCTGATGCTCTTGCATAGAATACTGTACATAGGGTGGATTCGTGTGGATACCAGCCCATGTGGGGTAATGAGCTGGCACATAGAGCTGCGATGGCTGCCTTGGGGTTAGGAAAAGTAGGGGTGTCCATCTCATATGGCAGGGCCAAGATGAAGAGCAGGATAGGATAGGGGAGGGTCTGGGTCGCAGATGGCAGCAGGACTGGGACACTGAGACAAAAGGGAGACAGTTATATGCTGTCCAACCATCTGTTGGTGTGAGGGGCCCTTCATTTGGGGAGGTAGGCGGGAGGGGGTTTTGCTAATGTGGCTGAGGCTGGGCCACTGTGGGTTGGGGCTGGACTCTTGTTCGTGGGCAAACACCCTGATGGACTATGTACCAGATTCAGGGTCCCAGAGAGTGTCACATGTAATGTTATATTGCGGGATTTATGCCAGGGAGAGACGGGAGCTATATTGCTGTTTAGCAGGCATTGGTGTAACCACATACTTTTTGCGGTCGATGTTGGGACCGACCAAGGATGTCTATAGTGTTATCGTTTGTCCTGGACGTTGTCTATGCACTGGCCTGTGTGCCAGGGTGTAATTATGTATTTGGCTGTAGTGAGACTTTCGTGCCTCTGGGTGGCAGAAATACGCCTTGTGGAGTTTAGACCCGCAATTAACTTGGAAAATAAAAAGGAGAGGAAGAAGCTGCTACTTCCTGTTCCTGGTCGCCATATTGCAGTGAGACAGCGAGTTTGCTTTCGTTTGTATACGCCGGGTTTTTTTCCTTGGAGCAGCCTAACGTTAGACAGAATGTTGTCGGCACAAATGTGGGGAGAACAAGGCAGGATGAAGGAGTACCATTACACAGGACCAGTGGAGCACAGATTCTCACCTTATTCATTTAACGGAGGGTAAGCTAAACAGAAGTAAAGTAACGTGAACTGTTACTTGAACGATGAGAGCAAGCTGAGCGTAGCTAGTTAAACGTTGTTAAAGGCCCGTTTTCCTGCGACTTATAAAGACAACTATAAATTGTTGGCTAGCACTCACACCAACAACAATATCGTTACGGTATACATGTCAATAAAAAGTTACTTCTATTTGCGACGAGAATTAGCTGCTTACAGTGAGTAGACAAGTGTGGTAGTGATGCAATACGTTTTTGCCCGGATCTGCTAACACGGCGGAGAACCAGTAACGTGAATGGGGGAAAAGCTCATGTTAGGTTTTTCGCCCATCTTTTTTTACTAGAAACGCAGAATACGCATTGTCATCTCAGTTCGTTTAAGATACATTTTCATTATTGTTTTAATGTCTACTTTTTAACCTGGTACCAACCATCTTGAAATAGCGTAATTAGTCTCAGCGTCTTGCTTTATTGTAGTGAGTTAATGGCTTTCGTTCTTTCCGTAGGACGGTCCTGGCTGTAGCTGGTGAAGACTTTGCCATTGTGGCCTCTGACACTCGTCTGAGTGAAGGATACTCAATCCACAGCCGGGATTCGCCCAAATGTTACAAGCTGTGAGTAACGTTACAGTACAAACTCTGGGAATCCACCGCCCTGGGTCCTGAATTATAATCATACACATAGGCATGGTATGGTTTTGAGAAAATCTTGTAATATGCCATTTAGAAAGCTGTGTAAAGTGAGCTTTGTATTCTGTAAATGTTGCTTCTTGCTGCATTACATGTTTAGTTACACACCCAATGCAATTTACTTTTATTTAGCGTGATATGTATTGTATATTGTCTCACAGCACAGACACAACAGTCATTGGCTGTAGTGGTTTCCATGGAGACTGCCTCACTCTGACCAAAATCATTGATGCCAGGCTTAAGGTAGGACTGCACTTTCACTTTTAACTGTAACCTGTATTGACTTGATGTCCAACATCATGTAATAAAATACCATTGGAGGCTGTTGTATGCTTTAGGTATGGTAAAATGTGGCTTTAATGAGCTTCTGCTCCACAACAGGTCTGGGCAGAGATAGTTTTTACATGGTACCACCATCACCATCTCTTCAATCTGTACAACAAGAAATTGCTTGTCCTTGATCCCTGCCCCTCATACCTGCTGGCATTTGTGAAGCTAACAAGCACCATTTAAATCTATTTATCGATTTATGAAATGCACCATGACTCATCCTATTAATTATGTATTGTCATGTATACTATGTATTAATGAACATCTTGTAAGTCGCTCTGGATAAGAGCATCTGCTAGATGCTTATAATGGTTTTTTTAAAAGTTAAATGTAAAGCTACCAAAGTACGCAACGGCACCAAAGTCAAAGTACCAATGTTACTTCTCTTGTATTCCCAGATGTACAAACACTCAAACAACAAGACCATGACAAGCAGGGCGATCGCAGCCATGCTCTCCACTGTACTGTATGGCAGACGCTTCTTCCCCTACTATGTCTACAACATCATCGGAGGCCTGGATGAGGAGGGTACAGGGCCTTTTTTAAAATTCATTTTAGGCCCTCTGCACTTGATCTTACCTGGGAATATATTGGAAATTAATAAGGACCGTAAATAACACCGTACCCAGTGGGCAATGTGTCTGAGTATATTAGCATGTAGTGTGTGCGTGCGCGTCACATTAGAGTGTACAGGAAGTCTTAATTGTGGTGTTCTGTCCAGGTCGGGGAGCCGTGTACAGTTTCGACCCAGTGGGATCCTACCAGAGAGACACTTACAAAGCTGGGGGTTCAGCCAGTGCCATGCTACAGCCTCTCCTGGATAATCAGGTAAAGAGCCATGCTGCAGCCATGTAATGACACGGCCATTCCCCAGCCTTGGCATACCATGTGCAGATTTGGGATAGCTTGACACGCATCACTATTGTGGATAGTATGCTCTCACACCAGTCTTCAATAGTATTTATGATTTTAAGGTTTTACAGGTTTTGCTAAATTTCTCCCAATGTCAGTGTTTCATATATTCAAATATCAGATCGTTCAGTGATTCATAGGATTCCCCCCTCACGTCTTAAGGGATACGGTAAGGAAAATGCATTGGCATCTTAAGTGCAATTTCACAAAGCACCGAATGATTTTAACTGCTTCGGGTTTGTGATTGGTCTGAATGCTTCCTTCCTTGTGCAGATTGGGTTCAAGAACATGGAAAACGTGCAGCACTTGCCCCTTAGTCAGGAGAAGGCAGTGCAGCTGGTGAAGGACGTCTTCATCTCGGCCGCAGAGAGGGATGTGTACACCGGCGACGCCCTCAAGCTCTGCATCATTACCAAGGAGGGCATAAAGGAGGAGACGGTCCCCCTGAGGAAAGATTGAGCCGCTCCCACGCACCACAGTCCTGCTGGCCTCTATAATCACACCCTGTCAATGTTTTCTATTACACTGCTTTAACAAGATTAATACAAATAAAAACAATTGTAAAAATACTTCATCTTTTTTCATTATTGACCACAACATTAGGATTGTGTTCATTTTTGGTTGGACTCGTGGTGGTGGTGGGGGGGAAGGGGTAATTGGGAGCGCAGGACAGGAAAAGGCAATGGTAGTTAGGAGTGCCTATTTGTACATTCTGCACAGCAACAGTACTCTGATATGATACTAGGAGACAGCAGCCTGGAAACATCCAGTAATGTGCAGCTGTGAACCTAAAGAGGCAGGATGTAAGGGACTATTTTGGTAGAATCCTGCTTGGGGAGGGAGAGTTTCCGTTGGCAGTTCTGTTCCCATCTCATCGCTGTATCGCTGAAGGCTTCAGCAGACTGGAGCATAGTGGTGCTTTTCCTGGAGAGGACAGAGGAGGATGATGGGTCAGCAGACAGAGTGGCTATAGTAGAGTAACAGACTGATAAGAGGAGTCAGTGGAGGGGAGGGAAGACAAGTTACAAAAGGAGAGATACAATTAATCACATGTGCAGTAATCTACTGTATAATGTATAGATGTACAGATGGTTGTCACAAAACATGGAAGAGGGTTGCCTCGTCCAGCTAAAGCAATGGATCTGTCCAGTGACCAATAGGCTTGATGTGCTTGGATGTTTTAGAAAAAAGAAAAATCAAAGTATGCTCTTAGAAAATGTACAATGACTGAGAATCTAAATATGATGGCTGTATTATTTTTCCAAAAAGTAGCATGATTTTTACACTTGTTTTTGTCAAGGAATAACACAGACTGGGGGAAATGACCAATGTTTTTAACACAATGCAGATAGACATGTCCAGTGCAGGGGCCTCATTTTCTGGTCTTTAGGTCCTGGCAGCACACTGGTTTAGGACTGAGTAGGGTCCAGCTGCAGACCCACAGACTAGTCCCTGGCAGGATGGGTCCCTCCCATGATGACAGATAGCTGCACATACCTAGTAACTTCAGATGGTTTAAATCTCTGTGGAGCTCATTTATTTGAGTTCTTTCAAATGGATTAAGCCATTTAATGCATGTATAACTATTAATTGTGTCAATGAAAACATTCATATCGTGTTCAACATACTAACAGGGCTCAAATATTGCAGGAACAGTACTGTAAAACAAAGTGAAACTGAAACCTTCACCTAGTTATTTTACAGTAACTATCCACTTTCTGTGGTACTAACATGTAACCCAACAGGTAAGTATTCAAGTATGTAGTGCTTATCCGATCTTATCAAGCAAAAGCTTTACTAATGAACCTATTCAACACTACGGAATTCTTAAACATTCCACCTAGTTGCATACGTCCAAACTTTACCAACTAATACCTTTTTGAGTTCGTATTATGAGTATATAATTAAGATCACGGTATCATAAAATCATCGGTAAACTTGTATTTTTGAATGACGCATTTCAAAGTCGAGTTTCAAGTTATTCAAATTATGACTCGTGTAGAGACCTGAGTGGACCATAAATCCAAGACATCCGTTTTTCAGATACCCTGTCAATTCAGCAAGTAAATGTATTGCATTTTAGAGATGTTTTGTGAGAATAAAATGTTTTGGACCAAAATAATTCTGCCTACTTTAAATGACTGCAAATGTTACTGGAATTATAAAGTTACCTTATTAATACGACCAGCAAACCCTACCCAACTAATAAAGAAGAAAAACGCGAAATTGCCGGACCTGATCAGCAATGAGAGGCAACTTCTACCTACACCAGTTTACGGACGATTTCTAAACAAGAACACACATCCGAGATTTGGCATGCTTACACCGGAAGTAGTATGTTCCTAGTGTGAGCTAAACGTTACAAGAGTTCAAATTAAAGCGCACTTTCGTGACTCTTATATACTGTTTTGTGTGGGAGAACACGGTAAGAAATAAAAAAAACTGTACAAAGTTTATTTCCCATGTCTAATGCTGTAAAAAATATTTAACTATATTTCAAGCCTGATCATAGGGGGAAATGAAAACGTTATTGACGTGGTTATACCAGTGCTCTAGCTTGCTAACGTTACGTGCAAGTAGGGGCTATATGGATAAACATGTCTGGCATTTAACGTTACAACATATTTCTGCATGTTATGCTGTCAGGAAGAAATGCTATTTTGTTCATATTCCGATTCACGCGTGTCTGTTTTAAGTTGGTTGTATTGTTTCTTAACGACCAAGTTGGCTCTGCAAGCTAGCTTGCTATGTAATTTGCAGTGTAGTGGCCACCTAGTTAGCTAACGTTCGATTACTTAGAAATATACTTTTGCATAGCTTGTATTTTGTGCCTGTTTTGTGTGATGTGCTCCGGTAAAATAACACATTAAAACATACAATACCGACATGCAAATTATATTTTTCTTTCAGCTTTACCGCCAAGGGCCAATGCCACATTCTCATTCATCTCCGTCCACTGGCTGTGGATAGATTTTGCTACTGGCACGTTAAAAAAAACAAGGGGGCAAAACCATTAAATTCCCTGGGCTTTTTGTTGTTGTTAGCCTCTTAACGAGAACATGGAACAGAACAACAGCTTGCCCCCCTTCCCCCAGGGACTCGCATCTCCTCAGGTGAGCCACAGAATCATAATACAAACCCTTCGGTAGCTATGACACCCAGCCCATTTGTCCTTCCCTGGGTTGGCATTATTTCAAGCCAGATTGATGTAAACAGTCTGAAAAAGAAACAAAGGCCACACCTATTAGGCTGTGTAGCCATAATAAATGCCAGCATCTCCAGTACCCTCAATATTCCTGCCAGCGCACATATTAGCTACCTGTACTGTCAACTAATTTAAACAAATGTGTAAATGGGTCAATTACGTTACGTGTACATTTGTTGTTCAAATATCATATTTAAAAAACCTAATTAATATAAATAAAAAAGATGTTAAATAACTCCTTTCTCACGGCACGGTGGTGCAGTGGTTAGCGCTGTCGCCTCACAGCAAGAAGGTCTCGGGTTTGAATCCAGGCCGGGGGCCTTTCTGTGCGGAGTTTGCATGTTCTCCCTGTGTCCACGTGGGTTTCCTCCGGGTACTCCGGTTTCCTCCCACAGTCCAAAGACATGCACGTTAGGGTAATTGGAGAGTCTAAATTGCCCGTAGGTATGAGTGTGTGAGTGAATGGTGTGTGTGCCCTGCGATGGATTGGCGACCTGTCCAGGGTGTATTCCTGCCTCTCGCCCGGAACGCATGCTGGGATAGGCTCCAGCCCCCTGCGACCCTGACCAGGCTTAGATAATGGATGGATGGAACATAAAAGTAGTTTTAAAATGAATTATTTTCCCTTTTTATATTTTTGCACTTTTGAAAACCTTATTCTTCATTGACCCAAATATACCTAATGTATCAATGGAACATAACTAACACTTCAAATATGAGAAATAAAACTAAATTTGATCACCTTAAATTCCAATAAAAAAGATGAATGTAGATGTATACCCACCCATTGTTACTGTACATGTTAAATTCTACACCATTGAGATTACTTCATTGAAGCGTTGTTAAACCACACTAAGGTTGTCACATTACCCCTAATTGGGGGACCTCTGTATATATTCTCTTTGAACAGTATTCACATGTTGTATTAGACTCATTTCCAGGTGGAAAAAGTCAAAGTACCTTGTGTATTGATTTCAAATTTTGCTCATACCCATGTCCATGATTTTTATGCCCATTTTTATTTTTGATTTCCCATAATTAGACAAAATGGTATTGAGGTAATTGGTACTTTAGATAGAGCTGGCAGGATGTGGCAGCTTTTCCAGTCACTTCCTTGTTAGTTTCCCTTAAAATATAACCAGAGATGTTCCCTCTCTCAGGGTGCGATGACGCCTGGCATGCCGATCTTCAGTCCCATGATGCCCTATGGCACAGGGCTAACGCCCCAGCCTGTGCAGAACACAAACAGCCTGTCCCTGCTGGAGGAGCAGCAGAGGCAGCAGCAACAGGCTGCCTCCCAGCAGGGTGGGGCAGCGGGTGTATCCGGGCAGACCCCCCAGCTCTTTCACTCCCAGACCATGACCACCACAGCCCTGCCTGGCAACACCCCCCTCTACACCACGCCCCTCACCCCAATGACCCCCATCACCCCAGCCACTCCCGCCTCAGAGAGCTCTGGCATTGTCCCACAGCTTCAGTAAGTCCCTCTCCTCAAACATGCCACTACTCAGCTCTGCTCTGTCTTAAACTGAAGCATGTAGATACTGTTGTCCTCCAGAAACATTGCTGTGTAGCCCCATATTATAATATACGCCATTTAGCAGACGCTTTTATCCAAAGAGACTTACAGTAGTGAATGCATACATTTTCAGTATATGTATATGTGTATATGTGGCCCCAGCGGGGATTGAACCCACAACCTAAGTGTTACCAATGCTGTGCTCTACCAACTGAGCCAGAGAGAACCACATTAACACATATTAACCTATCTAAAGGGACATTATCTCCATCTCTGCAGTAATCTTCAGTTTCCCCAGGCACATTTTCTCCATGTACTATTACTGGTTTCCTAAATCCCCATCGAGCACTTGCTATTGGTCAGGTTGCGAGATGGTGGAAGGTGGAAATGCCTTTGGAGCCAGTGAAATTGAACAAAGGCGGTGTTTTTCGGAGCGCATTGACAGTGCTTTAATGACCCTGTATTTTATTCTCGTCAAATACTTATTTGTGTACTTTGCATGCTTTCTATAGGAACATTGTGTCTACTGTAAACCTGGGCTGCAAACTGGACCTGAAAACAATAGCACTGCGAGCTAGGAATGCTGAATACAACCCCAAAGTAAGTAAATCTTCTGTAAGATGCTCACTGTTGGGGAATTTCCTTTTAAGATGGGGAAAAATCAAGAAATAAGTACTCTGAAATAATTTAATTGTGTACCTTTGTTTTATTTTGACCTTAAAAAAAAAATATATATATATATACTAAACCCAACCGTTTGTTTACACATCTCAAATTATTGCTTATAATTTAGGTAAACATACCATTGAACTGTGTTGCATGGACGTGCGATTTAAATAAATTGTAAGGCAGATCTGGCAAATCAGTTCAGTTGCTGGACTCTTTGTGCCTTAGCGTTTTGCCGCCGTCATCATGAGGATACGAGAACCAAGGACGACTGCCCTCATCTTCAGCTCAGGAAAAATGGTGTGCACAGGAGCCAAGAGGTCAGTCTGGCATCCTCCACAGGGTCTTCATGTTTCACGCATATGCAAAAAATATATAAATGAATCTTCACGTTCATGTTCTTTTACCCACAGTGAAGAACAGTCCCGCTTAGCGGCAAGGAAATATGCCAGAGTGGTTCAGAAATTGGGTTTCCCCGCTAAATTTCTGGACTTTAAGATTCAGAACATGGTGGGCAGCTGCGATGTGAAGTTCCCCATTAGGCTGGAGGGTCTGGTGCTCACGCATCAGCAGTTCAGCAGGTAAGCCCCACTGTAATGTGTTATGCTTATTATATAGTTAATTCTATATATTTATTGTATATTTAAGTCTAAACTTAAGTTTCAATCAATTCAATTCAATTTATTGTCATTAAAACAATGTGCAAGCACATAGTAAAATGAAATGTGGATAACCACATTTTTATAAATACATGTATATAAATATCCACACATGGCCACTTTATTAGGTACACCTGTAGACCTGCTCGTTAATGCAATGATCTAATCAGTCAATCATGTGGCAGCAACTCAGTGCATGAAAGTATGCAGACATGGTCAAGAGGTTCAGTTGTTGTTCAGACCAAAAATCAGAATGGGGAAGAAATGTGATCTAAGTGACTTTGACCGTGGAATGATTGTTGGTGCCAGACGAGGTGGTGTGAGTATCTCAGAAACTGCTGATCTCATGGGATTTTCACACACAACAGTCTCTAGAGTTTACAGAGAATGGTACGAAAAACGTCCAGTGAGCGGCAGTTCTGTGGGCGAAAACGCCTTGTTAATGAGAGAGGTCAGAGGAGAATGGCCAGACTGGTTGAAGCTGACAGGAAGGCGACAGTAACTCAAATAACCACGCGTTACAACAGTGGTATGTAGAAGAGCATCTTTGAACCTTGAAGTGGATGGCCTACAGCAGCAGAAGACCACACTGGGTTTCACTCCTGTCAGCTAAGAACAGGAAAGTGAGGCTACAGTGGGCACAGGCTCACCAAAACTGGACAGTTGAAGATTGGAAAAGCACCCCCTGGTCTGACAAATCTCATTTTTACATTTTAGGCATTGAGCAGATGCTCTTATCCAGAGCGACTTACAGTTTATACTGTATTTCTTTACATACAATCCATTTATACAGCTGGATATTTTACTGAAGCAATTCAGGTTAAGTACCTTGCTCAAGGGTACAACAGCAGTGCCCCACCTGGGAATTGAACCTGCAACCATCTGAGTTACAAGCCCAGCTCCCTAACCATTACACTACACTGCCAGCCTCTCGATTTCTGCTGCGACATGCAGATGGTAGGGTCAGAATTTGGCGTAAACAACATGAATCCATGCATCCATCCTGCCTTTTGTCAAAGGTTCAGGCTGGTGGTTGTGGTGTAATGGTGTGGGAAATGTTTTCTTGGCACACATTGGGCCCCTTAATACCAATTGAGCATTGTTTAAATGCAGCCTACCTGAGTCTTGTTGCTGACCATGTGCATCCCTTTATGGCCACAGTCTACCCATCTTCTAATGGCTACTTCCAGCAGGATAATGCGCCATGTCACAAAGCACTCAACATGACAATGAGTTCAGTGTACTCCAATGGCCTCCACAGCCACCAGATCTCAGTCCAATAGAGCATCTTTGGGATGTGGTGGAACTGGAGATTCACAACATGAATGTGCAGCTGTCAAATCTGCAGCAACTGTGTGATGCTATTAAGTCAACATCGAACCAGAATCTCTGAGGAATGTTGCCAGCACCTTGTTGAATCCATGCCACAAAGAATTCAGGCTGGGGGGAAAGGGGGGTCCTACCCAGTACTAGAAAAGCGTACTTAATAAAGTGGCCGCTGAGTGTTTACTGCTGGGCGACAGTGTGTCAGTAGTCATTGTGAGTGCCCTTTAAAGGGCAGGGGTGACAGAGCAGGACTTTTCTGTCTTGATAGTAATGATTACTTATTCTGTATTTTTCAGCTATGAACCAGAATTGTTTCCAGGGTTAATCTACAGAATGATCAAACCCAGAATTGTCCTTTTAATATTTGTCTCTGGGAAAGTTGTGCTGACAGGTGAGTGTAACTTCTTTTTTTTAATGTCATTTCAGTTGAACATGTCCTCTGCACTGGGAATCATGATACAAGCTCATGCTCAATTGTGTTTAGAATAATAATAAAGCTTGACAACTAAAATGTCATGTAAAATAACACTATCAGAATTAAAGATAATACACCTTTTCATTCCTAATGTTGAAAATATTCACCTTTAATGTTTGTTTTCAGGTGCAAAGGTCAGAGGAGAAATCTATGAAGCATTTGAAAATATCTACCCCATATTAAAAGGATTCAGGAAGACGACGTAATCAGTTTGCTGATGGACCTTTTTGCTGCACTGTCATTTTGGCTGATGAACTTGGTGTACATTCTGACCAGTGAGCTGGAAACTTGGGGTATTCAGATGGAACTGATGTGGAAGTGAACCCCTACTCTTTGGCTGGGATTCACATACAGTGAAGGTGTTTCATCGCACCTGACAAGATGTTTTACTTTGGTTTTTAAAAATGATCCATTTAAGTATTTTTAAAGTTTTAAACTCGTCCAGGCATTTGGATGCTTTGGATTTCCACACATTCCTTATACAAACACAATTTTCTTTGGAATAGTAGTACATATTATTTACTAGTTAATTACGTGTATATGTGAAAATTATTTCAGTGAAAGTTGATTATTGCAGTTTGGTGGTTCTATGTTATAACAGTCAAGGTATCAAAACTAGTTTTATCCAGCAGAATACCTGAGCAAACAAGGTAAGTAAAACTCAGTAAATGGTTTGGAAAACTTACTTGCTTGACAATGAAATCCTACAGTGAAAGCAGTGATTTTGAGGTTATTCTACTTTTTATAGATCTTATTTATTTGCTTTATTATGCTTGTGTAGTCATTGTCAAAGTATTAGTCAGAAATCCTATATTTGACTTAAGTGAACTACATCTGAAGCACTTATCTCCCATCTTTTAATTTGATATTTCCATGGTTTTCTGTGTGACTTTGCCATGTACATTTTCCTACTACTTGGCAATTAACACCAAAATGTGATTCTATCCATATGAATGAAAGACCACTTGAAATATTGACATCCTCTCATACTCATACACATTTTTATTAAGTCTTTTTTTGCATTTTAAATGTTTTGCATACGCAAGTGCTTAATAATTGAATGTTTGTGTTCTGTAGTGACAGATCCATGAGACATTCAATACTCAGATTTCTAATAAAGAGCTCAAGCCATTCATTGAACCCGATGGTTCTTGCTTTTTGTATATTTACACCATAAAATTGCAGCTATGACAAAGCATATGCTTGTTCCACTTTATGGTGTAAAACAAAGACTTTCAGACTATGAGCATGTTATGTACAGTGATTCATTTATTGTACCAATGCTTTTCGTATCAAATGACATTGCAAAATGTCAACTGTATAAAGAGTAATGGTTATTAAAATGTCCCTTTAGTAACAGGTCTTCATGAAGCATCCAATCCGATATCTTGTTGGCAGTCAATAGATCTTTACTGGCATGCCGTGCCTCCAGGCTGTCCGGGCTGGTCTCCTGTAAAGTCTTGTTTCCAGATGAATTCTGGGGTGTATCTGTGGCCCTGGTCACAACTGTCCTCACATGAATACACGGCCAGAGTTCCCCAGTCGATGCTGGCATGAGGGCTGTCCAC
This sequence comes from Aldrovandia affinis, assembly GCA_029706075.1. Lineage (NCBI taxonomy): Eukaryota > Metazoa > Chordata > Actinopteri > Notacanthiformes > Halosauridae > Aldrovandia > Aldrovandia affinis. Next base: position 2,337,093 of record JAINUG010000139.1, on the reverse strand, counting down.
TTTCAGATGGTTCAGGAGCTGAGGCATAACCTGGAAGATGCATAACAAATGCAAATACAGGTAAAGGGGCCCAGTGTCCCATTAAAGGCAAAACACTGGAGTCAAGTGTCAGTTGTGGAGATGTTACAAATACCTGAAACTCAAAGATACGTTTGGCTCCACATGGACAGTTTGGGATTTCCTCATCTTTAGGAACATGGTCAGATGAGACCCAGAGAGGAGAGCCACGCCTGCAGTACCGCAACACCTGGAGGATAATAAACCATGTGATAAATCTCTCCGTTGCAATGGTGAGAACTGAATCGTTTCATCTCTGTTGCTGTGGAGAGAACTCTCGTCTTACCTGATGAGGTTCTAATTCAGTCCTCCGTTTGAACTTATGAAACGCGCTGCTGTCCTCGGTCTCATGCATAGCCACGTTGTCTAGTTCCTTCTCATCCAAAGCTGGGGAAGGGATGAATGTACTACTATCAGAAACTGAGCTTGCTAAAGTGGTTTTATTTTTATAATGACACCATGGAGTTTCAGTTACGTGAAGGCAAATCTACACTATACCTTCCCCTCCAACAGTGCTCAACTCCAGGGTCTTCTGTATTTCATCTGCTTCACATTGCTCCTCTTTTACTTGGACCTCCTCAGGTTCTGTTACCAGTTCAAACTCAGGAAAGAGGAATTCATGCTTCAGAAACCCATCTGACCTGGACGTGGCTGCACAAGCAAGACCAGAGAAAATGTCCCTTTGAAGATATGGCATAACTACCAATAAAGGAAGATGCACATTTTTAAGATAAGTGTCATCGGTTCTATCTATTAAAACACTTCCTCTACCCACCATTAGTGCTGCATTCATTCTTGTGTCCCTTTTTCCAGTCCATGACCTGGTGTTCTTTACTGCAGTAATTAGCGGCGTGGCAGCGGGAGCAAGACTTCGGGCCAGGGCAGCCACACACTCTGCATAGTTTAACCCCTGACTGCAAAACATCAGCATCGTTGTCACTTTCCACTGGCCTTTCCTGAAGTGGCGGGTCGTATGGGTAGAAGTCATTTTTCCTTGGAAGCTGGCTCCTGTACACTGTAAGAATAAACTATTTAATTTCGTATTGTCCTTCCTATTTAATAATAGATTAAATTATTTCAGTAGATAACATTAGTACTGTTTAATGAATACTAGTAGGAATTTAGTGAATTTGTAATGCATAGCTGGCTGGTGTAAGGTTAATTGCTAGCAACCAAGCCTGTGTGTGAAACACACTTGCAACACCAAAACCTACCTTTAAAACAGCGATTGTCGTTGCGGGAATAGCAGTCTGGAGTTTTGCAACAAAATACAAACAGTGTTCTGTGAAAACTTCGGTCTTGTCCTACAATCGGTGCGTAAATTTGCAACAGGAACGCTGCAGAGCAATTGCATTTTTCACAGGAAAGAGAGCATGGCAAGTCCGCTTGGCTCAACCAAGCAGGTTTCCCCCCTACTTTACTGGGGAACTGAGAACTCAAAAGCTGCCATTGCTCCGCCTCTTCCAAAAATCCAAGCACAATTCCAGTTTCTGTGTCATTATCGTTCCCCGCCATCGGATTTGTCAAAAAATTAAACTGCTTTACAACATAAGAGGTAATTTCCTGTAAGGTACTTATCTATCTAACCCGAGCAGTTGTAGCTAGTGCGGTGGGCGATTTAGTACTGAGGAACATACATCGCGTTGTAGGGCGTCATACTGCACATGTTCCGCGTTATATATCGTACATGGATTTACTGCTATAGACGGCACAGTGAACGATTAATAATCTAAATGATTTACAGATCGGTGAATCTCCGTCTCTTGACCCCTCTGTCTAGACCGTCAGGATGCATTGTCCCCAGTACAACGTTTTTCTAAACCAGAGGGTTCCGCTTACATTTCGCGGAAGACACCAAACGCGCAGTTTCACTTAGAAATTACATTTTTTTAGTTAATGTACAATAGTTGTTTGCCAGTAAATTTAATAAGATGATGAACTTTTGTTGTGGTATGTCGTTGGGGTGTGGACCATACGCGACGGAAGCGGTCATGAACAGTTTTCGTGTATAACTTAATAACTATATCATATTTAAAATAAAGACAAAAATGAGTGTGAGTCTGTGTCTGTGAGTTATAATTTGCGTGAAACTGGGATGTGCTGCATGGAGTTTCGGGGGGTGCTGAACAGACATTTAATTAGTGCTGACAAAAAAGTTTATAAGAAAAAAACATTGATCCGACTCAATTTAACTAGCAACGCAAGCAAGCGATTTAGCTAGCTAGCTAAAGAAGAAGTAACACATTTCTCACAATGCCGTGTAATTAATTGATTGGTTGTGTTTTTACATTTTCATTGGAAGTGGTTGCATTATGTCAAGTAAACCGACCGTGTTCGTTGCTATGTCTGGGTAAAAGCAGGTAATAGCAGTATTCAAAACAATACTATTGAATCCCCGTTGCGTTATTATAACGTTGTATTTTTTCGTTTCGTATTTCAGCACCCCAAAGTCAAAACATCTTCCCGCGCCTCTGGTGTGGACTGGAAGACAAAGCGCACGCTTGAGGATAAAACGTGTACACGCACGATTCATAAATTAAACCACGAGCCAAACTCAAGTATATCCAGCAGAGGGCGTAATTTGTTCAACATATGTAATGCCACAACAAAGCAATACAGCACATTTGATTCTCAGAAACAATACGAATAAACAATGTGTGCAAACCATTATTTATAATATACCAATTATATAATGTAATTATACCAATATTTATGAACTAATCACAACTGACAGCGTCAGTGTGTTCGACCGGAAAATGAAAGTAAAGGTACCACTTGAAAAATAAGTTAAGTAAAAATTGCCAATCACAGAAAACTCTACTGGCAAGTTATTAAAATATATATATTTTTAAAAACATTTTAAATGATCTGCTGGGGGGTTTTCAGTGGGAGCAAAGATACGCGTTATTGCTGAAGGAATGTTTTTTCAAGGTGCTGGCTGATTATTGGTCAACGAAAATGAAGCAATCTTTCTCTGAGTAGTCTAGAGTTAACAATGATGTCATGCTACTCCAGGGTAACACGGCGAGGCGGGAGTAGGGGACACTAGAACTGTACTTTGATATAACCGACACTGCATGGGACTCTAAACGGAATTCAAGGGGTACGGAAAATCTACTTGTTTGGATTTTTCGCTGCCAGATTGCTTTTATTCTTTTAATGGATTTAAACCAGACACAGACGGGCTATCCGTATGGCAGAGAAGTGTTTTCCCAGCAAGCGAAACGCATCGGAAACTATAGATCTTTGGCATACATCTGTCCCAATGAAACCCCCTCTGGTGTTAGAGTACCAGATCCGAATCGGCTCGGGAAAATTGGATTAAATTGGCCAGTTCCACGTTCGGTGTGATACTGCGATGCCTCCGCAGGGTGTAGGAGAATATAAGTCTGTTTCTGCATCGGACGCGCCCCCGGTTCCTCCACGTAGGGTTCGGAACAGAGATCAGCCCAGAGGTGCGAGGTTTCGGTCCGGGTCTGCAGCTGAGCGCAAGGTTAAGTGTGTCCTCGTCGGTGACGGAGCCGTGGGCAAGACGAGTCTTATCGTCAGCTATACCACAAATGGATATCCAACGGAGTATGTCCCCACTGCTTTTGATAACTTTGCAGGTAATTGGGGAAACTTACGGAAAACCTACAGATCAAACACTATCATATAGCCTACAATGTAAGATCGTTTACGATTGTAAAGAACATTGCTTCCTAATTACATTGTGTAGGCTACGTTTTTTTGTGAAATATATTTTTATAATTCCTTTATTTGAGCAGTTAAGTTGGTTTAGAACATATTACCTTTTACAACAGCGCCAAGAGGTCCAGTGGATAACAAGAGGTCCAGTGGAAATTTCCCATTAAAGTTAAAAGTTTTTCAGCTGCTTTGAATTTTGAACATTTTAAACATTTGTTGATGCCCACTTCGTAGGCTATTTCAGGTGTCTACAGAATGTTAAATTATTTGTATTTTTCAATCTATTTTGGCAGCGTTTTTTATTCTCTGAAATCAGAGATTAAAAAATAAAGCCGTACGTAAAAAAAGCATTTGTGAGACATATGACAACGACAATTTTACATTATATATAATGTATATATATAAATAACGGCGAAAGCACACTGAAAATGAAACATAACCCAGTAACACAAAGCGAGGTAAGTGAACAAGTGTGACTGAAGAGCTAGTCTATGTGTTATAAGCGTTACTCTGTTTGCATTATCATTTAAGCGTCTTTCTGTTTCTGTTTCCCACTGGTCCAGCGGTGGTGGCAGTTGATGGGAAACCAGTGAGACTCCAGCTCTGTGACACAGCTGGACAGGTCTGTCAAACACACCATCCTTTTAATGTTTTACAATTTGAATTACCACTGGAGGATTAAAATCATGTTTAATTGCCACTATAGGGGTACAATGCGGTTTTAAAAGGGGGCAGACCAAACACGACGGACAGTGACAGTAAAGATGAAGGTGTATGGATAGATTTGTGTTTCAGCCTCACTGAGACAAAGTGAGATCATAACAGGTGTGTGTGCGTGCGTGCATGCGTGTGTGTGTGGGGGGGAGAGGGGTTTAGTATAAACAATGGTTATGGATTGATTTTTATGGGGCGTATGGTGAAGGGCTGGTTTTGATGGGAAGCATTATCATGATGAAGGATTGGTTTTGAGACTGTGGAGGAAGCATATTGAGCAGTATTTTGAGTCCTGACACAGCTGGGGTTAGTCAGAGGAAACACAAGATGAGTGTGTTCTGGAGGAGGTGAGGAGGTTGGAAAGAGAGCAGGAAGGCAACAAGCCAAGACAGCTTTGGAGCAGCTCTGTCTAGACACAGTGAGATCTGGGCTGGGGGCAGCAAATCGGTCCAGTTATCCCTGGAGCACTAAATGTGAGTCACTACAGACAAAGGCCAAGTACAGAGAGAGCAGTTAACACGACACCAATACCATAATTAGCACGTTTATCATTGGTGCTGCTCTTCCTTTGGAGATGATCTCCGCTTAAAAAATAATTTTTAACCATGATACATGATGGCAAATATCTCCAGAAATCAAAGTATTTTGGTAAAGATATTCAGCTGATAATGTAAAGTGATCCAGAGGCTCCACGAGGCCCTGTTCAGCCAAACCACAAACACATGCGGACGGGGAGGTGAAAGGACCGGATCCAAAGCAGAGGAAGTAAAAGACAGTTGATCTCAGCTCAGGACTGTCAGTTGATACACAGTGCTCATTTAATCTGGTGAAGAACCAAGGAAACAGACACAAGATGGATGATGTCATTGATTTCAGTTGAAATCTCAGCTCTGATAAAAAAGGAAAGGTGTAGTCCCTCATGGTGCCGAAAGCATCGGAGCACTATGTGGAAAATAACACTGATCAGTATTTCCACACTCTCTGGCTAGAGCTGTTTCTGTGTGTTTTGCATATAAAGTGTTTCCAGGACCGTTTTTTTTTTCATTCACTGACGGTGATGAGATAAATTGCCTACTAAAACAACTCTAATTACAGACCCAACCATTCAGAAATGAATGGAAACCCCTCTCCTTCTCCTTGAGGAGGGAAACAATTAACTATCCTTTCAGGAAGCAACAGGGACACAAAAAAACAAGGGGGGGGTAAACAGTAGCTAGAGGTATCTTGCCTTTGCTTCTATGACCGTGGAGATATGAATGTTTGATATGGAATAGCTGCAACATTGCATAACTCCACAGATCAAAGGATTAAAGACACATTGCTGTAGATAAGAACTCACACTGGCGTCAGTGGTCCACCGGTTTGGTGTTTATCACCTTGAGTGCCTGTAATCTAGCAATTTACACAACTCTGTTCTACTTCTGTTCCTCGGATGGCCTTTTCCTCTGAGTTTATCTGCCTCTTCCACATGATTTCTAATCATGATGATGATCGTATAGAATATGACACTTCAAAGCTGTGCTCCTTAATTTGTGGTTTCATGTCTCAGGACTCAGGGGATGTTGCATTATGGGACAGGAATTTTCTCATTATATGATCAAGATTCTGCTGCATTGTATCATGAGAATCTTTCAAAACCCACCCTGGCTCAAAATAACAAATATTGCACAAATTGTGTGGTTGTATACTGTGCAATACTACATATACATGATTTACATTTACAAGTCTTACAAGAGTTATATAATTATCTCTCTCTCACTTACACACACACACACACACACATACAGTCAAGCTGGAAAGTCTGCACACCCCTTTAGATTAAGATTCATTTTTTGTCCCAAAATTCTACACAAAATAGCCCATAATGACAGTTATTGGGTTGGGTTCTTGGTCACCTCCCTGACCATGGCCCTTCTTGCCCGGTTACTGAGTTTGGCCAGACAGCCAGCTCTAAGAAGAGTTGTGGTGGTTCCAAACTTCTTCCATTTCACAATGATGGAGCCCACTGTTCTCCTGGGTGCTTTCAATGCTTTAGCACTGTTTTTATACCCTTCCCCAGATCTATGCCTCAACACAATTCTATCTCGGAGGTCTACTTTTGGAGAGTTACCCTAGGACTTCATGGCTTGGTTTTTACTCTGACATGCACTGTCAACTGTGGGACCTTATATAGACAGGTGTGTGCCTTTCCAAATCATGTCCAATCAATTGAATTTACCACAGGTGGACTAGAGTCAAGTTGTAGAAACATCTCAAGCAGTATCAGTGGAAACAAAATGCACCTCAGCTCACTTTTGGGTGTCATATCAAAGGGTGTGCACACTTGTGTACATATTATATTTTACATTTTGATTTTTTATAAATTAGCACAAATGTGTAAAAACCTGTTTTCACTTTATCATTATGGGATATTTTGTGTAGAATTTTGCGACAAAAAATGAACTTAATCTATTGTAGAATAAGTCTGTAACGCAATGAAACGTGGAGAGGGTGAAAGGGGTGTGCAGACTTTCCGGCTTGACTGTATATATATACATATATCCTATGTTAATGAATATGCATTTGAAGATTTGGAGGTGTGTATGTATTCAGTAAAATGTTGACTATATCATCATCACCCTATTATACCATTAATAATTTACCTAAATTACAATGGCATGTGTGTGTCGAACTGCTGTTGATCAATGCAATTGCAGCAGGTTGGAAGCTCTGACTAAATGTTTTGTTGATGATCATGTGATAGAAGCATGAGCTGTGCATGCATGATGCTGCATCACCAATAGGGGGAGCAAACGCTGATCCTCTCATCCACCTTGTCAGGAGGACACTGCGTTTCAGACACACACGACTTTGTGAAACAAAGACATAACAAATAAAGATATAGTGAATACAAAATAGTTGAATTATTTAAAACTCCAGTCCTGTTAGTAATTTTTGAAAAATAGAATTTCATATGCTTTTCTTGATGGGCAAAATTCACAAGCCAAAGTTCCAAATTTACTAGAAACTTTCCGCCCCTTTGCATAGTATAGTTTGCCCTATACTACACTAATGAAACTAACACAGACAGTTCAGCTCAATCAAATATCATTCATTTAAAGCTCTGCTGGAAGGAAAACGAATAAATCGGTCCCCAGGGCCATAGTTTACATACACTGGTTCAGCTTGTATATGTGTACAATATGTGTCTGTTTTTGTGTGTGTGTGTTGTTGTGGGTGTATGTGTATGTGAGTGTCAGAATGGGAACTTGTGGACAGTGTGTTTGTATGTGTCTGTGTGTGTGTTGTGATTCATATTACAAACTACTTTTATATCACGTCTAAGCATTTTACTATCTTGCTGTAGCCAGTGTGTGGTAGCATTGGGTTTTGATGGGTCATGTAAGCAGGTGCTTTCTTTTGACCATGGTCAGGTTTTTATCAACTGCAGGTGTGTGCAGGCGTAACCAATCATTGTCTTATGCTCCTTGCCCTGCAGGATGAGTTTGACAAGCTCCGCCCCCTCTGCTACACCAACGCCGACGTCTTCCTGCTGTGCTTCAGCGTGGTTAGTCCCGCCTCTTTCCAGAACGTGGCGGAGAAGTGGGTGCCGGAGATCCGGCGGCACTGCCCACAGGCGCCTGTGGTGCTGGTGGGCACGCAGTCGGACCTGCGGCAGGACGTCAAGGTGCTCATTGAGCTCGCCAGATACCGCGAGCAGCCCGTGGACCCGCAGGAGGCCCAGCTCCGCGCTCAGGACATCCGGGCGGTCTCCTACGTGGAGTGTTCAGCACTGACGCAGAAGAACCTGAAGGAGGTATTCGACGCCGCGATTGTGGCCAGCATCCAGCACAGCGATAGCCAGCAGCACCTGAGGAAGAAGACACCCCACAAGATGAGGAAGCTCTCAGAGTCGTGGTGGAAAAAGTACTGCTGCCTCGCGTAGCCCTCGCTGGGGAGCCGTGTCAGCTCATACGCTGGAGGTTGAGATAGCAGGAGTTTGGATGGGGGGTGCTTGTGCTTGGGTTAGGGAGGAGTGTGATGATTACCTCATTAAAACCACCCCTACCATAGCATAAAAAGAATAAGAGACTGCTTGAAGATATACTACATTGATGTCATTCCCCCTTCTCATCCTCTGTGGAGAACAATCCTCACTGTGATTGTCATTGAACAGTACATTTATACTACGTTGGCTGAACAGTTTGACCGAGACGTAGGTGACGTTGTTGCTGTTGACGACCTGGTTTTCTTCGACCTGAACCATAGTTTGGAGTTTGGAGCGTTGTTTTTTTATAGCCAATGCAAGAAAAGTCTTGAAGTTAGATGTAAGACTTGTAATTAATTGTAGTCGAGTTGTCTACCCTAACATGCTGTGAGTGAGGTTATCTCCTCGCCTAAAATTAGTGCCTAATTCAATACCATTTCCAGACAATACTAGTTGGAAGCTGCCAAACTAGGTGCCATATTTGTATTTTTCTGTACTAGTCTTAGAGCAGCCCTCTGAGATGTCCAGATGATTGCCCTTATAATGTGTAGTGTGCATTGTACTGAAGCCATGGTGATCTGTAACATTAGGTGGTGTTGCACGGTCCTCGTTGATATCTCTATACTTTTCAGGGGTGCTGAATGATCCCCCCCAAACACAGTGAAGCTAGCTAGTGATCTGCTGGGCTGGGAATTACAAGAATATGGAATTGGCTTAACCTCAAGCAAATGTGTGTTAGGGTTTGTGAACGAAGTCAAGATTTCATATGTCAGGGAGTACAGGCTCTGGTATCTGGGAAAACACTGGGTCCATTAGGATGATTTTTTAGATCATAACTTAATTTATCAGATGAATATGTTCAGACTTGACCCTATCAGGGATCCAGCCATTGTTTTATTCTTGTGATGACTGGCGTCAACTTAATCCTGTCAATAATAACCTTGGGTAGGCTGCTGGTTGGTTATTTCTATGAACTGCACCATTTTACAGGGTACAGGGAGAATGGTTATTGGAGTGCTAAAATCTTGAAATGTGCAGCTGTGTAAAACGGTGAGGCCGTGTTTATAGTTGAGCGGATTGTTTCCCCACATGAAGCAATGAACAAGCCAAGATGCAAAGTGTGTACAGATGAGCATTCCTTTTTAAGAATTTATTTTAAAGATTTGTTTATGCAGCCTGCTGTTTACGGTTTACACATCTGCGCATAGGGGATTGTATTTGAAAGGATTATGAAATATTGTGAGACTATCCTTAAACCCATTACTGAGACACAGCAGTGGTCATAGTTCACCCTCCTGTATGAAACACACATTGCTTAATGTGAATATATGGCTACAGTAAGCAGAACAGAGTTTAATGTCAGTGTTTGTTTTATTTCTGCACTGTATTACAGACTTCAGTAATCTGCTTCCTTCTCTAATTTCTATTGGAAATGTTATTGTCTAACAAGCCAGGGTCAACCCATATAAATGCACTGGTCTCATGCGCTCATACTCTCAATGGTTGTACAGGGTAGAGTGGCCAGAGACTCTAAGTACAACACAATACCCAGGAGGCACACACACACACACACACACACACACACACACACACACACACACACACACACATACACATACATACAGTGCCCCTTTAAAGTCTACATCCCATCTCAAGGATTTAGCCTTTTGTTGCCTTACAGCCTGAAATTAAAGCATATTAAACAGACTTTTTCCACCTTTATTTGCACAGTTTACCCTATAACTCCCAATTGAAAAACAAACGTTTGAACATTAATTCAAAATAAAAAACTAGAATAACTTGGATTGATAAATCTACATCCTGCTTATCATATCAATTGTAAACTAGCTCAGGGGTAACCAATCACCTTCCAAATCACACACCAAGCTAATTGGCCTCCTTACTTACTTACTTACACCTATTACCCCGCCTGGGGCATAGGCCGTCAACAAGAGTCCTCCAAGCATCCTGGTCCTGGGCCAACTTCTCCAGCTGTCCCCAAGAGTGGCCCATCCTCTTGACATCTGCCTCCAAGTCTCGACGCCAAGTGTTTCGTGGTCTACCTCTATTTCTCTTCCCTTGGGGGTTCCATTTGAGGGATTGTCTTGTGATGTTTAAGGCTGGTTTACGGAGAGTATGACCGATCCATCTCCAACGCCGTTGGAGAATCTCTTCCTCTGCTGGCTGCTGTTTTGTTTGTTCCCATAGGGCTTTGTTGCTGATGGTGTTAGGCCAGCAAACCTGGAGGATTCGTCTCAGGCAGGTGTTAATGAAGGTTAGAATTTTCTTCATAGTGGTGGCAGTGGTCCTCCATGTCTCGGCGCCGTATAATAAGACTGACTTCACGTTGGTGTTAAAGATTCTGATCTTGGTTGTGATGGAAAGGTCTCTTGAGTTCCAGATGGTTTTTAGTTGGATAAAAGCTGCTCTGGCTTTGCCAATTCTGGCTTTGACATTGGCATCTGTTCCTCCTTGCTTGTTGACCATGCTGCCCAAGTAGGTGAAGTCGTCTACCTCCTCCAGTACTTCCCCTTCCAGCATGATGGGTGGTGTGTTCTCAGCATTGACCTTCATGACCTTGCTCTTCCCTCTGTGGATGTTTAGCCCCAGACGGACTGAGTTGTTTGCAATGGTGATGGTCTTTTCCTGCATCTGCTGCTGGGTGTGCGAGAGAAGGGCCAGGTCGTCTGCAAAGTCAAGGTCTTCTAGTTGGGTCCATGGCGTCCATTGTATGCCATTTCGCTTCTCTGCCGTCGATTGCTTCATAACCCAATCTATAGCCAGCAGGAACAAAAATGGTGACAGCAAACAACCCTGTCTCACTCCTGTTTTTATTTGGAAGACATCAGTGGGTTGACCGCCATGGATTACTCTGCAGGTCATCCTCGCACGAGTTCTTAATGATGTTGGTGTACTTCTCTGGCACGCTGTAGTGTCTGAGAAGCTTCCAGAGGGTCGCTCGATCAAGACTGTCAAAAGCCTTTTCGTAGTCAATGAAGTTCACGACTAGGGGTGAATTCCACTCCAGTGACTGCTCCAGGATTATGCGCAGAGTTGCAATCTGGTCTGTGCAAGATCTGCCCTTGCGGAAGCCAGCCTGCTGATCTCGTAGCTGTGGGTCCACAACGTCCTTCATCCTGTCCAGTATGATCCTATTGAATACTTTGCCTGGGATGGATAGTAGTGTAATCCCTCTGTAGTTTGCACATAGGCTCAGATCACCCTTCTTTGGTAACTTGATGAGGCAACCCTCCTTCCATTCAGATGGGATGTGTTCTCCTTCCCATATCTTCTTGAAGAGAGGATGTAATAGCTCTACTGTGGTCTCGATTGGCCTCCACCTGTGTTCAATTGTAGTGATTTTGTTACTTAAGAATAAAATCAGCTGTTCCTAGAGGATTCCACTGCTGGGTAGTGCATTTCAGAGTAACGAATCCACCATGAGCAATTTTTATTTTATTTTATTTTCACAGGAATAAAAACATTGTTTAAAAGGACAAACAAAGTCTTAGGCCCAACTCTGATAATCTGTTTTTCAGTGGGTTCCTGCCTGCAGAGAGAGGAAAAGGGAAAGTGTGAATTATGGACAGGGAGGATAAGCAGAAAAAGAGAAACATTTCAACAAAATTAGGTAAAAGAAAAGGGAAGTGAAGAAAAGTACATGCGATAAGAGAAATATAAATAAAGATGGAGAGATGAAAGGGGAAAAATATATATATATTTTTAGCAACAAGGAGTTTTCAAAAGAACTCCGGGATAAAGTTGTGGAAAGGCGCATATCAGGAAATGGGTATAGAAAGATTCCAAAGGCTTTAAATGTCCCTTGGAGCATGGTCAAGACCATAATTAAGAAGTGGAAGGTGCATGGCACCACCAGGACATTTCCTAGATCAGACCGTCTGTCCAAGTTGGATGACTGAGTAAGAAGGAGATCAGAGAGGCCACCAAGAGGCCAATGGAAACTATGAAGGAGCTACAGGACTTTATGGCAAAGAGTGGTCAATGTGTGCATGTGTCAACAATACACTAAGTTCTCCACAATTCTGATCTGTATGGTAGGGTGGCAAGAAGGAAGCCACTACTCAAAAAAGTCCACATTCAGTCCCGTTTGAGGTATGCAAAAAATGACACTGAAGATTCTGAAGCCATGTGGCAAGAGGTCTTGTGGTCATATGAAACCAAGATATAACTTTTTTGCCTAAATGCAAAATGGTACATTTGGAGAAAACCCAATACAGCACATCACCCAAAGAATACCATCCCTACTGTAAAGCATGGTGGAGGCAGCATCTCCATCTAAAGAAAGTTAGGGTTTACAGTACAGATGCACAATAGTAAGAGTGTTCCTGCTCACTAAACGCAGTGGGAAAGGTGTGCTAGGCCCAGAGTGTATAATGTACTGATTCAGTCTTTATTCACAGTTATATGTAAAACCTCAGCTAGGATTTTACTCATATTTATATTTATTAAGGACACCATTTTGGAAAGGCTACAGACGATTCAAATCAAATAGAACTTCAAGCAAATGTATGAATTATTTATCTGTGGTTTACAGGAGTAGTTTGTTACAATGGCAGATTATGAAAGTGATACAGGGGCTCTAGAGGGTTCATCGGTGGTGTGCACAAGAGTGCTGTCCCCTGGAATGGGCTGTTAAATGACCAGCAGGTCGATGGTTTTGTGAATGTGAGGAGCAGGGAGGAAGTGTAAAGTTGCTCATTTAAAGGGTGCAAGCACCATAGGACTGGTGACATCTTCTCAATGTATGTGGATATAATTCAGATGTCTTTTACATTTTACAGTGTGACATTCTCAAATAGCAGGGGGTATTTTCTCATGTGCCCCTCACAACAAGACTCAACTTCATAAAACTTCAGTTTGAGTCCACAGCTGTGATTCCCGGAAAATTTAGAAGTTAAAGGATCCATTTTCGGGAGCCAGTAGGGAATAGGAGGATTGGAATAACAGCCTGCAGTCACTTTCAGGCCAGAACAAAGAACTGTCTGTATTGTGTTACCTATGTGAAAATAAAGAATGTTTGTATATGTGCTGGAGTTTGTGTTCATGAAAAGCCCAGCATTGTGCTGGGCCGTGCCTGTCCCAAAGTATCACTCACTTCCTGTAGTCCATTAAGCCCTTCACAAGAAAAGTATGGAAATAGAAGTTCATTTTTCATCATCAGTATCAGAGAAAATTTTGTTTAATTTAAAATGGGTCAACAACTGAATAATTGCATAATTTCTGAGCAAAAAAACCATTGCGATATTTAAGTGGAAAAAATATGGGCTTTACTTTCAAATTCAAAGTAAAGCCCATATGGGTCAATATTAGGAAAAGGGAGCATTTCTTATGTGATTGATTTGTTTCTACGCAAAGGTGTAGAATCGAACTCACAAAGTTTTCAACTACAGCAGCCACACTGCTGCTCATAAAAAGACCTCCAACAGATGTGTAAATCTTTCTCAGAGAGAGTGTGAACAACGGCTCAGTGAACTTTACATACAACTGAGCAGAAAGGGAAACAAATCCCACACAATAAGCCTTTTGCTCCAGTGCTGGAGAAGGAAATCTGCAGATATAACAAAGCTATGATTTCTAAGCGGCTCCAGCTCGGAAGTTGAAAAGCGCATTTGGGAAACTCCCGGTCAACACAGATAGGAAAATGTGATTAATTTGTGTCACAATCTGCTGATTGAGGGAAAAACGGCAATGACCCGTAGAAGGGTTCACAGCTCACAGAGCTTGAAATGAACACATTTCCATCTTATTTTCACTAAATAATGACGAAGATGACAGGCCACCATCCCCATGCAGCCACCAAGTTAGATAAACATACTATGGACATTAGGGTTGTCACACATTCGCTTGCTTGCAATTTTGATCCACTTAATGAGAAAACCTGGCAGTATAAAAATCTGTTAAATATATCAATGTTTAGGGGTCGTGCACAGTGTATTAATAATCCTATTTATTAGGGTGCGTCAAAAAACATTTGGGCTGTAGAGTTGTTAGAATGGTTTCCCTTGGGGCCTCCCGTGTGGTCTAGTGGTTTCAACGTCCGATGCTGGCCACGGTGACCAGGGTTCGATTCCCCCGTCAGCTCTGGCCGGGAGTGCCATCGGGGCAGCAATTGGCTGTCCGCCCCAGGGAGGGGGGAAGGGAAGCCGACACAGTTCGCTGCGTACAGGAGTGGTTCTGGGGTTCCGGAATTACAGTCGACAGCTCAGCGAGTGCTGTCTCGGAAGAGGCAGCGCTTCGCCTTTGTCACTGCCAGTCACAGGACTACGGCAGTAACCTACGAGGGAGGGGATTGAACTAAGCACAGCGGGCGTAATTGCCTACCAAATTGGGAGAAAGACGGGGGAAAATAAAAAATAAAAAAAGGTTTCCCTTGGCGGGCGCTAGCTTATGATGCAATGGGGGTTGCATGGGATATAGCGAACTGTAATGGCTGAATAAACACACTGCCTGTTACAAGCCCTGTGTCAGCTCCATATTTAAAACCTTTGACACACTACAGGGGCACAAACTGTTATTGGATCTGGCAGGCAGTGGGCAGGCACATAGTTAATATTAATAACAGTTGGACCACAGAACAGGTTCTATGCGTGAGAAAGAGAGAGGGAAAGAGAGAATGTGGGGAGAAGGGGGTAGCTCTCACCTTTCCAGACAGAAGTTCATAAAATCAGCTGCTCTGGACCATTGTGGGATCCTGCCAAAAACTGAAGCACAAACCATTATCATGGCCTCGAAACACACAAATAATTGTGTGCAGCTGTTTGCAAATACAAGGGCTGGTTCTTTTATTGAGCCGGGTTTCCCTGTTAAGCCTCCCCCTTGCTTTTTTCCTGTATATTTTTCTCTTGAGAGCGATGGGAGTGGTTTGTGTGTTTGGTTCAGAGAGTTTACTGTACAAGAAAGAATTCAAAAGCCTCCTGCTCAGCGTGCCTTTAATAGTATTTTACAGCATTTTAGCACAAGTCCCCAACGCTGGCCCTGATCTAATCTCCACACCGCCAGTGAAATTGTCCTCGTATCTGGGCCAGGAAGGGTTTTTTTTGCAGTCTAAAAAAAGTCTGACATGGAGCTTTGTAAAACATGGCGTTTTGCACAAGTGGAGTAACTTTCAGGGAATGGTGCATGTGAAATCTGATAGCATTCTTTGAAAGACTAACCACCTGCCCTCTTCTCAAATCTGTAAACCTGCCCATTCCAGAAGGCTAGTTAGCATCTCCCAACAAAAATGTTGGAATAGGTACAACAACAACAGCTGCACAGTAATTACCAGGACCAAGACCTACATGTAACTGACAAAATAAAGGAAACACTTCAGTAAATGAAGGGTGGCTCTGTTATGGTGTGGGGTGCATTATCCTGGCATGGTTTAGGCCCAATGAACCCCTTAGAGGGGCAAGGTAAATGGCAAAAAATACAAAGCCATTCTGAGTGACCTATCCTATGGTGAAGCATTTTCATCTTGAAGGGAGTGGCCTCTTCCATGATGACAATGCCCCATCCACAGGGTGCAAGTGGTTACTGAATGGTTTATGAGGTTGAAAACAATGTAAACCATATGCCATGGCCATCTCAGTCACCAGATCTCAACACCAGATCTTGAACACTTATGGGAGATTCTGGAGCGGCACCTGAGACAGCATTTTTCATCACCATCAAGAAAACACTAAATGATGGAATTTCTCATGGAAGAATGGTGCTGCATCCTTCCAATAGAGTTCCAGACATTTGGATCTAGGCCAAGGCGCACCAGCTGTTCTGGTGGCTCGTGGTTGCCTAATGTTCTATTAAGACACTTTATGTTGGTGTATCCATTATCAAGGTGAATAAAACTGGGCTGGCCAATATATAATTTCTAAAGAGATGTAAGTTTGGAAATGGTACCAAGAGCATCACAAAGATTTCAGTTTTTGCTGACTGCGAGTAGGAAAGGAAGGCAATTTCTAAATTAAGAAATAAATGCATATTGCCATGGGCACAATAAATGTGTTCAGTATTATCAACAAATGACTCTTGGACTATTTTATCACTAAAACATGGATATAAACATATATTTCCATTTGTCTTTTTCCCCGGAATTGCAGAAACAGATTTGACTCTCTTGCTGATCGGTGCCATATCACCTTGCTTCTTACATGTTTACTTATCTTTAATTAAAAATAGAAGCTTTTAGGCCTCCCGCGTGGTCCAGTGGTTACAACGTTCGACACTGGCCACGGAGACTGGAGTTCAATTCCCTGTCCCAGAGTCGGCTCTGGCCGGGAGCGCCACCAGGGGCGGCGATTGGCTGTCCGCCCCAGGGAGGGGGGAGGGAAGCCTAAATGGCCTAAAGGGAAAATCAGATAAAATCGTAAACAAAATCTTAACAAAATAAATAAAATAGAAGCTTTTACATGTACTTTCTGTTTTATATTTTTAGTCATAGATATCTTCAAATAAAATTGACAAGAAAAAATATATTTCTTATTCTGACAAAAATTAAGGGCATAGTGCACGTGGCAGCTTGCTGTAAAGTTGTGAATCTGTTATTATGTTTGTGGAAATAAGAAGTTTAGGTATCCTAATGTTTCTTAAGATGTGTCTGAACCAAATCCAAATCAATATTTTTGAGATGGTATGTTGGTGTTTTATTTTACCTCTTTTAATCTCTTTTTTTCCTTATTTGTAGGCTTTCCAACTTAAAAAAACGATGTTTATTTTCTTATAACTTAATGTAATGTTAAATGGAAAGCATTATAAAAAAACTCACAACTGCAACTAGGCCTGTTTCATTTATGTTCGTCATGCAGTAGGCCTACATGCATCACCCTGGAGTGTGCATCACAAACCACCTGGATATTAATGGAGTGGACCCCCTTCCAATTCACATAAATGATACCGTGATCAGATGGTGCGCGCAACTGCACATGTGTGCAGGGAATCCACATTGCGTATAAAAATCCTGTTTAGTTCTCTGCTGGCTGTCGGGTGTAGGAAAAGTAAGAAACTAATTTGCATGTTGGACAAGACTGGAAGAAACTGCATGTACAGCCGAACTGATAGCCGTCTGGCAAACACCGGCTACCAAACCCAGGGTATCGCTCACGGTATTGCCTTCGGCGTCCAATTATGTACTCAATTTTCTGTAGTGCAAATGGAAAGAATAAAACCCTTTCACATAAGAAAAAAAATGTGCATACAAACATATATTTATTTAACATGTGTATCTTACTGAACGGTAGCGCTGGATAGCCTGCTGGCTTCAGTCTTTCATGTCCATGCATTGAATAACCACAAGCTGTGGTGAAATAGTTTTTAGCTTAATTGATTACGCTTGCAAGTTACCCATGGATTGGACGATTTGCCTCAACGTGGGGGGAAATTCACAATATTCACAAAACATTCTCATGTGATTTCAGATAACCTTATGTTCATATGTGCGCATCAATAAAGTCACCAAATTGCACAGAGCACCAGTGTTTGCGCTAAGAGGTGGTCTAGTTGGACGTTAACACAAACTCATTATTTGACACCAAACTTGCATAGCATCGACTGTTTTCATAGTCACACCCCCTATTGCACTGTCCAGCCCATAGTCGCGCAAACGCCTTCATTGCGCACCATGAAATTGCCAAACTCGGCGGAGACGGGAAATATTCAGTTTGCGACAGACGGAACTGGCAATTCGCCAGTGCTAGGACATAACGCCGCTTAGCGCCGGCACGAAAATAGGGCCCTTAGTGTTAAAGGTCAATGGCCTCTGGTTTCCATGTTTTTAAAGATATCAACTTCAAATGTGATACACAGGTAGATACCTGAGTGGAGTGTCCATTTAACTGGTCACGCCAAAATTTGTCCGGGTGCTCAGGAATGTGTCCGGGTGATGTCATTGGAATTTTGGACTGTAGTTGCTATGCCAACATGACGAGCTCGCATTCCTGAGTGATAAAACCCGGAAGAATAATGTGTCCGGTTGCGAAGAATGTGTCCGGTCGAAATTCTTAAACGTTAAATAATTCTTAAATAATTAAACGCCATTACATTACAGCTAGGTGGCTAGCTACGAATAAGCACTGCTTGCTCAGCTGTACAACTAGCTAGCTGGCTAGCACTAGCTAGTGTTAGTGATGCTAGGTATTTCACTAGCCATCTAAGCAGGCGATCCATGTATTATATTCGTAGCTAGGCGGCTAACTTAGCTGAACAGATAATGCATATTATTATCTTCGTAGCTAGCTGGCTATAAAATTCATATATTATGTTTGTAGCTAGCCAGCTGGCTAGTTGTGCAGCTGAGCAAGCAATGCTTATTCGTAGCTAGCCACCTAGCTGTAATGTAATGGCGTTTAATTATTTAAGAATTATTTAACGTTTAAGAATGACGAGCTCGCATTCTTAAACATTAAATAATTCTTAAATAATGAAACGTCATTACATTACAGCTAGGTGGCTAGCTACGAATAAGCATTGCTTGCTCAGCTGTACAACTAGCTAGCTGGCTAGCTACGAACATAATATTATAATTATATAGCCAGCTAGCTACAAAGATAATAATATGCATTGTCTGTTCAGCTGTACAGCTAAGTTAGCTGGCTAGCTACGAATATAATATATGGAAGTCATTACATTACAGATAGGTGGCTAGCTACGAATAAGCATTGCTTGCTCAGCTGTACAACTAGCTAGCTGGCTAGCTACGAACATAATATATGAATCTTATAGCCAGCTAGCTACGAAGATAATAATATGCATTGTCTGTTCAGCTAAGTTAGCCGCCTAGCTACGAATATAATACATGGATCGCCTGCTTAGATTGCTAGTGAAATACCTAGCATCACTAACACTAGCTAGTGCTAGCCAGCTAGCTAGTTGTACAGCTGAGCAAGCAATGCTTATTCGTAGCTAGCCACCTAGCTGTAATGTAATGGCGTTTAATTATTTAAGAATTATTTAACGTTTAAGAATTTCGATGACATCACCGGGACACATTCTTCGCAACCGGACACATTTTTCTTCCGGGTTTTATCACTCAGGAATGCGAGCTCGTCATGTTGGCATAGCAACTACAGTCCAAAATTCCGATGGCATCACCCGGACACATTCCTGAGCACCCGGACAAATTTTGGCATGACATCGCCACCATCAGACCAGTCCGCTATGACAAGTGTGTTTCACAATATTCAAAATCGATCGGGCGGAACTTATGGGTCTTTGAGGCAGATTTGTTCCTTTTGAGAAGAGGCACTTAAATGCAAAATGTCATGACTCTAGGTTCAACGGGGCAGAATTTATGCATGTTTGAAAATCAACTGATCCGCCATCAGGCCAATTGGCACCATATTCACTGTGTGTCCATTGTGGCATGTGCCTTCTACCATCCTGCCAAGATTAATAAAAAGTTATCAATGCCTTATGACTGAGAAAAGTAGTGGAAGAAGAAAAAAAGATAATAAGAAAACTAACAATTACAATAGGGTTACAGGGCCTTCATTGCTTGACCCCCACTAATGATTTTAACTGAAGCTATACCTTATTGAATATGTGCCCATCTCAATTTGTAACAGTTCTGTAAGCCTTCCATTTTACATTCTTTCCAGGGCTGCAGGGTTTGTGATCATTATTTCCAGTCCCTACTGTTTTATCCAAGTTAGATGGGACATGATGGAATTACACTCTGTGTGGCCACATTGACCCAGATACTTTGTGCAGCTGGAAACCTGAACCTGGAGAGTGTGACAAAAGAGAAAAGTGAGTGGATATTAGCTGTCAATCTGAAACCTTTGTGAAATGAAATGAAAAGGGGTGTCCAACAGTGGAGGCTTGGCAACTTGAAAAAAAAAAAAAAAAAAAAAAAGCCTACCTCCTGACTCGACCCATTTCTGGTTTTTATTTAAGAATATAAGCATATCCACGTGTTCAGGGGTGAGCCGTGTGCACGGCCTGTTTACAGTAAGACTAGCCGCTGAGAACACCCGTTCCGACAGAACCAATGTCCCGGGGATACATAAATACTGTCGTGGCAAAAAAAAATCACCAAAAACTCTGAGAAATGCGTTCATCTTAACAGTGAGAGACAGAATATTTTTAAAAAGTAACGTTAGCTTAGCGAATTCAAGCGACCGCGCTATTGTTGGCTGAGGTAATGTTAGGCTATACAAAATATAACAAAAATGTTTTTGTTTAATTTCTGAAATATTGCTAGATATATTTGATAAAATCAACAAGGTTTTAACTGTTGTTTCAAAGCAATATTATTACACTCACTAGACTTTGTGCTATTGGATAACTCTGCTGTGCTGTGATACATAATCGTTAATTTGATATGCTTGATCATGTGAAACAATGATAAAGTAATATAATGCTTGCTTTATGGAGCCCTGAGCTTTAGTCACAGGATTATAAGTATGACGTCAAGGAATGCGGGTTTGAGGCTTTTCTCTGATCTCTGGTCCTGGCAGCCGCCGACTCTGACCTGATTCTCCAGCCGAAGTGAAGAAACATCTGCACATGGCGTTCTGGGGAAGGCCAGGGCTGGACTGGCTGTCTAATGGTTTGAGACCAGGATTAAGTGTGCAAATCAAACATGTGTATATGATGAGACAGGTTTACTTCAAATGTTCAGTAAACCATACATATCAAAGAGACTGACCTCCTTAGGCATTCCAAAGATCACATTCCATCAGCAATAATAATATGCCACACCATAAAGTATGTTATGTACTCATCACACCATAGAGTACGTTAAAGCCGGAGCAACAAGACGGGCTGTGCTTTTCCACAATCTAATTGTGTAATAGTTATGAACAGAATCCCAATGCAAGTATACACTTCAAATTTCTATTTTAAGAGCTTTTTGGAAAAGTAAGGCCGAAAAAAGCCCAATCCCCAAAGTCTACGTCAACCGCGTCGGAAAAGCACAAGTCAGATCAACATGTCATAGAGAGAACGGAAGAGGGGCGTTACACTGTACTGAAATGCATTGAGCATATAGCAACTACAATATTCGACACTCTTAGAAATAACTTTATTAATCAACATGACAAACCATCTGCTATGTATTCTATCACACGTGATGGTTTTTTAAATAATTTGCTACACCGTTTTGCGATATTCATAGGGAAAGCAGCTAGCTAGCTACCTTGTTCCGTCCTTCCTGCAACTTA
Source organism: Aldrovandia affinis (assembly GCA_029706075.1). Lineage (NCBI taxonomy): Eukaryota > Metazoa > Chordata > Actinopteri > Notacanthiformes > Halosauridae > Aldrovandia > Aldrovandia affinis. The sequence continues at coordinate 2,315,511 of JAINUG010000139.1, read as the reverse complement.
GTGCAGTTCAGTGGCCTCTAGTGGCGATACATGTGTGCTGTCTCCTGTTATTTCAGTTTTATTAGCCTGCTAATAAATTTTTAGTTTGTATCCTCCATTTTGTTGGAAATCACAATGAGAAAGGTAGCTTATCGGTATCCTCCTCCATCTTCTTTGTTTACGCCCTTGAGAAAGCATAATCTGTAAGTACATTTATTCAGAAGCACTTTATACATTTTATGCAAGCTTTATTTAGACAATTAGTCATTTGTAAAATGTGTATTTACTTATGTTTGTTATGTTAGACATTGTATGCTACCATGCCATGCTTCTCTAGCTTCTGGTTTAAGTATACACTTACCTTAAATACTTAAATGTTTTGACCTTACTTGGTTGACTATTAAGTAAAATAGTATTTTAAATACATCTGTCGCTGTGTATATGCATACCAGTTATAGTATTTTCTTACATGTCCGTATCCATTTCATTTTAGTGCTGCTTTATAAGCATATAGCTATAGCATCTCATAGCTCATATTGGTTAGTACAGCATTGTGTAATGCTTTCAGCACCAATCAATATTCGCTCATTGGTTTATTTTCATGTATCTATTTCATGTTCATGGAAATATATTGTTATAATGTGGAATGTACACATGTCTTTTGTACTGTTCCAGTTTCACACCGCTTCCATTAAAAATCATCAAGTCAGCTCCTGTCTTGGACACTTTTTTGGGAGAGTGTTTAACTTGCTGCATAACTACGTACGCAAACGCGTGGTGAGGGCAGAAGATGCCTAACTAACGTTACTACCGGCTAGCTACTGCTAACATTAGCTATGCTGAGTGCTGGATAGCAGCAAGCTAGATTTGTTACACTGTATGATCCAGCTGTCTTTATATTAAACATTTTCTACATACCATGTCTACATCTTTTCAGTTTCTTTTGTTTTAATCACAAGTAGCTAGCTAGCTAATTTTATAAATCTACATAGCTCAGTTATGGTATATAATTATAAACACATCGTTATTGTAATATAGGCATTAGCTAGCCTAGCTGCGCTGGTATCATATGACATCCAAAATATTACGCATGTTCCGTCCGCCTACCAGGGTCATCCCTATGTTCCCACAGCCCTATGTTCCCCCATTTCTAAGAAATGTTTCCCCCATCAAAATTAGGCCCTATGTTCCCCCAGCCCTATGTTCCCTCAGGCCTACATCCCCACAGCACATGTATGGCCATTCCCTAATGCACATAACGTGTTGTTGCCCACCCTTAACCCATGCCCCCAAAAAAGGACCCCCCCGTCGTATTGCTGCAGTAATAGTGATCATCTTGGTTTCAGAGAGTTGTCTTTATTTAAGAACAAGGAACATTATACATATTTAGGAACATAGGGCTGTGGGAACATAGACATGCTCCCCGCCTACCTACTGTACATGTGCGACGGAAAAAATGTCTGACAGCAAGAGCAGCCACAGTCCGCAGTCCTCCCCTCATCCTGATGTTTTTATAGACGAGAGTGGCAATGCCCAAATGGAGATCGCAACAGTGATCCAACCATTTAGGTTTGAGCCTGAAGTGCAGGCAGTTAGCAGTGCTAGCAACCAGCTTCAGATCATGTTCTATCTATTATGTCACATAAATTGCATTGAGGGTAGATTTACGTAGATTTGGCAGATTATTGAGTTAAGTTTTTAAACTATGCATATGTGTTTTCAAATAAATATGATCACAAACTTACTATGATATAGTAAGGGGGTATTTGAGAGATGTGTCATCACTTTTGCAATGTAAATTCGCTGGTGGCTACACTTTAAGTACCCATCACACACCACAGAGTACATTATGTACCCATCACACCGTAGAGTATGTTATGTACCCATCACACACCATAGAGTATGTTATGTACCCATTACACCATAGAGTACATTATGTTCCCATCACACACCATAGAGTACGTTAAGTACCCATCACACACCATAGAGTACATTATGTACCCATCACACACCATAGAGTACATTATGTGCTCATCACATACCAGAGTACATTATGTACTCATTACACCATAGAGTATGTTAAGTACCCATCACACACCACAGAGTACATTATGTACCCATCACACCGTAGAGTATGTTATTTACCCATCACACACCATAAAGTATGTTATGTACCCATTACACCATAGAGTACATTATGTACCCATCACACACACCATAGAGTACGTTAAGTACCCATCACACACCATAGAGTACTTAATGATGGCTTAGTACGATTCCCACTTTGGCGGAGTTTGACGCCAAGGGCAGCGATATTTTAAAAATAATTTTCCTTGTATAGTTAGTAAATGAAATAATTTCTGGTATATGTGTATGTGATTTTAAGCAATTCAATGCGAATAATGTGTAATAATTATGTAATGTGTAATAATAATAAATCGAATAATTGAACGCAAATGTGTAGTAACTAGCCTATTGTTAGACAATCAAACTATTGTGACTTACTGGATTTGAATTGCTTAAAATCACATACACATATACCAGAAATTATTTAATTTACTATTATTTAAAATTATTGAAAAAATATCGCTGCCCTTGGCGTCAAACTCTGCTGAAGTGGGAATCGTACTAAGTCGTCATTAAGTGAAGCCAACGGCCTCCCGGCGCTTCTCCAGGCGACAACAAGGGGCGGCCCTTGCAGAGCGTCAATATCTGATGTGTTGGGATGAGACCGTGTTGCCATAGAGTACATTATGTACTCATTACACCATAAAGTACGTTATGTACCCATCACACACCATAGAGTACGTTATGTACCCATTATACCATGGAGTACATTATGTACCCATCACACCGTAGAGCAGGGGTCTTCAACTCCAGGCCTCGAAGTCCGCTGTGTCTGCAGGTATTTGCTCCAACCACGCACTACACCACCTGATTTCACTAATTAGCTCGCCTCCTGGACCAAGGAGGTAAACTAATTATTCTAAATCAGGTGGTGTAGTGCTTGGTTGGAGCAAATACCTGCAGACACAGCGGACCTCGAGGCCTGGAGTTGAAGACCCCTGCCGTAGAGTATGTTATGTACTCATTACACACCATAGAGTACATTATGTACTCATCACACACCATAGAGTACATTATGTACTCATCACACACCATAGAGTATGTTATGTACCCATTACACCATAAAGTACGTTGTGTACCCATTACACACCATAGAGTACGTTATGTACCCATTATACCATAGAGTACCGTATGTACTCATTACATACCATAAAGTATGTTATGTAGTCATTACACCATAAAATACGTTATGTACCCATCACACACCATAGAGTATGTTATGTACCCTTTACACCATAAAGTACGTTATGTACCCATCACACCGTAGAGTATATTATGTACCCATCACACCATAGAGTATATTATGTACCCATCACACCATAGAGTATATTATGTACCCATCACACCATAGAGTATGTTATGTACCATCACACACCATAGAGTACGTTATGTACCCATCACACACCATAGAGTACGTTGTGTACCCATCACACACCATAGAGTACGTTATGTACCCATTACACTATAGAGTACATTATGTACCCATCACACACCATAGAGTACGTTGTGTACCCATCACACACTATAGAGTATGTTAGGTGTTCATACTATTAAAGGTAATAATTACATTTTAGACTGTATGCCACCTTGCTGATCACAAATACATTATTCTCAGTCTTTCATATAATCACATTTTCACATATTTTTGCTCAAGCTTTTATTCTGAGCTCCCCTCATAGAAGTTTGCTAAGCAAAGTAGTCTGAGCTCCACTCATCTGCCCTTGCCTCATATAGGCTAACATGTAGTATTTATAAATATGGTCTAAGTAGAGTTTCCTGTGTACATCATGAACAGAGGATCACTGCATCGTCCAGCTCTTACAGGCCAGAAAAGCTCCCTACAGGAGCAGAGATCATCCAAACAATGTGTGGTATGTTAACACTGGTAACGTGACATGGGCAGTCAGCCATGTGTTTGTCAGATCATCGCTCTCCGGTGTTTTTGTTTCCAGATCTGCCATCGCTTGGATCCCACACCTCCCTTCTGTCCATCCGCCTCCCCCACACCCTCCACCCTCCACCCCATCAGGCCGATAAGTCAGAAGGCATTCCGTGATTCTGTAACCAACTCAGTATTTGTTCTCCCGATGGATTTAAGACATTTTTTTAAAGAAAAACAAAAGCCCTCTTCAAACTGCCAGGCTTTCATTTAGCAACCCTCTCTGCCCTTGGGACACAAAGCTGAGCCTTTTCCAAGAAACCAAGAAACCAGCCCCCATCTTTCACTTGCAGATGGATACCCGCCCAGCCATGTCGGTTAGCAAGTCCACAGTCAGCTCACGGAGAGAGGGACTTCCCACAATGCCTCACTGTTTCTGGGCCTCTAGCTGTGGCTGTGGATGGTGTGCCCTTCATCAAAATACCCTGTGGGAGAACTTTCCTGTGACTGAGAAACTAAGCATTATGCTGTTGTAAAATATGCCCCATTAAATCAGCCAGCTGAAAGTGCGCATCAGTTGCACGGAAATCCATTTCCAGTTAAATGTTGTTTGCCCAGATGTGCAAAGCTGGTAGAGACTTACCCAAATAGACTCACAGCTGTAATTTCAGTTAAAGGTGCTTCTACCATGTATTAAATCAAGGGGGGGTGAATACTTATGTAATCAATTATTGACTGTTTTTTATCTGTAATTAATTCAGAAAAAGCTTTAGAGTTGTTGTATTTATTTGACAGTATAGAGTATTTTGTGTTGATCAGTGGCAAGAAATCCATTTTAATTAAATCCATTTTGATTCCATGAAGTAAGAAAATAAAATGTGAAAAATGCCAAAGGGGGTGAATACTTATTATTACCCACTGTACATAGAACCAGACTCAAAAAGTAATTAAATAAATCTCTTAACACCTGTGTATAACATAAAAATAATATTGTAAAGTAACTGTTTCCACCTCCTCCTCACACTCGACTGCTCCCTCTACACTCCCTGTGATTCTCTGATTGCAGTGCACTGTTCCAATTCGCCCATCTTCTCTCCCTTTCCCACTTAATGAAATTTGAAAGGTCGGTAAATTGTGCAGAGCAACACTTGTTTACGATGGCCGGCACTCTGTATTCTCAACGGCACACTGGGCCATCTGCCTGAACTTGGTGAACCCCTGAACCCCAACTGTCAGTAAACCAGAGGACATCAATCCTCCTTTCATTTTTACAGAACTGACCTTAAAATTATGACACCTTGTTGATTCGTTTTTACCACATACTATGGAGTGGGTATGGTGGGGTGGGGTGTGTGTGGGGAAGAAGATCTCTAATTTTGGAGAGTTGAAATTCCAGCAAAATGTTATTGTCTGAGTGCTATGTACATAGAGAAGTGTTTCATTTCATCTTCAAACACAAGTTAAACTTCTGCAAGAATTGTAAAAGAAAATCTAAATAGAGTCATTTAATAAATGGATATCCTACATAAAAAGCACTTGTTTGCATTTGTCCTGTTCATATTGGATGCTGTGTCCATGTGTGGGGGTAGGGGTGAGGGGCAGTGGAAGCTAGTGGGAGATATTTGTGTTCTGGGAGGGGGTCTGAGCCACTTCAGTGAGAGCCTTGCCTCTAGGATAGGGTTGCTATCCTGCTCTGGAATGTGGATGGCCTTTTCACCCCCCCCACGTCTTCCACAGCTGGACGAGGTGGGAACTCCTGGGAGATTACCCAGACGCTGATTATGAGATACAGAGATACGCTGATGGTTACAGTAGTTTGTCATGGTGACTGGCTGCCCACCACAAGCACATACTGAATATGACTGAGCTCATGAGCACCATTACTGAATGAGTGTGGTACCTTTTTTGTAAAGTGTATTTTACAATAATGGTGCCTCTGTAGTGATTTTATACGTAAACATATTGCCATTATAGGCGTCCTGAGAAGGATACTCAGTTTATGCTGCTTCATGGAGGCAGAGGCTTGAGAATTATGACTTTGTATATTCTTTCAGTGGCCTACTGGAGCAGCATTTATATGCAATATAAAAACATGTATGCACACTTAAAGAGTGCAGGCCCTTTCTGTGAGCACATCCCCTGTATGACAAGTTCCGGCTGGAGTCAATGGGCCCACCAGTGAAACCCTGACTTGTGGAGAGGCGGCTGACAGCTGCTGTTCATAAGCGTTCATTAGTACATTAGCATTCATTAGTACATTAGCAGTTTTTATCACTTTAGCATTCAGGCCAAAGCCAGGCACTCTCAAGCACTTTTCAAGGCCACTGGCCTTCAGCTGATGCACACGCTCAATAACCACAGCATTTGTCATGGTGACACCACTGATCCCACCATTCACCCACTGATCACAACATTTACCAGCCTGCACCCCCCAACTCTCCTCCTGCCAGCTCCAATGGCCAGTGCCTCAGCAGTCCCAGAATTCCCACCAGCCCCTGAAAGTTCGTACTGACCCAAAGCAGACATGCTGGGCCATCCCAGCCCCCTTTGTGTGAGTTTTGTGAACGCTCGAGAGATCAAAAAGAGAAAAGCCCCCCCTCCCCAGCCTCCCTCCCCCCCACCCCTGCATTGCCTGCTGCCTCTCAGGCTGCCTGTCTCCACTATTAATGTGGGGGGGTTGATACAGAACTCTCTGTACCACGAAGAACTGGGGAAGCAAAGCTGCCTGAAAGAGGCCATTCAGCCACTCACAGGATTCAGCTCTTTTATTTCCCTTTTTTTTTATGTGAAGCGGAGGGTGTTTAATAAAACTGAATGGCTTTGGCATGTATAGTCCTGAGTGTACCACCCGGCAATGCCGGGATCAGAGCGAAGAAGTATGTGTCAGTCCTTGTTCAGTTTGACATAGGGATATCAATATGATGGATATAAAAAGAGAGAGGCCATTAGCCTCAGCTGAATCTGTTTCAGCGGTGCATTTTATATTATAACCTCATGTAACATCTTGATTTGAGCACAAAAACAGCTGCATATTGTAATAATAAGCATTGCTACGTCTTATTACTACTACTTAATTACTATCTGCATTATAATACCCATTCTGCATTGCACTATAATGCACACTGATAAGAATAACTTCCCCCAAAGATCAAGCATTTCGTTACAAAAGCGATAGACCAATTCACATGTGTACCACCCAGCCTTATAATCATGTATCTGTGCACATTTATTGTCTAAAAATACCATGATACATTTGAGCTGAGTGCTTCATCATACACTGATTCTGACTGGCAGGACTGAAGGCTACTGCCACCCTGACTGTAACACTCTTCATCATATCAAGTGAGTCATATTAGCCGGTGGGTGTGTGACCTTGACTACTCCATCACATTTCTGGAATGCAATGCATTCTGGGTAAGGAGTGGGCATCCCTTTCTTTTAAAAATGAAAACTGGAGCTATACCCACCCTCTCACTGGGTCTATGTCTGAAGTTAGCATGAGCAGGGCCGTATCCAGGAGTTGAGAATTACCAAAGGTCATGAGACCTGGCTACTCTAGGGGTTTTTTTCACGAGAAATTTAACGAATAAATATTTGATGTAATCAATCCATCTTTGTAGCTAATTCACTACAACTGTAGTAGACTGTCATGATTTTATGAATGGCCATTAAAAATGGCCCCTAAAATGTAGCTAGCTTTCTGCCTATCACCACTGTCAATGTATCCTACATTAGCTAACGTTAGCCTAAATTAGCCTATCACCACTGTAAAGTCTGACTAAAATGTGGTTTGTGTAACAGTCTGCTAGACAGACACAGCTACGTTTGGCTAGTGACTACACAAAACTACACACAAAGTAGCTAACGATAGATGATCTCTGGAGATAAATAGCATTAATCTGGCTATAATACAAGCATAATATAATACATATATATATAATGTGAGAGATCTCTACACCTAAATCATGCTTCGTTTGGCTTCGGATCAGCAGTCTGAGTTACAATTCCCGCTGTGCAGCAAAGTCGTCCCAAGCGTCACTGCCTCATCTTTGCTGAGCAAAGATTTTTTAGTAACAACAAGATCTGCCTGCTCGGGACGAGTGCACTTCACCACCACACACACAGAAGTAATGACGATGACGGTGATCAGGCGAGCAAGTGGTAATCTTGGCTTTGTATGAAATCTTTGCTATACCGAAGTAAAGTCATTTTGTGTACAGTAGTGCACCATTTTTATTCACTGAATCAGTATGTAAAAAAACTCAGAAAACAAAAACAGAGGTCATGATCTCGGTGTCCTCAATGGTAGATACGCCCATGAGCATCAATATTTCTAAGAGCATTTGGGCTGATCCTTCCTGCAGCCCTCTCTGTTCAGCTCTCAAGCCCATATTCCACGCTGGTGGAATTCCACAGCCACTTACCTGGTGACACAGTAAATTTATATTCATATCAATCCTATGTATTACCTGCTGGATGTTGTTCAGTCTCAAGCATTTGTTTTATGAGCAAAGTCTGTGAGACAGAAAACAAGTTCTCCAAAATCTGAGAGAAAAACCAGAATACGTGTTCTTCTGCAGTTATTCTCCCTTATTTAAAAGAAACGTGATGCAGGCTATAGGACTTGTAGTAAGGGATTTTTTGAATACCCGTGGCCTGTATAGGGTACAATAGATGTAGTGTATATTATTGTATAATTAATTCCTGTTGTGTAGTGTACAAGAGCCATAGTATTTGTTATAGTATTGTGGCATCACAGGGGGACGTGTGGTGGAGGAGTGCTGCATTCCCCTGCTGATCGGCGGCCACTTCACAAAATGGCCACCATTGTACACACTACAAGCCCCACAATGCAACACAACTACAGGTGTAGGTGCTTGGGCCACCTAATCAAGGCCAGTATAGAAGGCCCACACGCAGGACAAAGGAGAGAGAGAGTGAGGAGCCGAGCACATGGCTGGAAGGAGCTGGAAGAAACACACCAAGGAAAGTAACCTTTTGAATTGAGAATTGTTTTCTAGAAGAGGATTATTGCTGGGATGAACTGTAACATTTTTGATTGAGGCATTTTTTGAATGTTTGGATTTTGGATTATTGTTTGGAGGAAAGTACCCATTCACGCCCTGTGGAGAAATAAACCTGAACTTTATGTTTGAACCGTCTGTGTTTTGCCTGTTTTTTAGTGTTGTTGCACTGCCCCACACCGACCTGCCCTGGTCAAACCTCTCATGATGTCACAGATGGTGGAAGATGCGGGCACTGGGGCCTAAGTGCGGATGATTGGACTCAACTTTTTTGCAGTACGCAACACAGAAGAGGACAGGACACAAGTAGTCAGGTTAGGTTTTTTTGTTTAAAAATAATGGCTAAGAAGCAGGGAAGCACTAGTCTCGATGAGATGCCCTTCACCCCAATGAGCATAACATGGGAGGACTTCGAAGCCTGCCCCGCAGAATTCCTAGCAGAGATATTGTGCCTTGCCGCAAACTTCCAGCCAAAAGGTGGGGAATGCCCCAACCCAGGGCTCCAGGGAGCACCCAAACCCTGCCGGGATGTGGAAGCGGACCTAAGATGGCTGAGGTCCCCAGAGGTGTACCATTGGCTGCAGATGGACGGGGAGCTGTACCTGGATCAGCGGGACATTGAGTCAATCCTGGACTTCATGGAGGAAGATGAGGCTACCCAGAGGGAGGAACTGCTGCAGGTGAAATGGACCTACCTTACTCGCCTCATGGAGATGGCTGCTCCAGTTGTCCTTCTCCATGGGCCATTGAGCCAGAAGAGGACGGACTGCACACTTCCACTATTCAACGCTCCCCAGCCCCAGCCACAGCCATGCCAGGCTACTGACCCCAAGAAGAAGAAGAAAAAGAAGAAGAAGAAGACGGCCAGCCAGGTAGAGAAGCAGACCGAGGTGACCCCCATTGCCGCTCCCAAAGCGATGGAGGCTAAAGCACACAGTGATGAAGTTGCTGCTGAGTCCATGGGGGAGGCCGTCGCAGCCTCACAGGAAGGGGCCGTGGAGGCCGCGCAGCCTCACAGGAAGGGGCCGTAGAGGTGGTCGCAGCCTCACAGAAAGGGGCCGTGGAGGTGGTGACAGCCGCAGTGACTGAGGAACCAGTGCCGGCTGAAGTACTGGAGACACCGGCCGCGGAAGAGGCACCACCTGCAGATGAGGTCACCCTAACAGAAAAGGCAGAAGGTGATGTGGCAGCGTTAGCCGTGGTGGCTGAGGCAGTCCAGGAGATTGTCCAGGAGACGGTGAGTACCGAGGTCCTGGCACCCACAGACGAGACTGCAACCACAGAACCGGCAGTGGAAGAAGCTGCACCTGAGCCGGAACCTGAACCTGAGCCCGAACCTGAGCCCGAACCTGAACCTGAACCAGAACCAGAACCAGAACCAGAGCCAGAACCAAAGACGGGCAGTCAAGCAGAAGAGCCTGTCCCAGCAGGTGAGCCCACTGCAGACCTGGCGCCAGAGCCCATTCTGGAGCCTGAAACGAAGGCTGGGGAGGAAGCCCCAGAACCTGCCCAGGAGGAAGTTCCTCACCTTGTCATGGAGGAGCCTGCACCAGTCAGTCTCGCAGCCACAGGAAGCACAGAGGAATCACAAAGTGCCTTGGAGCCTGTCCCGGAAGCAGTGCCCATCGTCAAACCCGAGCCCGCGGAAGCTGAGTTTGAGGCTGAGGCAGAAACTGAATTTGAACCCGTTGAGCCTATAGTAGTGTTGGGCACAGATGGCGACAACCTGGAGGGCCCAGCCAATGTCGCCTCACTGCGCTGCCCAGGGGTCTGCTGGTGGCCCCCATGTTGCCTTGTCCCGTGAGGCCAGATGAGGCCCGCGTGTTGCCTTGTTCCGTGGGGCAAGCGGAAGGCACCATGCTGCCCTGGCTGGACACCCGTCCGGTGATTTTCTCACCCCACACCAGTGTGGGTCTTCCAGGTAACTGTGCCCTCATTGTGGTCCAAGGGATCAACAGTCTTCCTTCTCCAGCTAGGGGAGCCATGGTGAGTGTGTGCCTCACGTTCAGCATAACTGTGCCCTTTGTGTTACAGAACTTTTGCATCATCTCCTGATCTGTTGGGAGAGCCGAGTGTTCGATCCGGGGGCCTTGTTCACCCTGCCGAGGGCGGCAGGCACGGGAGAGGGATGTGGCATCACAGGGGACGTGTGGTGGAGGAGTGCTGCATTCCCCTGCTGATCGGCGGCCACTTCACAAAATGGCCGCCGTTGTACACACTACAAGCCCCACAATGCAACACAACTACAGGTGTAGGTGCTTGGGCCACCTAATCAAGGCCAGTATAGAAGGCCCACACGCAGGACAAAGGAGAGAGAGAGTGAGGAGCCGAGCACATGGCTGGAAGGAGCTGGAAGAAACACACCAAGGAAAGTAACCTTTTGAATTGAGAATTGTTTTCTAGAAGAGGATTATTGCGGGATGAACTGTAACATTTTTGATTGAGGCATTTTTTGAATGTTTGGATTTTGGATTATTGTTTGGAGGAAAGTACCCATTCACGCCCTGTGGAGAAATAAACCTGAACTTTATGTTTGAACCGTCTGTGTTTTGCCTGTTTTTTAGTGTTGTTGCACTGCCCCACACCGACCTGCCCTGGTCAAACCTCTCATGATGTCACAGTATATAGTTTATGAGTACCTGTCATGTAGTGTACAGGAGCTATGGGCAGAGAGCCCATGTGTGGTATCATGTGCGTAATCAGTCATGTCTGCTCACAGTTTCAAAATCACAACAGAAACAGAATACACAAACACAACAGAAGCATTCAGAGGGTTAGCTGCAGTGTTTGTCTCTGGTACTGAGACAGTGCACTTGTACTTCACTTGCACATCAGCAAATTGCAGAAAAGTAACTATTCTACTGACTAAATGCCAAGACAGGCTTGCACACTGCACTTTAGTATAAGAGAAACAGCAGGCTGGTTATTACAGCAGAGGTCAGGCCTGACTCCAGGCTGCCCAAGTGAAAGCCACCACTGTTACTACAGGGCCCAGAATGTAAAGTGTTCCTTCAGTTTGAGAAACAACGGACGCTTTGTGTCGAATCGATTTAAATGTTTGCAGAAAACCTTGCATATATGCTGCCTTTGCCTTACATGGAAGCCCTGACAAATAACAAATAACAAAACAGTTTGCTACTTAAATGAGAATTTGCAGAAGGTTACCAGTCATCCCCCATGCAGGTCACTTGATTGGGCACGGTAACCCAATGTGAACTGCTGTGTGTTTTATCTTCACTATTTGTTTCTTAGAGACAAAGTGCTTGTGTTTCATATATTTTACATATCAATTGCAGATCAATCGTTTGAAGTAGCAGTAAAGCATTGTTACATGGTTATTAAGGTATAGTGTGGAAATTATTAAAAGCATTAGTATAATGTACATCAACATATTAATGTCTTTAACTCACTACATCACAATATCCATGTCTGTAGTGGAGTATATCGGCATATCCATGTCTTTAGTTGAGTATATTAGCATTTCCGTGTTTAGAGATGAGCCGTAAAATGGAGTAGCCAGACCGGTGCCAGGCCAGCTCTCACTATCAGCGTGGACCAGTGCCCAGGCCTTTGTTTCTCTGTCCTGTTGTGTGTTTTCTGACCCGCAGGACTGATACAGTGCACAGAGGCAGCTCGTCTAATCACAGATCTCCACAGAAAAGAGCTGCAGCATTTCAGAACAACATCCTGTCTCCAGGACCGTGATTACATTTTTAGATTCTAAGGACACCAGGACAGCTCTTTTCCTTTTCCTGCTTTCCATTGTCTTCTGGTGACACTGACCCAGCATTGTGGATGGGTCCTGCTTTCAGCGTTTAGAAGCAGCCAATAAAGGAGGGGGTAACACAGAGGCACAAGGATTTAGGAATAAAATAAAGTGGAAGGAAGAAAAAAAAAAGTGGTGGTGGTTGTTGTTACAGCTGGCACGGTAATGTAGTACTGTGTTGGGTTTATGGTTTACGGAATATGGGCTGGTAGCTTTACTGCACTAAACAGTAGCATCTGCCACAAATAAAGAATGATGATTATGATGTCAATATTCTATTATATTTTAATGAGATCATCCACAATGAGTACGGATGTGTTCCTTTGCCTCCCTTTACTGAAAATAAATAGATGAGAAGAAAAGATTCCAGGAGGTATATTTCAATAGCTCTGTGTTTCATAACCCTTTCAATTAATCCAGTGTCTGGTCTTAAAAATCCGTCTGGTGGGCAACTTGGTGGGAATGACTGTAATTGCAATCAAAGCACCCAAAGCCCTTTGCTTTTGTTTAATTTCCTCATAGATCAACCACAGAGCCCCTTAAATTAACTTAAACACAATTCAAATGAGCACAATAGGTACGTTTACATTACAACTGCTAACAAATCAGATACTATTTTATCAAAACTGTTGAGTCCAGATTTAAATCTGAACCGCATCATAGCCTCGAAATTCGAGGCTACACATGCATACTGTGAAGTTCGGAGAACGTCCATTGGCCGCGTCAGGGATTTCTAACCGCGCTCACGGAAAATGTTTGGCCACTTTACAGTTACGTATGTAGATTTTGCGTTTACACCATGCGTTATCAGAGCGACATCAAATGCTATCGTTTCAGTTTGAACGTGATTTATACCACGTCCCAAAGTGGAAAATTTGATGCAGTTCACATACGTATCTACACCACAGATCTAAAAGAACCGGATAGCTGATATCGTAATAAATTCTATATTAACACTGAAGTCACCGGAAGTGGGAGGGCAGGTTTACCAATAAGAAACGACAGAACAATAACCGATAACCCATTGTCTGGAGTCCATTAATACGCTTATAAAACGGTTACACTGTTAAATAGCCAATATTTGCAATTGCAATATCTTCCATTATTTCTTAAAGCATCTATAGATCAGAATAATTCAGCGTAGAATATTATATTCACCGCAATGACATGCTGCTCGGCGTATGGGTGTAGTAACCTAATACATTCAAAAAAGGATGTGGCAAGACCGTCCACAGGTGCTAATTTATTATAGCCTAATAATAAGTTAGCTAAATGTTAGAAATATAACGGAAGTTAGTTCAACGGAATATAATGGTAACTTTTATAATGATGTTGGCAATTCATGAACAGTTCAATTTTAGTTAGATTGCTTGCTCACTGGGAAAAGAACTAACAGCAAGTCTCAAATTCAAATATGCTTTATTTTCATGAGTGAATAAAGTGACATTATGTTGCTAGAGCATTACAATACAATACAGTGTAAAAAGTATTCATCCCCTTTGGCATTTTTCATATTTTATTTTCTTACTTCAACAAAATGGATTTAATTGGAATTTATTTCCACTGATCAACACAAAATATAATGACAAATAAAAAACAACTCTAAAGCTTTTTGTTAATTAATTACAAATAAAAACAGACAATAATTGGTTGCATAAATATCCACCCCCTTTTTTAAGACACACCTAAACTCTGGTGCAATCAATGGTCTGTTACGTTCTGAGTGTCTGTTCTGTTGTTTTTTCTTTGTTTATTTAGAGTCCACCTTTGTACAATTAATGTGTTTCAAATGATTTCAAATGAAATACACCTGTCTGTGAGAGGTCCCACAGTTGATTAGTGCATTTCCAAACAAGATTTATCATAAAGACCAAAGAACATTCAAAGCAAATCTGAGAAAAGGTTTTTCAAAAGCACCAATCAGGGAAAAGATATAAGAAGATTTCACTCAAAACTTTGAATATCCCCTGGAGCACCATTAAGTCCATCATAAAGAAATGGAGAGACCTGGGACTTGGGAAAAGATTTATATTCCAGCAGGACAATGACCCCCAAAGCATATAGCAAAAGCCACATTGGAATAGTTTGAGTGGAATCTGTGGAAAGATTTGAAAACTGCTGTTCACCACTGGCCCCCATCCAATCATGGATCTCAGCATTTTTTGGGTGGAAGAATGGATGGAAATTTCAATGTCCAGATGTGCAAAGCTAGTAGAGACTTGCCCACATTGACTCACAGCTGTAATTACAGCTAAGGGTGCTTCTACTAAGTATTAAGTCAAGGGGGTGAATACTTGGGGGGTATTGGTATTTGACATATCATTAGATTAGTTAGCTCAACCATGTGCCCATAATTGGTCATTTGAATTGTCAAGAAAGTTAGCGGTTATCGATACAATTTTCTGTGGACGTTGCTTTCTGTGTGAAGGTAAAGACAGCCAACCTTCTCTTGAGTGACAACATTCTTTGAGCTTGTCTTCGCAGAAAGTTGAACGGCTTTTTGCAAGTATGTGTGGTTGGTCTGAAAGGGGCTTAATGATGGAGAAGGTTATGGAACCTTGAGAAGCAACAGTGTGCACGGCGTGTTGCCATCGTCCTGTATGGTCGCGAATCAGTTCGGGGTCCAAAAGTGTACGATATAGAAATTTGTGTACATGGTCACAAGGAGCTACTCCAAAAATCCAGCTTTTTTGTTTGCCAGGTTGACAGCTCTCCAAATTTGATAGCTCGTGTGAATAAATTATGTAGCAGATTCTTTGCAAATTGAACATAGGCATATTTAAATTGCTATTCCGTTAGGGGAACTCAACACTTTCTCTCCTTCCCTCCATTTGATACCCAGGTCCCGGCACGGATCTCTGCATGCTTGGCTGACATCTCCGCATGGATGTCTACCCACCACCTGAAGCTGAACCTGGGGAAGACAGAGCTGCTCTTCTTCCCTGCAAAGGGCTCCTCGACGATTGATGTGTCAATCACCGTGGAAGGCTCCATAGTGTCTCCGTCTCAGTCTGCCAGGAGCCTTGGAGTGACCCTGGACAACCAGCTGTGCTTCTCGAGCCATATTGCAGCGATCACTCGGACCTGCCGTTTCTCCCTCCACAACATCCGGAGGATCCGACCGTTCCTCACCCAAGAGGCCACTCAACTCCTGGTCCAGGCCATGGTGATCTCACGTCTGGACTACTGCAATTCCTTGCTGGCAGGCCTTCCGGCCTGTGCCATCAAGCCACTGCAACTAGTCCAGAACGCTGCTGCTCGCCTGGTGTTCAACCAGCCGAAGTTCACCCACGTCACCCCTCTACTCTCCTCTCTGCACTGGCTCCCCATCGCAGCACGCATCAGATTCAAGTCACTGGTGCTTGCTTTTCAAGCGGCCAGAGGTACTGCTCCCCCATACCTCCAGTCACTCATCACTCCCTACACCCCGCCCAGACCCCTCCGCTCCGCCTCCTCTGGCAAACTGACTGCCCCAGCCCTCCGGCCGCCTGGCAGCCGCTCCTCGCGGTCTCGCCTCTTCTCTGTCCTGGTCACTCGCTGGTGGAACGACCTCCCGCAATCGGTCAGGACTGCGGAATCACTTCCAATCTTCCGCAAGAGACTCAAAACCCACCTCTTCAGACTCCACTACCACTGAACACTGTCCATCTAGTCAATCTGTCGTCACCACTGTTTACTTGTTCTACACTATAAAAAAATAAAAAAATAAAAACCACTAACCTTTTCTTTCCCAGTGTTACAGGTATGATACGCAGACGCCTGCAGTGATGTCTATTGCTGTATTACTGCACTGATCTTGTGCGTTAACTATGATCGTTCTTACCTTGTATTAATGCACATCTTGTAAGTCGCTCTGGATAAGAGCGTCTGCTAAATGCTTAAAATGTAAAAATGTAAAAATGTGGGGGGATATTCCGAAAAGGAATAAAGTACAGCACGAAGACAAACGGAGTCAGCAGCAGTTTAAATGTGGTTACGTGAATAGCCACTTTAATAAAAGGCAACAACGGTATCTGTGTCCCATACACCGCACGACCCCAGATACCATTCAACGATGAACACTTTTACAATGAGATTTCAGGCAACTACCCTGAACATTACACACACACCGGTCGCGGTGGCTCTAACACTTCCATCAATCTAACACACACACAGGCTAAACAATAACACACGCAACATGGTTTACTGAACATAAATCTAACTAGCACTGGGGGGAACAACAAAACACAACAACAATGTTCCCCCACAATGCACACAAATGTGCATATATAGCGACCCGCTGGATCACTACGATATCATTCCGTGATTTATTATGATATTACTATTAGTACAGTGTTATGTTGCAGAATGAGGAGGCAAGAGGCAAGTCAGTCACGTTTACTGGGGTTTTCATAATTGGAATACTGGCTTGATCAGGTTATGGCAATCGGGGTGTTTGCATGACTCTAACATATCGGAAACAATATCGGAATATTGGTGTGGTCAATTCAGTTTATACCAGCACATTTTTAGACAGATGCAATCTGTGTCACCCTATGTGCTGTGTGCCAACAGCTTTCATGTTTGTTTTTTTGCACATTTCCTTTTAAATTTTATTTGTGAATGATATTTAATGGAATCTGGAAATAATCTACGCAGCTGTGGTTTATGTTTCTGTAACCACAACAGCCCATGTGAGGTTGTGTATCTTGCTGAAGGGCATAACAGTCACTCTTAATAGTAACCCATGACCCCCAATCATCCATAACCACTACTGTGTCCTGCTCAGTGTAAGGACTGTCTTATGTTTATGTGTGAACCTCAAACTCAAGACACATCAACTCCCCCATGTGCTTCCCATTTCCCAGAAAGCACTGTATCAGTGGACTAGCCCCTCGGGACACTCTAGACTTCTAAGTCGATCACTCCCATGGATGCATATAACCTGCTGTCTTCATTTCGGCACTAATGCAAACAGTGACATCACTCTTGGAACCACGCCAGAAGCAGAGCATGCCTCCAGCGTTGACTCACAAGATCCATTCAGTTACGTTTTACAACTTAACGACCAACTCCTTACTTAAAAAGTGTACTTTAGCATGAAAGCCTGTAAGGGTCTCAGTTCAGTGCATATGAGTTAACCTGTGGGGATCATTTAATGGGTTTCTTAATTTTCATTTGTTATCTGGTGGAAGTTTCTCGGCTTCTAGAGCTTTCGATGAACCTGCCTACCGAGTGTGAGCAAATTACAATTTTAATAGAAAATATCACCCCCTAGTGGACATATCTGTGCAATGTGGATACAGGCAGTAGAGGGCGTACCATTAATTTATATGTAGTAATACAATTTATTGGGGGATGTGGGATACATTAACTGAATATGGGCATTTTGACAGTGCTGGCCGATACACCAACCATAAAAACAAAGAAGGGGGCAATTTACAAAAATACAAATAATTCATTTTTATTTTTTATTTTTAAATAAAAAGTAAACACCAAAGCATATGTTCATACATTGCCAAGACTCGTTCTGAACCCTCCGTCAGCAGCCACACACCTGCACCTATAGACCTAATTGACTCAGGTGCAACTCATTAGACAATACATTCACACAACAATCAATCATAGATACAAACGGAATGGTTGGTGTTGATCAACCACTGTGCCATTTGTAAATTGAACACATTAATTAAGACAGAAAGAGGCTGCTCCAAATTAGACAACGTACAGCAATTACTAAATTACCATCCATTCCATTTAAAATGGTCTAACCAGTTTAAAACATGCATTAGGGCAGTTGGCATTCCCAGCCAATAATCTATACATTTTAAAAGATGGGTGAAGGCTCATCCTTCACAGGCATATTTTAGCTGATTAAATGTTAATTGACCACTCATATTATATGTTATTTGGCTTGATAAGAAAACATTTGTATATAACCGGTGTTCTTGAACTCTATCCTGGAGAACCCTGTATGTGTTGATTTCTCTTACCATAATCACAAGCTCTGAATTGTAACAAGCTGTTAATTGTTCTTAATTAGACACGTTTAATGTCTATTGAGGGATAGTTTACCCTATTAAGGTCACATTATGTCAGAACTAGGTACACACGCCACAAATAATAAATGTCCCATATTCCTATCCCAGAAAGTTTAATCAGTCAAATGAACAAATGCTTTCGTTTTCTGTAATATGCTATGTGGCAAATGATTCCTTTAGAAAGAGGTTAATTTTTTTAATTGAGTGAATTATAGGCTCACAGGTGAAAGTTGTGTGTTCCTAATTGTTGAAAAGTATGGACAAACTTTTCACTGAAATTACACCATTTGTGGAAAATTAAGAGTTCAAAGACAAAGCACATGACAAGGAACTAAACCTGTGTTATGGTAAAATTTGTTTAAGGGGGAAATTATGGAGGAAATTAAACAGGAATTTAATAACCTTAATTGATCAATAGATTGGCTGTAAACAAGGGGGTTCATACTCAGGGTGAGTTTGAGAACCCCTTGTAAATACAATATATACCAGAGGGTCAATTATACTTACAAAAGCATAACAATACCTTGATTACCATTAAAATGTATACATTACATGTATATTCATTAAAATGTGCATTATAGTCTAATTCAGTTCAATTGCTGGCTGTTGTTCAGTCATGTATTATTAATGACTTCCTGGAGGCGTAACATTTTACGCAGGAGAACGCTGTGATCTACCAGTAGAGGGCACCACTGCTCTTTAGTCTGTATTATTGTAACTGTAACCACAGTCCCAAACCAGGTTATACATAACATATGCCATTTAGCAGACACTTTTATCCAAAGCGACTTACAGTGGTGAGTGCATACATTTTTCAGTATATGTGGTCCCAATGGGAATTGAACCCACAACCGAACTGTTGTCAGTGCCATGCTCTACCTACTGAGCCCCACAGAACCACATACACATACACATACAGACAGCAGCATGATGTATGCATTTTATGCAGCAGTGTGTGGTGTCACAGTGAGTGAAGTTGGCATTGTGGAAATGTGAGAAACGTTCTGCTTTTGCAACAGGGCATTTTTAATGCTGGCAGCTGTGGTCGGTTGGACCACACTCACCTTGCCCTCCCACTCCTTATAATCACAAAATGGACTGGAGCATGAATTGGAGCTCGCTGTTTTTAACTGTCAGGTTTAAACATAAATGATGTGGCAGAAGCCCTGAAGTGCACATTGAAGACAAGGCGAGCGGTTTTCTTTATCTGTGAAAGGACCTTGGTTCATTGAGAGATAAAGGGCAGAGTCAGCCCCACCCTTCGACACTGGCCCAACCCATTGTCCCAACAGCTACCATGACCCTGTCTTGATAGTCCCACCCCCTAGCTGTTCACCCCTCAGAGACACCTTGCCCCCCTCCTATTACCACACAGACAGGGTAATTAACAGGCCCCCACCAAAGAGCAGTTCCACCGGGCTGCCAGCCCTGCAAAACGGATGCAGCTCCTAAAAATAGTCACTGTATGGGTGTAGTGGTAACTGTAGATGCGGCATCTACCGTTATATAAGAAACACTCATATGTCCTGGAATTTAGAATGGAAAAGGTGGTGCTATGGACGGTGTAGGTTTAAATATTTCCAAGATGATTTATGTTGTTGGAAATGCTGGAGCTGGTTGAGGCATTGGCTTTCACCCTCCGCAAAGCCTCTACCCATCTTTCTCTCCAAAAATGAATGATTTCCTTTATTGGCCATGATTTACTGTTCTACAGTTTCACAGGACCTATTTTCATTTTAAATGTGATATATATATATATATATATATATATATATATATATATATATGTCATATGTCATATTTTGATTTGAATGGGATATAAGGCATTGCACAGAGCATGTATGCCCATATTGGGCTCTCAGTGAACACCCGTAGCTGTGAAACTGTGAGCAGCTGCTAAGCAACAGCCAATCGTAATGGCAGTGGCTGTTATTCCCCAGCCAATCATAATGGCAGTGGATGTTATTTCCCAGGTGTCCCCCACAGGTTGTATTTGTGGTTTGGTCCCTTTTCTTTGCTGTCCCACAGCAGAGGCCCCTCCCTCTGGTGCACAGTGTAATAGCAGGTCTCTCTGTCTGGTCTCTCTCTGGTCCACACTGTAGCACTCAAGCTGCTCATTGTATGCAACGTAGAAGTGGGCCACATTGGCTGCTTTAGGGTCCGAGGGGTTGTATTTTGCAAGATGTGTTCCTCCCGGCTCTGTCTCTGCTATTTCTCTTCTTCTGCATGCCAAGGTTACGATGACACAGCAACATAGCAACTCCCCACCTTCTATTACCCCCCCTCCCCACACACACACTTCCCATTAAAGAGCACCCTCTTCAAGGGAGAGCATGTCCTGAAGTTAGAGAGTAACCCCACCTCTCAATCCCCTACAGCGTTGCGGGGGGGGGCCGGGGGTCAGTTATATTTTTAACAGCGCTGACACTTAGCGCGCTGCCCGGGGAGAGGCTTTGGGGGTTCTGAAGAGCCTTATTTGGGTCCTGCTGTACTTCACTGGGGGTGCCAGGGACAGAAATAGCCGAAAGAACTGGAGGCTCAAGTAGTGGTGGGATGGGAAGCCATCGGCCGGTGCAGGTAGGCCTGTAGACACAGCCGGTGCAGGTAGGCCTGTAGATGCAGCAGTCCGAGCAGGATATGGACCACACAGACAGGGTGCTGTCAATGATGACTGTGTGCAAAAAAATATATATTTTGGAAATCCGATCTTTCAGAAAAGATGTTTAACCAAGATCCAGACTCACTGTGGCCAGTGAAGATCAGATGGCACTTGGTGCAAAAGAGTATGTGGATCCCATGAGGTGCCCTGGCAAGACCTGTCCACCTAATCATCCCCCCGATTTAATTGGTCCAATAATTCCACCCCCCTCCTCCAAAATGGGTGCTGTGCATTGGTGGTGGATGCCTTATACAGCAGTACAACAGTGAGATAGGGCTTGTACTGCCTCCCATGGCCCCTGCTACCCTAGACACACACAGGGGGCTTATAGGGGTATTTATAGTCTGTATTAAAGGAAAGGTCAGGAGACACAGCACACACTGCAGGCAATAGCCAATATCCAGCCAGGGTGTGTTACATTACAGAAATACACAAATGCACGCCATCTTGCATGAAATCTGCTTCACGTCATATTCTTAATCCTTTGCCTATGATGCTCAAAACAGTGTTATAGTGTGTGTGGGGTTGGGGTTAATAGTGGTATAACTGATGTTGTAAACTTCTGACTGAATCTGACTGACTGAACTGATCATACTCGGTACATACATACCTTTTGCATTTGAAGGTAATAACTGAGTCTCTTTTGATTAATAATCAGAAATATGTTACTGATCATTTTCCGGGTTTGAAGTGCAAAACCAAAACAAGATTACAGGATTATACTTGACCGGTGTATCAGGAGAATTGAGTGGATATTGTGTTCAAAACTGCAATATCAGCTTCTGCATTTGCCTCCTGTTTATACCTATAAAATTAGTTCTGAGGTCTGAAGGGCCATAGGGCGGAGTGACACAATAGCATGACCATCACCTGCACCCTGCAAGTGGTCCTGAAACAGTGCAAGGAATGTGGTGATGCCTGATACAACCTTCCGGCTTGGTCTAATTCACAGATTAGAATTAAGAGACTTTTCGGGAGTGGAAACTGGCAGGCCTGGCAGCTGGCCAGGGAGGATTGTATTGAGCAGGCCCTGTGTGATGAACCTGAGAGCAATGGATTGGGTTGCAATGGCACGCTTACGTTAGTCGTGCTGATCCCCCCCCCATTCAGGGAATGTGTCCTGGCACAGCCGCTGGAACCGGATTACCGCATTCCCCCCCAGAGAACATGCCATGCTAACTGGAGCATGCACACATATATGTAAATGCGTCTGTCACCCACACCCCCCCCACCCCACGACAATTCATTTTATTTTACAGTTCACCTATTTGGCCTTCACCCTCCCTGAGACAGCTTCCCATTTACTGGAATTAGACTTCAGGTTGTAGCACCCCAAAGGTGTTTAAAAATGAATTATACACTTTACACCAATCAAAAGCTATTTATTACAAACACTACATGAAGTTCAGTGTGCAGATACAAAAAATCAACAATCTGTGGTTTATTCAAAAGTACAAATATATTTGTCATATGAACAAAATATATGTCATGTAAACATTGATAGTTTCCTTTCAATCAGTAAACATTAGTCGACATCTTGTGCAAATATAATTGCTGTACGTTCTAAAGTAAAAGCTCAAAATTCCCCAAGTTAATTATCAGAGTTGTATTCAGGTAAACAAGCCTTCAACTCATACATTTCAAATCTGACACCAATCAAAAATCTTACAATCTTTAAAAAAATTATATAAATCACTTTCTAAACTGCCCACTTTCTCATTGTTCACAAATAATTCCCTAAATGATAATTATATGAATTACTTGTTAGCTCATGCGGGGAAAGTGTGCTGGGATCTGGAGTCTGTTCTAATTGGTTTAATGTGAAGGAGATTGTGTGACCTCAAATGAACTGAGAGTGGTGGGGATATTTTGGACGCTGGCGGATTACGTTTCAGGAGCACATATCTAGCCGCGCTCTTAATGCAGCACACTTAGCACACAAAGGACCTGCATCAGGTTGCACCAGTAATAATTCATTAATAGCGCTGTCTGCAACGACTAATAAAACATAAAATGTGTGTCAGACTGCCACTGGCATGTCACAAGATGCTAAAAATGTCCCTAAAACATAAATCCATTCTCTTTCAAGATCATGATTTGTTTAAAAAGTCTAGCGATTAATTACATGAGGTTGCATAATATTCTACATTAAAAAATGTGTGCTCATAAGCAGTGTGCGTGATCTGGGGAGAGGAATTAATTGAAGAATTGTTGAAGGGTATTTTTCATACAGCACAGGGACCATCCGAATCAGGTATTCTCAGGAACTTTTGTGGTTCCACGAGTCAGATTCATTTTCCACCAAACTTAGAGGACTGTGAATATGGGAGACATCGGGAGGAGTCACCTACAGTTAAGGTGTATTTATTATTGTCATTATTTATATGAATCACAGTGTTCAATAACAGCTAGCTCATGTTATCATGTACCTACTAGCTGGCTAACGACTTTCATTTAATTTTGCCAAGTACTAACGTTATGCTAGCTCAGAACCTGGGATCTTGGTTTCGAGATAGAGTACGGCATGGTACACCAGTAGGAAAATGGTGTAGAGGACTGTGACTGTGAAAAGCTTTGCTTGGATATACAGTCCTTTGGAATGATGCTGCATTTCAGGATGAGGGTGATTTACAAAAAATGTAATACAGTGTAATACTGTATGTTATATAATATGTTTCACATCTTTTTCAGAAATTGGTTGAATTGATATTGTTACAGTTAATAGTAGCAGTCTTCAAGATTGCCGAATGAGTCCCTCAGAGTGCATAGGTTCCCCCCAGATACAGAGGAAATAAAATACATAATGCTAAAATTCACCCAGATAATGAGCCTAAGAACATGGTAACTATTTGATGGGAAATTCGGCAGGACATTTAATCAATATTCATATTATAATGATACAATAATACTGTGTCTACAGTATTTTGATTTTTTTAGTTCCCATACATGCACAAGACATTTTATGAGGTAATATCTAATGAATATGTTTAGTTGGCATGATGTATTAAAAAATTACCTTGACGCTTACAAAATATAGAATAATTTTGCAATAACAAACGTATCACTTTATGTTCTTAAATAAATAAACGCTTCACCACAAAAAGGTTTGCCTAATACGTGATGATCAAATACAAAATGCACATTGTAACCTTTTAAAAAGCCAAAAACATGGAACATCACAGAAGCCACAACATATCTCTAGAATGACTGGGAATGAAAACATCCTTTGCGAAACAGTTCTGCTTGATTAAGCAAGAACTCTACACACCAGTGTGATTTCAAAGCCCTGATTGGTCGAAAACCTATGAGAAAAAAGGGGTGGAGCTTAAGCAGGTATTTTTTCCTCAGTTGGTGGATTTTGGGCCTAGCGGGACCTGGTGGAAAAGCAGCGCATGTACTCGGTCATCCAGGGGTTGTAATCTGGGATTGGCTTGGTCTTGTGTACTTTTTCCAGGCCAGCCGACCGTACACGTCGCCGATCAGCAGTCTTCAATCGTTTTTCGACCTCCCGTCTGCTTTTGGCACGCAAAGCAGACGCATGAATCTGAGAAAACAATGCAGGTTTCTAAGCATATACATTGAACATTACTTATAACATTACATATACACTACCGGTCAAAAGTTTTAGAACACCCCCATTTTACTGAAATTTAAGCAGTTCAAGTCCAGTGAATAACCTAAAATGTTACAAAGGTAAGCAGTAAACTGCCAGAGGTTTAAAAAAAAAAGTTTAGGTTACCAAAAACCAAAAACGAATGTACATTTTTTGGCGGTGAGTAGTTTCCTACACCATCAAAAGGCACTTGGAAACTGGAGGAAACTGACAGGAAGATGTCTGGCAGACCGAAAGCCACAACAAAATCAGAAGACAAGTTTCTGAGAGTCAACAGCTTGCGTGGTAGGTGGCTCACAGGACAACAGCTTCAAGCACAGCTTAACACATCAAAGTAAGGAAGTTTCAGTTTCAACTGTGAAGAGAAGACTTCGAGCTGCAGGTTTGACAGGTCGAGTGGCAGTAAGAAAGCCATTGCTGAGATGGCAAAATAAGAAAAGGAGGCTTGCCTGGGCCATGAAGCACTGCCAGTGGACTACTGAAGACTGGAAGAAGGTCTTATGGACCGATTAATCAAAAATTGAAATCTTGAAATTTTGAAAGGTTTTTGTAGGTGAAAGGATGGTTCCTCGGTGTGTGACACCAACTGTCAAACGTGGAGGAGGAAGCGTGATGGTCTGGGGCTCTTCTGCTGGATCCAGACTTGGCAACTTGCACGGAGTGAATGTTAACCCACGTTAATCCATTACTTGTTCCCTGAAAAAGGCCTTTTTTATAACTGAAATTTACATTATTTTTCAGTTTTTGGTAACCTAAACTTTTTTTTAACCTCTGGCAGTTTACCGCTTACCTTTGTACCATTTCAGGTTATTCACTGGACTTGAACTGCTTAGATTTCAGTAAAAACTGGAAAATGGGGGTGTTCTAAAACTTTTGACCGGTAGTGTACATTACTAGAATTGCAAAACAAATTATAAATTGTTGAAAAAGCACCAAAAAAGTGTTTCAGCGACTTCACAAATCTTGCTTGTAACTGGCAAAATAAAGCAAACAGAACAGCTTCATTGTGCCTTAGCATAGATTCTACAACTGTCTGGAACTCTATTGGAGGGACACACCACCATTCCATGAGAAATTCCATAATTTGGTGTTGTTTATGGTGGTGGAAAACACTGTCTCGGGCACCACTTCAAAATCTCCCATAAGCGATCAATTGGGTTGAGATCTGGTGACTGAGACAGCCATGGAATATGGTTTACATCGTTTTCATGCTCATCAAACCATTCAGTGACCACTTGTGCCCTGTGAATAGAATAGAATAGAAAACTATTTCCCCCGAGAGGGAATTTGTCTTGCACATATGAAGCTCTGACAAAAAAACATTGTCATCAAAACATTGGATGGGGTGCCATTGTCATCCTGGAAGAGACCACTCCCATCAGGATAGAGATTCTTCACCATAGCATGAAGGTGATCACTTTGGCTTTGTATTTATTGGCATTTACCTTGCCCTATAAGGGGTGGAGTGGACCTAAGCCATGCTAGGAAAATGCACCCCACACCATAACAGAGTATGTTTTGGCATGCACCATAAATGCTCTCGTCCACTGAGAACAGAGTGAAGGATGGCTCATCTGACCATATTACTTTTTTCCACTGCTCCATAGACCACTGCCTATGATCTTTGCACCACTTTACTCACAAACATCTATCTATTTTTAGGTATAATAAGGGGTTTATGCACTGAAACCCAATCATAGTATCCCTCTCTTTGAAGTTCTTGATGGACTGTTCTTGATTAAACTGCCTGCTCATGCTCATGATTGATATTTACAGTCAACTGATTCAGAGTTGCTCATCTGTTTTACCTTTCATCTCGAACCAATGCACGGACATCACGGTGAGAAGTATACACTTTCGACCACAGTTGCCCTGAGTTAATTGTGTCTTTCCCTTAAGACTTCCCTGCCAACATCACCTTAGCCCCTGTTCCTTGTGAAACATCAGCAAGTTGAACAGTCTTCAGCACTGAAGCTCCTGCCAAACATAAGAACATAAGAAACTACCGAGTATTTTACTGGCAAATGTTCAATCCCTGGACAATAAAATGGACGAACTTCACGCACGGATTAACTTTCAGCGGGACATTGCAACCTGCTGCGTGCTGGCGTTTACTGAAACCTGGCTAGACCCTGCGGTACCGGACTCGGCTGTTACTCCGGCTGGATTTTCCATCTACAGGCAGGACAGAGTCAGGTAAATGCAGAGGCGGTGGGGTCTGCATTATGGTTAACTCTCGCTGGGGTTCGGATATTTGAGTAATTACAAAACACTGCTCACCAGCCCTGGAGCTCTTGGCTGTAAAAGTTTGTCCCTTCTACCTCCCCTGGGAATTCAGCTCCGCTATAATCACAGCAGTCTACATACCCCCGCAGGCAGATAAAACGCGTGCGCTGGAGGACCTTTACGGAGTAATTAATGGACTAGAGAACGCTCATCCTGAGGCAGCTTCTATTGTTGTTGGCGACTTCAATAGGGCTAATATGAGGAAAGTTTTGCCTAAATATCACCAGCATATCAACTTTCCTACCCGTGGTGATCAGACTCTTGACCATTGTTATTTTCAACTACGGGACAGCTACAAACCCCTCCCCCGCCCTGCTTTTGGTAAGGCGGATCACACCTCCATTCTTCTCCTCCCAACCTACAGACAACGTCTAAAACAGGAAAAACCGGTTTTTCGGACAGTTCAACGCTGGAGTGAGGAATCTATTGCCACTCTCCAGGACTGTTTTGAAACCACAGACTGGCAGATGTTCTGTGTTGCAGCTGACGGGGACATTGATGAATACACAGACTCTGTCTCAGCCTACATCTCCAAGTGCATTGATGACGTCATCCCGAGACTGTCCTCTATCCGCTAAACCTGCTCGTCTCTGACGCCCTGCCCCCTGGCTAACCGATTCCATTCGGGCTAACCAACTGAAACTGCGAGCGGCAGAAAGGAAATGGAGAAAATCCAAATCCCCTGTAGCTCTGTCTGATTTCCACACTCTCCTGGCTTCCTTCTCCTCTAACCTCTCCTCTGCTAAGTCTGCATTTTTCCTTTCTAAGATTCAATCTTCTGTTTCCAACCCACGTAAACTCTATTCTACGTTTTCCTCTCTCCTCACCCCTCCTCCTCCCCCACTCCCCTTCTCTCTAACCGCTGATGACTTCTCATCCTTCTTTCACGAGGTCGATGTCATTTGCAACTCCTTCCCCCCAACCTCTCCCTCACCCATCTCGCTACCTAAACCTCCCACCCCTCTGTCCTCCTTCTCACCCCTTCCTGACTCCGACATCCTTCAACTTGTTCTCTCCCACCATCCCACCATCCCACCACCTGCCCTCTTGATCCCATTCCTTCCCCCCTCTTCCAGTCCATTGCTATGGACATCCTCCCCTTTGTCTCCAATGTCATTAACTCCTCTCTTTCCTCTGGCTCTGTCCTCTCCTCCCTCAAATGCGCTCATGTTGTCCCCCTCCTCAAAAAACCCTCTCTGAATCCTGCTGAATCTCTGAACTACCGACCTGTCTCTCTCCTCCCATTCCTTTCCAAAACACTAGAGCGGGCTGTCTATAATCAACTGTCTGCTCATCTCTTACAGAACGACCTGCTTGATCCCAACCAATCTGGGTTCAGAGCAGGCCACTCCACAGAGACTGCTCTCCTTGCAGTCACTGAGGCTCTTCACGGGGCTAAGTCCCGATCCCTTAGCTCCGTCCTCCTCCTCCTCGACCTGTCGGCGGCATTCGACACCGTGGACCACCGGATCCTGCTCTCATCTCTCGTTGAGATGGGAATCTCTGGATCTGCGTTGACATGGTTTGAGTCCTACCTGGCTGACCGGTCCTACTAGGTGGCCTGGAGAGGATCCCTCTCCTCTCCCCACACCCTCTCTACCGGAGTCCCGCAGGGCTCAGTGCTAGGCCCCGTCCTATTCTCTCTGTATACCAAGTCACTTGGCTCTGTTATTTCTGCTCATGGCTTTTCCTATCACTGTTATGCTGATGACACTCAACTCTTTCTCTCCTTCTCTCCATCTGATACCCAGGTCCCGGCACGGATCTCTGCATGCCTGGCTGACATCTCCGCATGGATGTCCACCCACCACCTGAAGCTGAACCTGGGGAAGACAGAGCTGCTCTTCTTCCCTGCGAAGGGCTCCCCGACGATTGATGCGTCAATCACCGTGGAAGGCTCCATAGTGTCTCCGTCTCAGTCTGCCAGGAGCCTTGGAGTGACCCTGGACAACCAGCTGTGCTTCTCGAGCCATATTGCAGCGATCACTCGGACCTGCCGTTTCTCCCTCCACAACATCCGGAGGATCCGACCGTTCCTCACCCAAGAGGCCACTCAACTCCTGGTCCAGGCCCTGGTGATCTCACGTCTGGACTACTGCAATTCCTTGCTGGCAGGCCTTCCGGCCTGTGCCATTAAGCCACTGCAACTAGTCCAGAACGCTGCCGCTCGCCTGATGTTCAACCAGCCGAAGTTCACCCACATCACCCCTCTACTCTCCTCTCTGCACTGGCTCCCCATCGCAGCACGCATCAGATTCAAGTCACTGGTGCTTGCTTTTCAAGCGGCCAGAGGTACTGCTCCCCCATACCTCCAGTCACTCATCACTCCCTACACCCCACCCAGACCCCTCTGCTTCACCTCCTCTGGCAAACTGACTGCCCCATCGCTCCGGGCGCCTGGCAGCCGCTCCTCGCGATCTCGCCTCTTCTCTGTCCTGGTCCCTCGCTGGTGGAACGACCTCCCGCAATCGGTCAGGACTGCGGAATCACTTCCAATCTTCCGCAAGAGGCTCAAAACCCACCTCTTCAGACTCCACTACCACTGAACACTGTCCATCTAGTCAATCTGTCGTCACCACTGTTTACTTGTTCTACACTATATAAAAAATGTAATTAAAATTTAAAAAACACTAACCTTTTCTTTCCCAGTGTTACAGGTATGATACGCAGACGCCTGCAATGATGTCTATTGCTGTATTACTGCACTGATCTTGTGCGCTAACTATGATTGTTCTTACCTTGTATTAATGCACATCTTGTAAGTCGCTCTGGATAAGAGCGTCTGCTAAATGCTTAAAATGTAAAATGTAATGTAATGTCAATGTTAACCAACCAACCAAAAAGCCCTGGGTTAATGGTGATGTCTGGGCTAAGCTCAGAGCACGGTCCTCTGCCTATAGCTCTGGGGATCTGGAGGCCTTGAGGAAGTCCAGATATGACCTACGGAAAGCCATCAGGAATGCCAAAAGAGCCTACAGGGACAAGTTAGAGTCCAACTACCACAGTTCCGACCCCAGACGCATGTGGTGTGGACTGCGCTCCATCACTAACTATAAAGGGAGAAACAGCAATGATGCCCAGCCTGCCGCCTATCTTCCTGACGAGCTCAACACCTTTTACGCGCAGTTTGAGGCATGCAACGTCATCCCTTCTGCAAGCCCAGCTGAGGACCAGGACGACTGCACTCTGTCCCTATCTACGGCTGACGTGAGGAGAGCTTTTAAAAGAGTAAACCCTCGGAAGTCACCAGGGCCAGATGGCATTCCAGGCCATGTCCTCAGAGCGTGCGCCGACCAGCTAGCGGAGGTATTTACCTCTATATTCAATCTCTCCCTGAACCAGTCTGCAGTCCCCACCTGTTTCAAACAGACAACCATTGTCCCCGTACCAAAGAAACATCCCATCATCTGCCTGAATGACTACCGCCCTGTTGCACTCACCTCTATCATCATGAAGTGCTTCAAGTGGCTAGTCAGAACCCACATCTGCTCCTCCCTTCCTGACACCTTGGACCCCCTTCAATTCGCATACCGTCCCAATATATCTACGGACGACGCCATCTCCCTGACAGTGCACTCCGCCCTCTCCCACCTGGATAAGGGTAACACATATGTGAGGATGCTGTTTATAGATTACAGCTCAGCATTCAACACAATTGTGCCTGCTAAGCTCGTTCCCAAGCTCAGGATCCTGGGTCTTAACACCTCCCTTTGCAATTGGATCCTGGACTTCCTGACGGGCAGACCCCAGGTGGTGAGAATGGGTAACCTCTCCTCCTTTGTACTGACCCTGAGAACAGGAGCCCCTCAGGGCTGTGTACTCAGTCCCCTTCTGTATGCCCTGTTCACATATGACTGTGTGGCCACACGCAGCTCCAATATCATCCTCAAGTTTGCAGACGACACCACCATCCTGGGTCTCATCTCCAACAACGATGAGACCGCCTACAGAGAGGAGGTCAGCGTCTTGGCAACATGGTGCCAGGACAACAACCTCTCTCTCAATGTCTGCAAGACTAGGGAGATGATTGTGGACTTCAGGAAGCGACAGGGGGGAGGGGGTCACGCCCCCATTCACATCGATGGAGCTGAAGTGGAGAGAGTCTCCTGCTTCAAGTTCCTCGGTGTGTTCATCAATGATGACCTCTGCTGGTCCAAGCAATCGGACGCGGCAGTAAAAACTGCCCAAAAGCGCCTATACTTCCTGAGGAGACTCAAGAAGTTTGGCATGTCTATCAAAACTTTAACCAACTTTTACAGGTGCACTATTGAGAGCATTCTCACTGGCTGCATTATTACCTGGTACGGCAGCTGCTCCGCTGCTGATCGCAAGGCCCTCCAAAGGGTGGTGAAGACAGCGGAGCGCATCATTGGCTGCCACCTCCCCTCCGTGCAAGGCATCTACCACACACGATGCCTTAGGAAAGCACGGAAAATCATAAAAGACTACAGCCACCCAGGCTATGGACTGTTCACGCTGCTGCCGTCTGGTAGACGTTACCGGAGCATCCGGGCACGGACTACCAGACTCACGAACAGTTTTTTCCCCCAGGCCATCAGGCTTCTCAACCAGCAGCACTAATCTCAGTGTTCACATTGATCACATCATCACCCCAATGTGTTCTCTAATCACTTTGTATGTACATTAAATGCACATCACCTCATTTAAATGCACATATCCATCGGCACTACTTTACTTTACTTTACTTTATATTTATATATTTAAAACTCTTATTCTGCTGTCTATATTCCCCCTTCTTACTGGTTCCAGAACTGCTACAATTGTTTAATGTTTAATGTTTACTGTTTTTCTGTTATGTATATTTCTGCTATTGGTCACTACTTAGTTGTTGCTTGCCATGTCCCAAGAATTTCATTGTTCAGAATGAACTTGTGTTATACTGTGCACTTGACAAATAAAACAAGTTGACTTTGACTTTGACATAAGAATACATAATGATGAGAACGGGCCGTTTGGCCCATCTAGGCTCATCATGTCCTAATCTAAAGAGTATCCAGTACTACATCTAGCCTGGATTTGAATAGCCCAAGCGTTTCTGCCTCTACTACCTGACCTGGCAAGCTGTTCCAGGCATTGCAACTCTCTGTGTAAAGAAAAACTTCCTAATATCTGTGCGGAATTTGCCTTTAACTCATTTCCACCTGTGGCCTCTTGTTCTGCTGACCCCACTTATCTCAAAAAATCTTGGGTATTTTACTTTGTTAATCCCTTTTAGGAATTTGAAAACCTATCTCAAAAATCTTGGGTATTTTACTTTGTTAATCTTTTAGGAATTTAAAAAAATCCCCCTAAGTCTCCGTTTGCTAAGTTTAAATAGATTGAGTGCCTTAAGTCTATCATCATAACTTTTACCTTTCATACCAGGTATCAGTTTAGTTGCCCTTCTTTGGACTTTTTCAAAAGCTTCTATATCTTTCTTGTAGTGCGGTGCCCAGAACTGCACACAGTATTCTAAGTGCGGTCTGACAAAGGCATTATATAACATTAATATAACCTCCTTTGATTTATACTCAATACTTTTTGCTATGTATCCCAGCATCCTGTTGGCTTTTTTCACTGCTGTAACACACTGCTTTGATGCAGATAGGAATTGTAGTTGATCAAAGCCTAAGTCCTTTTCAAAGTTAGAAATAACTTTTCTCCTCCCATAAAATACTCCTTTCTAATGTTTTTATTTCCCACATGCATAACTTTACATTTAGCAATATTGAACGTCATCTGCCATGTATCTGCCCATTTTTGGATTTTGTTTAAATCATCTTGGATTACTTTAGTCGATTCCAAACTGTTTGCCAAACCCCCAAGTTTAGTATCATCTGCAAATTTAACTATTTTGCTACTAATGTCCATATCATCATGTAAATAAGGAAGAGCAGAGGTCCCAGCACCGATCCCTGCGGGACACCACTGCCCACAGCACCGAGGTCAGATTCGGCCCCACCTACTGTTACTCTTTGTATTCGCCCTTGCAGCCAATTTTGAACCCACTGTGAAACTACTCCTGCAATTCCTACTGAATTCATTTTAGCAATGAGCCTCTCATGTGGTACCTTGTCAAATGCTTTCTGAAAGTCCAAATATATAATATCATAAGCCTGGTTCAGGTCAACACACTTTGTACCCTCTCGAAAAAGTCCAGGAGGTTTGTTAGGCATGACCTCCTTTGAGAAATCCATGTTGGCTCTCCTTAAAATACTATTATTTTTCAAGAATGATTCCAACTTATCCCTAATAATACATTCCAGCATTTTACATGTGATGCAAGTTAAACTGACAGGCCTATAGTTCCCTGGGTCAGTACGGTCCCCCTTCTTATATATTGGAATTATACTACCCTGCTTCCAGTCATCTGGTATTTCTCCAGTGATTATGGATTGAATTAAAATATCTGTCAATGGTTTATATATAATTTCCCCAAGTTCTTTGAGTACTCTGGGATATATGCCATCTGGGCCTGCTGCCTTATTTGTCTTAAGTTTTTGTAGTTTTTGTAGTACTTCTACGTCCCTTATATCAAAGTCCTCCAAAACATTCTGTACCTTGTCTATACATTTACGCATATTTATAACCTCTTCTCTAGTAAAGCTCTCCACAAAGTAACTGTTTAGTGTGTTTGCAATGTCATTATTATTATAAACCAAAGTTCCTTCCTTATTCTTAATGCACTTAACTTTCCTTTTTCTACTACAATATTGAAAAAACTTATTTGGATTACTTTTTGCATCTTGGGA
Source organism: Aldrovandia affinis (assembly GCA_029706075.1). Taxonomy (NCBI): domain Eukaryota; kingdom Metazoa; phylum Chordata; class Actinopteri; order Notacanthiformes; family Halosauridae; genus Aldrovandia; species Aldrovandia affinis. The sequence goes on along the minus strand of JAINUG010000139.1, from coordinate 2,281,406 downwards.
AATTTTAATTTCAAACCGCCTTTTAGCTGATCTTATTTCCTTTTTAGCCTTAGCCCGCATATTACAATGATCTAACTTGTTTCTCTCTGAGTTATCCTTTTTATATACTCTGTACAGTCGTTTATTTTGCCTCAAAATCTCCCATAAAGATTTAGTCATCCACTGCGGAGACTGTTTTTTCATCCTATTTTTCCTTACTTTGGGGATGAATTTACACTGTACATCTACAATAACCCTTTTAAATATAGTCCATTTTTCATTCACAGTTCTGCAATCTAGAAGTTTTACCCAATCTATATTACTTAAATTCTCTCTCATTTTATTAAAGTCAGCTCGTCTAAAATTAAACAAGTCTTAACTTGCCAAAAAATAACTGCACTGTGGTCACTTGCCCCTATTGGTTCTCCTACCTCTGTGCTGCAAATTCTATCAGGATTGTTACACAAAACCAGATCCAGTATTGATTTCCCTCTCGTAGGCTGAGTAACAGACTGTACCAAAAAGCAGTCATTGACCATATCTAAAAACTCTTCTTCACATTTGCCCTGACCTGTCACTATCTCCCAATTGATAGAGGGGTAATTGAAGTCGCCCATTATTATCGTCTCTCCTTCAGCACAGATTTGTTTTATGTTAGCAAAGAGCATACTATTTATGTTACTGTCTGAAGCTGGAGGTCTATAGCATACTCCTATATTAAGGCCCTTCTCACGATCTCCCAATAATCTAATCCAGATGTCCTCACAAGAAACGAATGAGTTTATACCTGGAATTTCCTGCACATTTAGATTGTCTTTCCCATATAGGGCCACTCCCCCTCCTCTTTTATTAGTTCTATCCTTCCTAAACAATGTGTACCCCTCTACATTATATTCCTCCCCATCCGCTGCGCCAAGCCATGTCTCAGTAATCCCAACAATGTCATAACCCCCATTCAACATGACAGCCTCCAGTTCCTAAAATGAATTTTTTATGCTTCTCGCATTTAAACACATGAGCTTCAGAGCCTTACTCACACTTACGTTGTCCTTCCCCTCCACACCTGAGTGTGCCGAACCACCTCTATTCACATTATGATCTAAAAAATCTTTATTAATGATATCCTCAGATTTATTATACTCCGCGCTGGTATCTTCCATCTGGGCAGTCTGTACCTCCCTATCCATAATACTACTACTACTACTAATTTCCCTCCCTGCCCCCCCAGTCCCTAGTTTAAATATTCCTCCGCTACCCTAAGCATATGCAGGCCCAATGCATCTGTACCCCTCCGGTTCAAGTGTAACCCGTCCCGCTTGTACAGGTCACCCCTGTTCCAAAAGGAGTCCCAGTGCCCCATAAACCTGTACCCCTCTTTCCTGCACCAGGTTTGTAGCCATGTGTTAAATCTCCATATAAAATTCTGCTTGCCTTTGCTAGCACGTGGTACTGGCAGAATTCCAGAGAAGACCACCGTGGAGGTTCTGCCCCTTAACTTTGTTCCTAATTCTATAAATTTGTCCTGCAGAACCTCAAACCTACCCTTACCTATGTCATTGGTTCCAACATGGACCATGACCACTGGATCCACCCCTGCTCTGGCCAGGAGCTTGTCCGCGTGTTCCAGGAGATCTCCAACCTGAGCACCAGGCAGGCAACATGCCATGCGAGATTCCTTTTCCCGCGAACAGAATATACTGTCTACACCTCTAATGATTGAATCCCCCACTACAATTAACTCCCTTTTCCTGGGTGGATTGGCCGCCAGGGTGCCCTGGGGCTCATCAGTCCTCCCACTCACAGAGGGCTGGGCCAGATCCTCTTCCTGCAAGGGCTGGAATCGGTTGGACACCACAATCTCTGGAGATGCCGCCCCTGCATGTGCGCGCCCTTTTCTACGCCCTTTTCTAAATATATCTACTGCTCTCCCTGCACTGAACAAATTACTGCCTAAACAGAGACACCAAGTCGATAAAAATACTATACACCTCGGTTCCGAACACTCAGGTGCTCGGAAATGGAAACAACACTTAAAGCGAATTAAAAAACTTTCGGTCCGGTTTCTGTAGCAAGAGCGCTGGTAGCAGCTAACCGAAACGGCTATACGCTCTATGCTTGAAATACAACAATTTAATTTAAATTTAAGCCAACAAAAGCTAGTTAGCTATAGTATATTTCCCTACTCTTGGATTTGCTCCTAAGAGGGACGAAAAACCCAAAAACCTCACGTCTGCTGGGTGTAATACAAATCGGTAACTTTTTAACAAGCTTTCCGAAGCTAGACAGGGAAAAAATGGAAAATTCCCTCTCTGTCCCCTAACGGCAACAAACGTTTACCTTAATAGCAAATATTTTATCCCTTTATCTTTCTGATGATAAAACGCCGAACCCTAAGCAACAATACAAACACAATACAAACACAATCCAAACAATATCCCGACAGCAACAAACAATCCACTCAAACTCAAACTCTCATCACGTATGACGTAGCAATCCCGTCAGGCAAAGCGGCAAAAACAACATGATGCAACAGTCACCACTCCTTCAAAGTCACTGAGATCTCTTCTTCTAGCTATGGTAGAATCCTACTCATGTATTCCCTGTAATTATGATCCATTGTGCCTCTAACCCATGGTTATTTCTACCAATGCACTGGAGGCCCAAAGGCAAACAGTTCCACCCTCTATCATTACATTGTGTTATCTGCTGTGTCCATATAGCCATGTGTGTTTAGCAGTAGCAGCTTGGTGCCATTCCTCAGGTAAGGTCACCATACTTTTCTGTACGTGCAAAAGCATCTCACCTTGCAGGAGGCAAAAGCAGTCCTCAATAGGACAGTGAAGTCTGAGTGCTTTACATTCATTTTAGTATGGTGCAATTATGATGCACAATTATGAATCACTGTTAGTGCATTATGTTTTTACTGTTGTTTTCATTGCACCACCACAGTGACTAGTTACTGTACTTCTGCATAATAAATAATACTATAGCGCTTCTCTGCACATACATATTTGTGTTGTTCTTGTTACTGCTATAAGATGTATTTAAAGTCATCAAGCCATTTATATAAACAATGTTTTAAAAATGCATAACTCGCTAATATCTGAGAATGCCCTCTGCTGAGTTCCACTGACTGTAGCCTGACCTCCTTGGTGGATGCTGCTGGACGCACGTTGTGGGTCTTCTTCCCTGCTATGTCCGCACGCTGCTCCGCCCAGCCATACAGAGCGAAGGGATGCTTGTCCCCCACGCTGGTCTGTTGTGGCTCACACTTTGCTCTGGTTGGCTTTGGCTTCCGCAAGCGGCGGGGCTTGGCCAGCACATGGCCGCTCTGCACTGACTCCGAATCACTGGCGCGAGACCCCTCTCCTTGTTTCACCTCCGTTCCTCGGTCTCTGTGCAGCTGGCCACACTCAGCATCCTGCCCGCCTGCAAGAGAAATAACACTTATATTTTCTATATTTAACCAAAGCCTTTGGATTATGTTAGGCATAGGGCCAATAGTCACGTTTAAAGACAATTCTCCAATAATGGATTGAATTTATATAGTGCCTTTCACAATCTTAATGTGCTTTACAATGAAGGGGGTAAGCACCCCCCTGGGTGATGTCATTTTGTGCCAGAACACTCACCATATAGGTGCTAAGGTGGAGAGGAAGGGAATTATTAAATCAGATATACTGGGGGACAATTAGGCAGCCAGATTGGGAGAGCTAGGTTGGGAATTTAGGCAGGACACCAGGGTACTCCCCTCTCTTTACAATAAGTGCCATGTGATCTTTAATGACCACAGTGAATCAGGGCCTTGGTTTGGGGGAAAGGCTCACCAACATGCACTTCCAGCAGAACTTATTTTTCCCAGGAGGTCTCCCATTCTAGTACTAACCAGACCCAGCCCTGTTTAATTTCAGCAATGAGGCAATGTTACCTTCCCCAATGCCTGTGTTACATGCAGTGATCTTTCTCTCTCTACTGTTATCCTCATGGCTTGCTGACGCCGCCTGTGCTCTCTTGCTATTGGCTAAGGCCAAGTAATCTTCATTACTACCCATGTCATGACGGTGAGACCAATTCCCTCATTGGTCGACACGTTGTTGAGGCGGGCGCACCCATCTATAAATGTAATGTGTGCTCATGTAAAATGGAGGCGGACAGGTTGTTGTGTTTGAGAGGCAATACGTGTGCCTTATAACTTTGTAAAGATACACTGGTTATCTGGTGGGAAACATTTTAAGTATTCATATGTTTTTGTTAGCAGCTTTGCGTAGTTAGTTAGGCTGCGAAATACTTATTTGGCTCTTATTTCTAGGTTCTTCAGATCAGTAGTAACACAAATGAGTAGGTTTACTTGGATGTTTGATGGTTTCCCTGTTTCTTGTTTGTTTCCCCATACCCCGTTTGCATTTCCCTATACTTTGTTAGTGTTTGTCAGTTTTGTAAATAGACTTGTTGCGTTTTCCCCCTACTATTGTGATTGTCTGTTGGTCCCACCCTTTATGTTGCGGCTCATTTGGACCCATAGACTTTGCCGCTGGATCGTAACAGGCAGGAACAAGTAAAGGGTGTTTGTGTGTGTGTGCATATGACAACACAAGTGAGGAGCAGCAACCAGGTTAAATGTTTGGGGTTTAACAATGATCCCCGACCTATCCTTTCCATCAGCCTCGAAGTGCAAATTTGGTCATTGCGTTTGTAGCTTCAATGAAAGTGTCTAAATAACGTACTAGGCTGTACATTAACTTTTTAAAACATAAAATAATGGCACGGCATTAGCATAAGGTGGCATTAGCATCAAACAAGACCACAGCAAAATTGCATTTCAATTTGGATAACTGCCAGAGTCAATGACAGTTACAATCCCATTCACAACATCGATATAATAAAAACGTTCTGAAGACAACCTGTAGATGGATACGTGTCCCCTTGCGGCTCTATCCGAGAAAGAGCTACCAGTTCCGACGCGTCGTTCAGCTCGTTCTCCTGTTCATTATGTTCCAATGTCTCTTTGGCAATCAAAGGGTCGATTTTATTATTCTTCGGAGTGGACTTGCCGCTGGAGTCATTTTCACAACTCCCCCAGAAAAACGAATTATGAGACTGTTCCAACATCCTTCTTGAAAGCCTGTAATTTAGCAAATCCTCGTAGCACTTGGAGTGGGTTTCCCATTTGGGATCTTTGAATTTCTTCATATATTCAGTTTTTGTCACCATCTTTCCTGTTGTTTAAATGTACGAGTAGCCCATGAACTGTGAAAGAGAGTGCAGATTCATTGGTATAAACAAATCAATCGAATCGCCAAGGTGGCCTTTAACCACTCCGAACTGTATTCACTAAAACATCTGGTTTTGGGTAGATTTCGCGCGGCTCTTCCTGCCAGACATTTAAACAAAAACCTACATACAGAGTTAAGCGACCGTCACAAAAGAACACCAATCACGGAACAGCTGGAACTTGAATAAATGTCACACCCCGCCCACAACTGTTAATATGGCGTCAGTAGGCTACTGGTTAAATTTGTGTTCAACTAGCCAGTGATGTAGCGAACGACAACTGTGCTTAACTTACGACGCAAGTTGCATTTGTTACATTGTAACGTTACGGTCGTTGGCTACATATTCAAAGTTAATAGCATACCGGCGCTTGTTTAAGTGTCATATTTCTAAATATGACACGTAATCTGTCTAGTTCTAAATTAAATGTAAGCTAATACTTCTAGTTAAAGAGTAAACGATTTAAGCAAACGTTTACAAAGCTTTAATGCCACTTCCTCCACCAACTTAATGTTTAAACTCGTGTCGACAGATTTAAAAACGGTTTACAAGCTAGCAAGCTATATAAGGCATTCGTGGTTCTATTTCACCAGGTTGGACCGTTTTATATTTTCGTTGATTCAACATCTAACGTTAGCTGAATGACTGACTAAAACGTTGTATGCACAACTCGGGAATAATTTATCTTGGTGCATCATAACTTGCATTTAAATGTCAGGTGTACTTACAGGCCCGAGTGTCACACGGATTTATTGAACCAAAACAGTAGACGACTGCAAGTGGTGCGCATTCGATTTGGCTCCGCCCGGAGAATGAGGATTGGAGAGATTTGTTTTGCACGCTGCTACAATAATATTACTTATTAAGCCCAACGTGTTGCCACGTGGATATTGCCGATGGCATATTTTTATAAAATTGGAGACTCGGAATTACCTGACAACTGTTTCAACCCCTTTCCAGTTTAACTATGAGTAATTTTCGTTTGGCCTAGTATTTCATATAGCCTAGCCTATTGCCGGGTTAGCTCATTGCTCATATTACGGCTTTATACTGTTCTGAATTTCATTAAGTCTGGCTAATATAACCAGCAGCCTAGCCTACCATCGGGATTCCATTTTGGGCATTTCTGCTGACCCCTCGTCACCAAAGTCAGAAACGGTAACTATAGGCTTGCAAACTATGCTTTCTGCGCCTGAACTTTTAGCAAAGCACTTGTCTGGACAATTTCCACTGGTTTGTCATAATTAACCGAAAGGAAAATCCGCGTTTAATTATTCATATTGCATTTCATAAACGAATCCAATAAACTGAGGAATAACAAACAGAATAGTATCGCTTCAGTATGGAGCACCTATTAAGGCACATTTCTCGACAACTCCGTCCAAGATTTTCCTTTACGAGAGGTAACCGTACTGTGCCATTAGAACACTGTTTTCAATCAATCATCCATCCTAATATAGTAACGTGCGACCTTTCCCCTTTTAGTAGGTAGACTGTGTTTAGTAGGGTGTTTTTTGCCATTTAAGTTTGGTAGTTTACGATTTAACCAGGAACATTGAGCGCCTAAAACAAGCTGTGGTCTGATGTTTAATGAAATGCTAGATTTAAGATAGCTTTCAGCTCAGACTAGTGAGAGTTCATGCTTAAAATTAGATTGTTTGTATGCACCTGGATATAAGAACGAAGCCCCTTGTGAGCCCACTCCCCGAAGTAGAGCTACATAATATTAATTAATCTGTTGTTCTTCTCCCGTTTGTTTTTATTGTTTGTCTTTCTCAAATGATTATATATTCTATGAATGAATGTTGGAACCTTTGAATACCGTCCTGGCCCACAATAGTTGAATCAGTCTCAAGTATGTCGAAGCAATTCTCTGCCAAGACAGATTTTTTTGGCAGTCATTACTATACGTCACTTATCATTGGAGTAAAATATTTAGGCCTCAATGCTCCTCATGGCCAGACTTGTCAAGGTGCAGACTATATAATTGCTTCCACCTTCTTTAAACATAAGACAAAAATATTTTGTGTTTTGCAGGGTCTTTCTGACAAAAATATAGTTGTGGTGCACTTCTAAAAGAACCGTTTGGACAAAGGAAAACAGCATAATATCAGTTAGCCTCTGCGTTTGTTGTAAACAAACTCTTCTCAAAAATATGAAATGATGGACTTTAATAAATTAATATTTATGTACATTTTACATTCACATGTTGGATAACATGGTTTCTCCCCATTCTTCATGATGGTGTTCAGTTGTGCAGCATTTTCACCAAGTAACACAAGGTTACAAAATTGCATTTACACAGAGCCGTCCCACGACAATCATGTGGACTGCACGGACGTGATCCTGAGAAAGTACACAGGTGATGGCCGTGGAATTAGAAGCACTTCCTGTGGACAATGGAAGGGCCTGCCTCATCATACTCCTGCTTGCTGATCCACATCTGCTGGAAGGTGGACAGGGAGGCCAGGATGGAGCCACCGATCCATACAGAGTACTTACGCTCAGGGGGAGCAATGATCTGGAGAAGGAGAAGGAAATGCATATTACAGTTAAGAAGCCAGTTTGAACACATACAGTAACCATGTTAGAAAAATAAATGTATTTGACTCATATCTCATTGTTTCTGTTATATCCAAGTAATCACTGCTAAGTTACCTTGATCTTCATTGTGCTGGGGGCCAGAGCAGTGATCTCCTTCTGCATACGGTCAGCAATACCAGGGTACATGGTGGTACCACCGGACAAGACATTGTTGGCATACAGGTCCTTCCTGATGTCAATGTCACACTTCATGATGCTGTTGTAGGCTGTCTCATGAATGCCAGCAGACTCCATACCTGGTTGATTTAAAAGAGATCATTGTAGACACAGTACTGTTTTTGCCACATGTGCAGTGTAAGTGGATGATTTCTGTGAGGTTTTAGTATTGATACGCACCAATGAAAGAAGGCTGGAACAGGGTCTCTGGACAACGGAAACGCTCATTGCCAATGGTGATGACCTGGCCATCGGGAAGCTCGTAGCTCTTCTCCAGGGAAGAGGAGGAGGCAGCGGTGGCCATCTCATTCTCAAAGTCCAGAGCCACATAGCACAGCTTCTCCTTGATGTCACGCACGATCTCACGCTCAGCTGTAATGGGCAAAATATAATTATTAGTCAGACACAAAACAGCAGCATTTTATGCAGCATTAGTTGTAGGGATGTAAGAAACATTCTAAAACACCAAAAAATTTGAATCATTGAGATTGGTTCAGTTGGGAACATTTGATGTCCCTAAAGACATTACTGTAGTTCAGCTTGCATACCATTTTTCTTTTTCAAGTTTTTTCACAGTTATGCAATAAATCTAATTTCACAAAAAAGTTTCCTCTCTCACCGGTTGTGACAAAGGAATAGCCACGCTCTGTCAGGATCTTCATGAGGTAATCAGTCAGATCGCGACCAGCCAGATCCAGACGCATGATTGCGTGAGGAAGAGCGTAACCCTCATAGATGGGGACATTGTGGGTCACACCATCACCAGAGTCCAGCACAATACCTAAATAGAGCATGGTACATTCAGACATGGAGTACAAGCACAATAGCCTACACAGCAGATAGCATTACTGTCATTATCAATTTATTTTATGTAAAATCCAATGTACTAATGATTTCAGTAAAAAGCCAGATTTCCATGCATGTGGTTTTACAGTTGTGATATGGAAAGCAAAGTCAAGTTCAGACTAATCAAATTATTATTATTATTATGACAATATGCATGATGATTTGAAAAGCAACATTTTTTTAATTTTTTTTATTTGTTTCTGATTTTCTCCCATTTTTCTCCCAATTTGGTAGCCAATTAGACCCGCTATTTTTACATCAATCCCCCTAGTAATGTGAGTTCGCTGCCGTAACCGGTAGTTAGTGACGCCTCTACGAGACGGCACCCGCAGGCCGTTAGCCCGGTACTACAGGGCCACTCTACGCAGCGAACGTCACGTCGGCTCCCCTCCCCTCCCTGGGGCGGAGCCAAATCCCGGCCAGAGCCGACACTTGGCGAGACGGGGAATTGAACCCCGGTCTCCGTGGCCATCGGACGTTTAACCACTGGACCACGCGGGAGGCCAAAAGCAACATTTTGATTTCTTCAGTACGTGTAGAAGTGCAAGAGACAGTTATCCGCACATAATCCTCACCAGTGGTACGGCCAGAGGCATACAGGGACAGCACAGCCTGGATGGCCACGTACATGGCAGGGACGTTGAAGGTCTCAAACATGATCTGCAAGAGAAAGCGCATGCTGCATTACTGCTGCGGTGTCTCGCTGGGAAAGAAACAGCGCACTCGGGAGGCACAGAGAGCTGCAGGAGCAGAGGGGTATAGTACCTGGGTCATCTTCTCACGGTTAGCCTTGGGGTTCAGGGGGGCCTCAGTGAGCAGGGTGGGGTGCTCCTCAGGGGCCACGCGCAGCTCATTGTAGAAGGTGTGGTGCCAGATCTTCTCCATGTCGTCCCAGTTGGTGATGATGCCGTGCTCGATGGGGTACTTCAGGGTGAGGATACCCCTCTTGCTCTGAGCTTCATCTCCTACGTAGGAGTCCTTCTGACCCATACCCACCATCACACCCTGGAGGGAGGATAATCACAGCACTGATTGACTGGGAAAAGGAAATCACTCAAAATTTGAGTAAAGTTTTCAATTAGCCGTCTTTGTACATTGCGCAATTACGCGCAACCGTAAATATTTAACACTGGGCTCATTTTCCATACCTGGTGACGAGGGCGGCCAACAATGGAGGGGAACACTGCCCTGGGGGCGTCGTCGCCGGCGAAGCCAGCCTTCACAAGTCCTGAACCATTGTCGCACACCAAAGCGGTAGTCTCCTCGTCGTCACACATCTTGATGGATTCTAATGCAATTTTATGAAATAATTATATTTCAGCTGTTTTCACGTGCTCTGCAGAAATATGGTCACACACTATATGAATCTTAGCAACAGCACAATTAAACAAAACACACAGACCGATAATATGCAAGGTTGTGTCGAATGCTGACAACAGATGGAGAATTTCATTCAAACGGTAGCCGACTGTTTCCAAATGAAGCACTAACGTGCTTCAATGAAAATGGGCCACTGCCAGTGAATCATTTACGCCTGTCATTTACCACCTATTTCTATTAGCCTATCTAATCGTCGTTGTACCCTAACTGCGCAATCCCAAATTATTATATATTTCTTTATTTGAATGGTTTTTTTAGCATGAACATTGTTTAATACTGAGCGGATTTCGACTGCGACCTGTTAAACGTAACAATATAGTAACGACTGAATTTTAAATTGTGTCTCAAATGTATTTGGCTTAAAATATATAAAATTGCAAATACTTTACACAATAAAAAAAAAGTTGTATTTTTACACTTTCTGCTTTGAAACTGGACACTGTCTCGTAAGCAATGATAATTATATTAAATGTTAATTACAATACAGTAGTAGTACATTTAATTTAGCTTTGTTCATTTGGATAGTTACGGCAGAATCAAATAATGCCCGCATTGTAACCTCCTTCAAAACATTAGCAACCGTATTTTGCTTCATAGTGATCTCAGTTATTTCTAATTTGGAAATCAGAATTGTAATTTATTTCAGATATGACAGGTGTATCCTTTGCAAAAAAGTGTATATGTTCACTTGTCAGCGAAAATCAGAGGAGCGTCTTCAAAATGTAATCTTTTAAATAGAGCCGCCAGTCAGTTGTCAGGTCCTATAATTGTAACATCCTTTGATATATGTTTTGTTTGTTTGAAAATTAATTGATTCCACAGGTAATTAAACGAATTCGACGGAGCCATCCCCTTTTAAAAAATCCAATCCTTGAACTGCATCTGCAAATCCACGCGTGGCTGCTTGGGTCGGTTCCAGGGTCCTTACCTGTGGTGGGGCCTTAAAAGAAGCTCAGTGCAGAATGTAATCACTGCTGGATCCAGCTGGAGTGGGATGCCGACCCTCGGGAAGCTTATATACTCCACTCCTTCAATATTTTTTTCTTCGCAGCCATTAAGAATGTCTCCGTATTCCACAGGAATTTCCCCCCACCTTCATCCATATTTGGTTCTTGCTGGGTGAGCGGAGGGTACCGTACTTCGCATGCGAGTCGCGAGGCGCCCCGGTTCGAAGTGCAGGGGTCTGTCCATATACGGAGCGACAGTCCCCAATCTAAGCCACAGTGCTCTGGCCGTATATGGAAGCCCAAAAATTGTAACCCCGTCTTCCTCCTCCATTGAACATCGAATGCTACTGCCTACGGGACTCTTCTTCGAATATTCGCCTTATCAGAAAAGCGTAAAGTTCATAGTGCGATGAAAGACTGCGACTTTAAAAAAATGTCCAATTGCCCGCCGTGCTGACATGCACCACTGGGGACGAAGGTAGCAAGTTTATTTCATTCTTTTATTCGATTTCTTTGGAGTAGTCTGGACTGAGTTGAGGCTTTCACAAGTCAGACACACAAGGAGCCAAACATAGTAGTATTATTTTACCAAACAGAGCTAGGTGTAAGTTATACTAGTCTGTGCGGTTTAGAAATAACGCCTGGGCATCACCCGTCCTGTACTGTACGGTAGTGTAATCGTCGTATTTCTTAGAGAGCGTATAAAAGTGTAATTCTACTCAAACCGTATACGAAAGCCGTATACGAAAGCAAATACCTTGTACAACGTTCATAGGATCCATCCCAGGGCTTTAAATATGTCTTTGCACTGCAAAATGACAGGATATGACAGAAAATGTGAACTGATATTTGTATTTATTGTAGTGAGCTGTATATGGTTTGATGTTTAGTCATATGTAATCGGCAGATCAGACTAGTAGGTAAAAAACCGCTTTAAAATCGCTCAAAAATATATGTTCAACGTCAGCATTTTAGAAACATTGCCGCAAATACATTTCATTGGTAATAGTATTCATTGCGTTATCATGTAGAAAATGCCGATGTTTGCTTTTGATTTCAGTGACCCTATAGTTTCATTTATATTCTGCATTTAAAGTAAAAAAATACACCAGTGCGGGGGACTCTTGGGCATCTACTGTGTGGTTGTGAAGCGGACGAGGACTGCAGATCCTTAGATGCAACTAACGCTTTCGTCTCGAGTGTGTCGGAATATCGGCTGGAAACATAAGTAATATGTGTATTGATGTCTATACAAAAAAGATATTGTACATTTCATAGTACTATATGTCGTCCTGAAATAAATCGGCTGGAAGTTTAGATATTGATTGATACAATAGGAAACATTTATAATGAATTCCAGGCAGGAAGTACTGTGACTTTAATGGAAATTCAAATCTCCCGTTTACTTTCTTGTTTCACAAATGTACTTTCAGTGGCTCCAGCCTCAAAAACAACTTTACCGCATGTCTCCTAAGCGTTGATTTGCACACACGTCTACTGTCATCCGTTAGAAACTTAAAGAACACAACGGGAGCTAAATGTAAAAGCAGGGCTAATTACCAAGAAGTCTGTTCTTCAATGACAACCATAAGATCATTGGTCAGATCAAATTATTATTTTTAAAACTACATAACTCCCAAATAGGGTGGGAGAGAAACCAGTAAAAGGAATTTCTTATGGGGAGCCTTAACTTTCCTTTTCTATTTTAGAAAGTTGAAGACACAGCAGGCCCTGCTGTGTGCAGATGACTTCACATGAGGGAAGGGATGTCAGTTACAGATCGTTGGGGCTGGAGTGCATCTCAAACACCATAGCAAATTAGATATCTCCTTCATCTCATTCACAGTGGTGTGCCCTCACATTTAGGACCCGATGGAAATGCAATTAGAAAACTGATTAAGCCTTTTAGGGCATTAGCTTAGCATTAACCCCGCCCCATTGAACACATGCACACACACACACACATGCACACACACACATGCACACATGCATGCATGCAGACACACACCACCTTACCAACAGCAAACAGCAGCGCAATCTCATTAGACAAATGGTCAAGGTTAGTCAAGGTTTTGTAAGGCTAATAATCAATCATGTAACATTTGTTGGAAAGGTTATTTTTCTGGATTTTATAGAAAAAACTCAGTGACTAACTATAATAACAAATGTTTTTAGCTGTCACTATTGCATTTGAGGCATACAGCGTACATTTACATTTACATTTTCGGCATTTAGCAGACACGCTTATCCAGAGCGACTTGTGCATTAATACATGGTAAGATTAATCATAGCGTCACATATACATAATGTCCTCCTATTTTAAAGTGGTACATTTCAGCTAAATGTTTGCCCAGAAGACAAGGTATAATGTCTGCCAATGTTGATGACCACTGTGTGACAAAAAGAGTGACAATATATCTAAGGCATTGATTCCCTTAATATTGAATAAAATGAATGCAGAAACATTTGCTTTAAGTCATTTTTCTACCAACTGCAGCATAACAACATTACACAGAGGCCACCTATTTCCTAATAGGTTTATTAGGAAATATCACATTTATTTTTCAATAATATAAGCAAAATCTATTAATTAAAGTACCCCAGGTAATACCCACAATTGGTTCAATCTAAATTCTAGATGTCAAACACTCCAGGTCATCATCTGTTGCCTTTAGGCTTGCTTTTGGGGGGATCTAGGCCTGGGTTTCCCCTCTGTTAAGCGTTTTGTGACAATTCTATTGTGAAAAGCGCTATACAAATAAATTTGATTTGATTTGATCAGACCGGGGCCATTCTGGACTAATTCTAGAATATTCGCTACAAAATAAACTGTTAAACTGTTTTGGAACCAGGGCTGGGGTTGATTTCAGTTAAATCAATTCATAATTTTTTTTTTTTATCCTCATAGAACAATGTGGGCATACAATTAAATTGAAATGGAATTGACCCCAACCCTGCTTGGAACAAATAATACTGGGTCACTTTCATTTCTGTGAAAATCCCTCCGTCTCCCAACCAGTACTAACCAAACTAACCTACAAATGTAATACAAAAGCCTCATGTAGTGTAAATTGTATTTTCCATTTAAAATTGAACATGTGTCTCCTCTTTCATTCTTGAATGTGTGTTTGCAGGATTCTCACATACATGCTGTCCTTCCCCACACATTAAAGGTGATCATAGCTGTAGGAGAGGATTAGGGCTGGTTAACAATGATCTGGACGTGTCCACAAGGTACTACAGTAATTTCATGTTCATGCACATCAGTGCAAGACCTGACTCATGCATATTCAGCAATATTCCTTGAAAATATGAAACCTCAGATACACACTTAAACTTGAAGTTCCCCTTTGAGATAGAATGCACGAAGCTCAAAGGGTAAATCTCACTGTTTATTATGTAGAGTAACCTGTCTATAAAGCAGGGTCTGGTTGGGTAGGGTCACCTGTCTATAAGAACCACATCTGCCCTGCAGGATGGCTGAGCCCACTCGGGCAGCCCGGTGATATGGTCCTACAGCTCAAGATCGCTCTCCTCGAAGAGCACGAGGTTGTGTTAAATCAGCTGTCTGGGACAGCCATGGGTCAGGATAATGAGGGGAGCATTCAGGGAGAGAAAAGGCAGCAGACATGTGATCCTGAGCTGAGAGCTCACAGATGGCTGACACAACAGAAAGCCCCCAAAAGCCCTATCTATAGCGCACATTCCAGAGCTGCTGCAGTCTACGGAGGCTGGGATGTGGGGCGGTGGTCATCAATGTAATGACCAATGGCTGTATGGCTGTATTTGGTCAGACCTAAAAATGTACTTTTGTCTTGAGCATGAAAACAATGACATAATAATACATTTAAAAAATTTGTTTGAGACTAAAAGGCTTGGAACTTGGATTAAAATCTCCATGGGTTGCTGCACTCCACATGGCTCGCCACCAGTGTCTTGACTGTTCCCCAGAGGAACAGCACAGACAACACAGTTGACAATTGCACTCTTCATCGGTTTCCTTGGGGAATTTTCTGTAGGAGATAAAAAATATATATGTACTGCTTAAGGAATTATGTATACCTGCACACATGGCTGTCCCCTGTGATGTGGTTAAGTACACAAACAAATGGAAATGTGAAATCAGGAGCTAGGTGGAGACTTATCTGACTGACTCATTTAGGCAGGGTCCCACTAGAGGCACAGGCCCAGTCCTGGCCATGGCATGGTGTGGTGTGATGGATGTTGTGCGGCTGGGCATGACCTGCTGGGTGTGGCATTATGGGGGTGCCTTGTGGGGCTCAGCACAGCCTGCTGGGTGTGGCATAGTGGGTGTGGCATGTGGGGCTGGGCATGGCCTGCTGGCTGTGGCACAGTATGTGTGACAGGGGCTGGGTGTGGCGTGTGAGGCTGGGCGTGGCACAGTGGGTGTGGCATGCGGGGCTGGGCCTGCCCTGCTGGCTGTGGCACAGTGGGTGTGGCACTGTGCCCCTAAAACAGCCAGGATTACCCACACAAGCAGGGCCCCTAAAACTGCCAGGATTACCCACACAAGCAGGGCCATCTAAAACAGCCAATATGGATTGCCAACTGCTCTGGCTCACTAAAGGGTAAACACATCGATGCACTGGACACTCCCAATAAGGCTATAAAAAGTAGTCAATTGTATAACATATATGAAAAATAAACAGATAATAATCTGAAGTTGTTGCATGTTGACTAAACAGGAGTCGCAGCTTGGCATCAGATTTAGGCTTTCCTAATATAGATTATTTAACATGTGCATGGCTTCAGTATTATATTTTGGCAACAGATACAAGCCCCCTTGTGGCAGTAATGCTGCAGTAATGCTTGTGGCAGCTAAAATTCTGTAATTCCATAATGAACAGCAGAGAGAGAAATTGCAGGGAAATTTAAGTGTGAAAATGATTCTCTAGGTACAGCACACATGTATAACATTTGTAAAATGGACACTAACACTGAGCAATATACTGTACATTCACTGAGAAAGGGGCTCTATTTGGGCACATAATATTTATTTTGGGCTCAAAATATTCCTCTTCCACCAATAAAATGGCATTTCAACTGTATCAGAATCATAATTTCCCACAATGTATGTGAAGGAATTTCTCAGCAAACAAAGTTTTACATGGGGTATAACAAACTGCCCCCTCTAGTGGGCAGTGATCAGAAGTAACATTTCAAAAATTGGAGAGGGTTTATCATTAAGCACAAAACTTTTCTTATCTACCCAGTTACAAACTAATCAGGGGAGGGGTGGAAAAGAGGGTGCGGAGAGCACTGTTGTTGGGACAGTAGCACACAGTGGGGCGTGTGTCCCTAAAGCGTCCTTTAACTTTAGCTTGTTTCACTACTTAGCGTAGGATATGGACAGAGATCATTATAACCTGCATTAATAGCCTTATATTTCTTTTGAATATTTAATCCGTGAGGTTTGTGCCTCAGCTCAGGCATGAACTGCACACTACATTCACTCTCCCCTTAATGCCTTCTTTTTTTCTTAGAAAACCAATAAAAGGTGTCAATAGCACCATATGGAGAACAGGAGCAATTTGTGTGTGCTAAGCATAATCAAGTGGAGACATTTGGTTATTGTTAATAATACCCATTTGTCATATTTATACATTTTAGGTAAGCTACAGTCTCAGTGTAGAGGCCTCTGTCAGCTGCCCTGGGGGGGCTGTGGACTTGCCAACATTAATCAGCTGAGTTCAAAACACTTAAATCAGTCATGTTCATAATCATCCATATACACATCCATGTCATAAATAAGTCATAATGTCTTATCCGCAACAAATCTGCCTAATCATTACACATTTCCAAATGATTGACACATTTTCCATGGCAATTTAGTTTTGATTTATAATTATAGGCCGCCAAGGCCGTTTATTAAGGCATGGAGAGTAGCAAGGGGCTTACTGCCAGCTGCCCCTGGTCAGACCAAGGGGTTCATATGGAGAAAAAAAATCAGTGTGCTTCCCTTGTACAATCCACAAAATACTCCCAAATACTATGAATTCCAATTTGTGCACTCTGGTTCATAACTATATTGTACTTCAAGTAGAGTGAAGTGTGATGTGCACAATTCAGCTCCTGGACACCCAACCAATACAGTAATCCATTTTATTTGACATACTGTAGTCTTGTAACAGCAAACAAAACAAATGATATGTCTTTAAATTGGATATTGTGGACATACATTCATTTGAACATTTTTAGTCATGAGAAATGTTCCATGGCTGAAAAGGAGAAAACCCTGATAATCAGGAGGTATATGCATTCTGAATAAATTAATATTCCATATCCCAGATTGAATGTTCAAATACTGGATTACTGTTTACTAACAACTGTATGGAACTCCTGTTGATTGTTACAGATACAGACAAGTGACAGGTCATATAGAACATAACGTTCTTTAAGGCAGGAAAATGAATATCACTGAATTACCTCAATTTACAGTGTGTTCTCAGGCTTTCCCTTATGAATACTGATGAATACAACTGGATTTTCTTTAATTTATTTGTTGAGAATATGGATCAAGCAGGCAATTTGTGATCTTGTGGTCAAAAATTTGTATGATTCAATATGTGGTTTCTTCCATAATAAAAGCCAGACTGTTAAAAGTCATGTTGAGCAACTCTCTGAAATATGAAATCATCACCCATTATCGGAACATCCATGATCACACCATCAGCGGCAATATCGGAATGATGATTATATGTTGCTGCCGATGGTGATCATAATTTCATTTCATATATACTCACACTGCCTGCGTACCAACACATTCCAGCACAAACACTCTCTGACTGGCATTTTCTCTCCACTTCTGACTCTCTTAAAAAAAGTTACATTACATTAAATTACAAAATACAAAATATTTTTTGAGGTATCGCATATTGTGGAGAATTTTTTTTCTCCTTCAGGATAGGGTTGTATCCAACATTTTTGGCAAAACATTAGTTATTAATATAAGAATGTTCTTTGTAGTGTATTCTTGCTATGCAATTGATTAAAGCTGAATTTATTATAAAAAATAATAAAACACAAAATATACATAAATGTAATACCAAACAATTCCATGAAAATGGGGCTGAAGTGTGGATACGATCTGCAGATAGAACCCCAGAAATCCAAGCTCTTGATGTGACTGTCTCATGAACATTGTTCAGTGAATTCCCTAAAATAATTACTGAATTGCTGTGTACTGTGTACATGCATTACAACCACAGAAAACAAGAAACAGAGAAAACGTAGTTTTTGCAGTTATACAAAATATTATTCTTGATATTGTGCAGTTGCAGGAGTACATGGGAAATCCATTACATTTTTATAATATTGTAAGAATAAAACTAGAAACATGATTATAGCACTATTTATATTATTTATTTTCTTAAATAAAAAGGGACATACTTTATATGTATGCTATCCTGTTTTTTTTTTTTTATCTTTAAAAAACAACATGTACACACCTTTACACAAGTAAGGCCACGTTTCTGTGCCTTGGACTCGATATGAGCAGGGACGTGTTTTACGATTTTGGTCATATAATTTGGCCCTTTTAATTGGCTCCTGTTTGGATCTTTTCATCATAGTCCTCAACCAGCTGTTGCAGTCAGACCATAAAAACACTACCCAGGTTTGCAACTCCAAGTGTTTACACTTTGCTATGTCCACAGCACCTGATATAGTCATTATTAAAATTGAGTGTGTTTGTTTGAGAGAGCAAGGTACAGTGAATACCAGCACACTGATATGATCACCAAGTGCTGCCAGTGATCTAGAAAGTGCATTATGGGTAATGGGCCCTGCACTGAGTGGCACACTATGGGATATGTGCCTTGCACTGATAAATATATTTTGAGTGACCAACAGAGAAGGCTGCAGTTGCCTCAAACCAAATGGTACAGATTTGGATAATGTGAATCACTTAAATGTGTGTAAAAAATGGTGTTAAATGTAAATGTAGTCTAATGGTTATTTGAGTAAATATCGTCCCAGAAAACACTCATTGTGATGAATACTTGGGATAAATTCCATCTTTAACTGAAACGTTTTCTAAACTATAGAGGTGCACAATGTTTGAATGAAGTGTTCGTTCTGATGGCTCTGAAGATTACAGCGCGTCACATCGGCGTCAGTGCAAGGCAAAAACCACTGGCTGTTCTGCAACATAGAACTGATGCATTCTCTTTGCCTTTGATCATGTGGCTTTCCTAACTCAGTACTTCACATAGCCTTCAAGTTTCAGATCCTATATGAAAAAAGCCTTCTTTGCAGTCAAATAAATACTTCAGTACTTCACAGCAGGTCTGTCCCATTGCGCTTTAGCGTGCAGGACAGTGAATGCGCAGTGTGGTGCTTTCCCCATCCTCTCCACTGACGCTCACTGCTGGCAGCTGCAGCACCTGGAGGCTGGAGTGTCAGATAGAGAGAGAGTGTGTGTGAGGCAGTGCTTCAATGAGATTGTGTAAGGCATTGCTTCAATGAGAGTGTGTGAGGTAGCACTTAAATGAGTGTGTGAGGTATCACTTCAGTGAGTGTGTGAGGCAATGCTTCAGTGAGAGAGTGCTGTATGCACTTGGCTTAGGGAACTCTGCCAGAAACAGGACCCTTTAACAGGGTGATCGGTCACAGCAGTGATACCCCATTGTTTCAGAGCTGTGTTTGAAACAGAAGTACAAACTTTGAGCACTGGGAAATGTGACTTTTTGTTTTTTTTTGACAAAGCTGATGCTGAAAGTATAAAGTGTGTACAGAAACAGTGTTTGACATGATGCATACGCCTCCACTCTGGCACTGGTGGTTGAGCAGGCGGGGGAGATGGGCATGGGCATGGAGGAGAGGGAGAGGTCTAAAGACCAGGGTGGGGATGGGCATGGAGGAGAGAGCGCTTTAAAAAGCAAGGATGGGTGTGGGCATGGAAGAGAGAGCGAGGTTTAAAGAGCAGGGGTGGGGGGGTGAACTCCACCCTCTACCTCTCCAGCCCTACTTGCTACTCGCGAAGGACGTGCTTGTGGGCAGCCTGCAGGAAGGCCTGCTTCTCCATCAGCTTCCGGAACAGTCCCTGCTGGTTCCCCAGCAGCTCGGCATGCCGGCCGACCTCTACCACCCGCTGCTGGTCCAGCACCGCCACTGCATCAGCGTTCTGGATAGTGGAGAGGCGGTGAGCGATGATCAACACTGTGCGCCCCTGCATGAGACGCTCCAAAGCCTCCTGCACTAAGAACTCGTTCTCCGCATCCAGAGCACTGAGAGAGAGAGAGAGAGAGAGAGAGAGAGAGAGAGAGAGAGAGAGAAATCAGGGGATCGGGACTGAATAGATTTCTGGTGGCAAAACCTGCCTGTGTGCGCCCACCAACACACATGGTTATATACATGGTTATATATATATATATATACATACACACACACAGTGAGCACCATAATTCATTAGACAGTGACACATTTTTTGTTATTTTGATACTGTACTCTAGCACTTTAAGATTGAAAGGATACAATGAGAATGATTTCTGATGATTTCATACACTGCCCGTCCAAAAAAACAGTTTGGTGAAATTTGGAGCCCCCCCCACAAAAACCTTGCATTTCTTGGTGAGTCAAAGATAAGGACAGTGATTGCACCCAGACCTTGCATTTATTCTCTCAGTTCCCTGGTGTGGGTCCAGCCTTGCGGCTCTGTAGCTTGTTATTTGCATTCGGGGCGTTAGCCACTGCCCTGCCCAGCAGCACACTTCAGGCTTTTTGTGTGCATGGGGGCTGGATGTAGAGCTTCCTGTTTCCAAGGGGATCCTGTTTTTGAAGTGGCTCTCATGTACAATGACGCCCGGACCACCAAGTGCTGGGCACCTCTGTCATAACCTGCCACTCGAAGGCCAGGAGAGGATACTGCCCCCTGTTAGGCCGGAGGAATCCATGCATTTTTAAAGAACTCATGCACAGCCAATTTCAATTTCTGTTAGTTTTCACAATGCTTTAATCAAGCTTTAAGGCCACAAATAAAAGTAACCATGCCATCAATTGGACAGCGCTTATACACTGCCAGTCCAAAAACACACTCTAATATTTAGTTGGACCGCCTTTAGCTTTGATTACGGCACGCATTCGCCGTGGCATCGTTTTGATAAGCTTCTGCAATGTCACAAAATTTATTTCTGTCCAGAGTTGCATTAATTTTTCACCAAGATCTTGTATTGATGATGGGAGAGTCGGACCGCTGCGCAAAGTCTTCTCCAGCACATCCCAAAGATTCTCAATGGGGTTAAGGACTGGACTCTGTGGTGGCCAATCCATGTGTGAAAATGATGTCTCATGCTCCCTGAACCACTGTTTCACAATTTGAGCCCGATGAATCGTGGCATTGTCATCTTGGAATATGCCTGTGCCATCAGGGAAGAAAAAATCCATTGATGGAAAAACCTGGTCATTCAGTATATTCAGGTAGTCAGCTGACCTCATTCTTTGGGCACATAACGTTGCTGAACCTAGACCTGACCAACTGCAGCAACCCCAGATCATAACACTGCCCCCACAGGCTTGTACGGTAGGCACTAGGCATGATGGGTGCATCACTCTGGAACAGGGTAAATCTGGACTCATCAGACCACATGACCTTCTTCCATTGCTCCAGAGTCCAATCTTTATGCTCCCTAGCAAATTGAAGCCTTTTTTTTTCTGATTAGCCTCACTGACAAGTGGTTTTCTTAAGGCTACACAGCTGTTTAGTCCCAATCCCTTGAGTTCCCTTCGCATTGTGCGTGTGGAAATGCTCTTACTTTCACTATTAAACATAGCCGTGAGTTCTGCTGTAGATTTTTTACGATATGATTTCACCAAACGTTTAAATGATCGCCTCGAAGGAAGAAATGTGGTTGTTTAAGAAATGAAAAGTTACTCACTGCATCAGTTAGGGTTAAATAACTTGTTGCCAGCTAAAACATATTAATCACTGCAGTAATTATCCAATGGAAGGCTCTTACCTATTTGCTTATTTAAATCCAGGTGGTGACTTTGTGTATTTCAATGACTGTCAGCTTTAATTTGAGGGTATTTTCATCCATATCGGATGAACCGTTTAAATATTATAGAACCTTTTGTACATAGTCCCCTACATTTTCAGGAACCATGATTCATTGGACAGTTTAACATAATGTAGAATAAAGTAATCATTTTTAATATTTGGTACTTTGCAAGCAATGACTGCTTGAAGTCTGTGACGCATAGACATCACCAGACACTGGGTACCTTCCATGGTGATGCTCTGCCAGGCCTGTACTGCAGCCGCCTTCAGTTCCTGCTTGTTTTGGGGACTTTTTGCCTTCAGTCATGTAAAATGCATGTTCAATTGGATTCAGATCCGGTGATTGACTCAGCCAGTCAAGGATTTTCCACTTTTGGCCATCAAATGGCCCCCCTTTGTTGCTCTAGCTAGCAGTATGTTTGTCTCAATTCAAGCACAAGGATCATTGTCTTGTTGCATGATGAAGTGCCATCCAATGAGTTTGGAGGCATTTGGTTTTATCTGAGCAGATAAAATATTTCTGTAGACTTCAGAATTCATTGTTCTACTTCTGTCTGCAGTCACATCATCGATGAAGACAAGTCAGCCTGTTCCACTGGCAGCCAACGCTCTGGCCAAAAGGAAAAGAAAATTTCTTCAGGCCCTAAGCTATTGTTAAAAAAGTAATTATTTCAAATAAAAATACAATTATTTATAACACCCCCTCCACCATGTTTCACGGATGAGGTGGTATGCTTTGGATCATGGGCATTTCCTTTTTTTCGCCACACTTTCCTCTTTCCATCACTCTGGTACTTGTTCATCTTTGTCTCATCTGTCCACGAGACTTTGTTCCAGAACTCTTGGGGCTCTTTTAGGTGCTTTTTAGCAAACTGTAATCTCACCTTTCTGCTCTTCAGACTTATCAGTGGTTTGCATCTTGTAGAGTACACTCTGTAGTCCTGCTGGTGTAGTCTTCTATGTATGGTAGACTTTGACACATCTACACCTGCATCCAGGAGAGTGTTTTTGATCTGTTGGGCCGTTGTCAGGGGGGTTTTCTTCACCATAGAGAGTATTCTCCGGTCATCCACTACAGTGGTCTTCCTCGGTCTACCGGGTCTTTTGACATAATTGAGTTCACCAGTTGTTTTTTTCTTGTTAATGATGAATCAAACTGTTGACTTGGGCATGCCCATGTTCCTGATTGATTGATTTTAATTTCTGAGCCTTATGACGGCCAGCTTAATTTGCATCGACACTGCTGTCTTCCTCATGTTGTCACACCCCAACAACAATCTCCAAAGGTAATTGCAATTGACATCAACAGCTCTCTTCTGAATTCACTAACAACACCAATGAATACACTGCCTAACGAAACACATCGGTGAAGCCAATTCAACAAATACTTGTAGTACCTTAAAATGGGGGGACCATGTACAAAAGGTGCTGTCATTTCTAAACGGTTCATCGGATATGGATGAAAACACCCTGAAATTGGACTTCCGATTTACGCAGGTCAGCAAATGGTAGCATAAAGAAAAGCTCTCCCGACAGTAATGTAGAAAAAGCCCCAAAACTGTGAATAAAAAGTTTTAAAGGTGAAATAATACGGGACGATGAAGAAGGGGGCATCGACAGGAATACGGGAAAACAAAAGAAAGACCCTCAACAGCCTGAACGTAAGGAAATTGACGATGAAAATTCTCTTAATGCTAGTTCACCCGGAACTAACGTTAGTGATAATGACGGGGTGGTTTCAGAACAAGCCAACATTAGCCTTGAGACAATCTTTGATGAACTCAGAAACTTCAAACAAACCAACCAAAAACAACTGAGCGAGATAAAGGACAAAATAAATAAATCCAACATGAGACTTGATGAAGCCGAAAACACGCATCGAAGGGACAGAAACGCGAATTCAGAATGTGGAGGAGGGGGTCGCAGAAATGTTAAAGGTACAAGAGATACTCAGCAGTAGGCTAGCTGACCTGGAGGGTCGGTTTAGGCACGAGAATATAAGAATTTACGGGGTGCCAGAAGGTTCGGAGGATGGCACCGCCATGATAACATTTGTGGAGGGACTGCTGAGGTCGCAGCTGGATCTCGACCCCTCTAGGGGAGCTCCACATTGAGAGAGCGCACCGAGTATTAGCCCCCAGACCCATAGACACGGCGAAAACCCAGATCCATTGTGGCAAAGTTTTTGAGCTACAAAGTGAAAGAGGAAATCCTGAGGTTAACATGGACAAAAAAGGGTTTCACTTGGCAAGGTAATAAAAAAACCATCAACCACGAGTACGCTCCTGAAATTTTAAGGGAACACAAGAAGTATGCCGAGGTGATTATCTTTAAATCGCTATTTCCAGGGAGGCTGTGAGTGAATTACGAAGAGGGAACAACGGTGTACAACTCTAATGAGGAAGCGGCGAAAGACATGGCAGAAAGGAAATATCCAGTCACCGTGATTAAACCACCCGGATCACTGATGGAGCGGATACAGCGGCTGACCTGGCATGTGGTGAGCAGAGGGGCTGGACGTGGGAAACAGCGCTTGAAACCAAGCTACAAGGAGAGACACCAGTCCTTCAGGCGCTCACCCCCTCCGGAAGAGATTTGATCGGGACGGATGGTGTGGATTTTTCGCTAAGTTTAAGGTCTGGTTTACAACGACAGGTCTGTTGAGCATATGTTATGATTTCTTTAAATTCATTTTATTTTATATAACTTCCCTGAACTGTGAACTGTTTACCCAATTACAAACTGTTGGGGTTAAGACGGGATGACTACCGTTTATATACGGCTGACACTTTTGAAGGCTCTCCCTTCAGAGCATAATTTCCATCCAAGCTCTAACAAGGTCCATTGTGGTAGGACCACTGTGGGAGTCACAATTACATTTTTGTTTGGTTTTGTTTTTTCTTTATATGTACATGTTTTTTCATTTCACCTGAATGTTATGGTGCCTGCAATTCATAAAAGCGACAAGGGAGATGATAAGGAACACTTTGTTTTTGAGTTGTAATCAAACTACAGGTAGGCCTACTACAGATTATGCTGCAAGGGAATAGACTCAAACAGATTAGAATTACTTTTTATTTTATTTTTTAAAATACATTTATTTCAATTTTTTTCTCGCAATTTGGTTGCCAATTATACCCTCTATTTATTCCAATTCCCCACCCCCACGAGTCCGCCGCCCGTTCTCCGGGAGCGAGACACACATTCCTGGCCGATTGTTCCCACCTCTTCCGAGAAGGAAACTCTTCCACCTTCTCCTCGACAGACTCATGCCAGCTCACCCTCCCCCCTCCCCCAGAGGCAGACAGCCAAATGCCGCCTCCGATCGGGGTTGACGACCAGGGCCGGTCTGGTAGAGACGTGGGTCTCGAACCGCGTCCCTGACAGGCAGCGCACGCCACACCAAAGTGTGGCGCGTTAGACTGCTACGCCATCCGCCGCCCAGAATGACTTATTTTTATGTTAATGTAGTCCTAAATCCTATTAAACGAGCAAAAATTCTAACCAAATTAAAAAGAGAGAAAACACATACTGCATTTCTACAGGAAACTCACCTCTCTGAAGTAGAACATAGCTTGAATAGAATGGGCTTCAAGTTTGTTTTTCCTCATCACATAACTCAGGGCACAGAAGAGGTGTGGCTATATTAATTTCGAATGGTGTAAATTATGAACACGCCTCAGAGATTAAAGACAAAGAAGGGAGGTATATTCTGATAAGAGGGAAAATAGAGGGGACTCCAGTGACATTTCTCAATGTATATGCCCTGCCTGGAAGTGAGTGTAATTCTTTCAAAAAGATTTTCAATATTATGGCCTCTGAAACCCAAGGTGTACTCATTTGTGGAGGTGATCTGAATGTTCGTCTGAACCATAAATTAGATTCTTCCAGACTATGCAAGAACCAGGCGCCATCTATGAGTAGAAGGATAAACTATCTGATGCAAGAAATAGGGATTATAGATGTGTAGAGGGACCTCTTCCCCACAAACCGAGACTATACACATTACTCTCATCCTCACGCAGTCTATTCTAGAATAGATTATTTCTTTTGGGAGAGATAGACATAAGATAATTGACTGTGAGATAGGGACCATGGATATCTCGGATCGTTCACCCGTGGCAATCTCTTTATGTTTAGGCAACAGACGTAAATCCACTTGAGACTTAATTCAAGTGGATTTACTTAACAGTTTAACAGGTACAGGAACAATTTAAAACAGAAATTAGGCTGTACATGGAAGAAAATGATAAAGGGGAGGTGTCTCCGTCTGTGCTGTGGGATGCTGGTATAGCTGTGCTGAGAGGGAGGATTATTGTGCACTCTTCCCTCCTGAAGAAGGTGAGACAGCAGAAGCTTGTCAAATTGCAGACTCAATTAAAACAATTAGAAGAGGAACATAAACAGAAAATTAATCAGAGCCTTCTCCAAGAAATCAAAAAAAGAAATTAGATTAATAATCTATGCACCCAAGAAGTAGAAAGAAGATTATGTTCTTAAAACAGAGATATTACGATGCTGGAAGTAAATCTATGAAACTCTTAGCAAGGAGATTACGAAAACAAGAGGCAGATTCTACTATTTACAAAATACGAGACCCTATAACTAAAACAATCCATTATAAGGTACAGGAAATTCAAAGTAGGTTTGAATCTTATTACAAACAGCTCTATACTAAACCACAAGTCCAAGGTGATAGCAACATAGAACCTTTTTACACTCCCTGAATCTTCCCTCTGTCACCACAGAACAAAATGACATGCTTAAGTCTAGAATAACTGTAGAGGAGTTGCATATGGACATCACCAGAGTCAAGGCTAATAAGTCCCCTGGCGCAGACAGATTTACCTCAGAATGGTATAAAACATTCAGGGAACAACTCACACCAGGCCTGCTTTCAGCATGTAACTGGGCATTAGAAAGGGGAGAGGTCCCACCCTCTTGGCGAGAAGTCATTATATCAGTAATCCCAAAAGAGGGGAAAGACAGGCCTGAATGTACCTCATATAGGCCAATATCGGTCCTCAATGTTGATTATAAATTGAATACATCCATTATAGCAAGGAGAATTGAAAGTTTACTGCATTAATTCATCTCCCATGATCAAACTGGTTTTATTAGGGAAAGGCAGACCCAAGACAATGTATGGAGGACCTTGCACATCATGAGGCACATTCAGAAATTTAAAATTGCAGTAATCTTGGGTCTGGATGCTGAGAAGGCTTTTGACTCTGTTAGCTGGACCTATTTGTTCAAGGTACTAAGAAAATTTGGATTTCATGACGATGTCATCAATACATTTAAATGTTTATATGATAAGCCGTCAGCAAGAATGAAAATAAATGCGGATCAAATACCTTCACCCTTGAGAGAGGAACAAGGCAGGGGTGTCCTTGCTCACCACTCCTCTTCGCTTTGTATATTGAACCACTCAGCCAATGGGTTAAACAGAATAACGACATTAAGGGAATAAGTATAGCAGGGATTGAACATAAAATTGCCCTTTTTGCTGATGATGTACTGGTTTATTTAAATGATCCCTCAACCTCCCTTCCCACATTAATGATGTCACTTCAAGCTTTTGGATCCTTTTCAGACTATAAAATAAATGTTCAGAAAACTCAGGTACTAGTCTACAATTATGATCCTCCACATAACATAAACCAAAAATATAATCTTGATTGGAAGGCGGAGTCTCTGAAATATCTTGGGGTGTATTTACCTAAAGACTTGGACAAACTCAATTACAATGCCCTGAATTCTGAAATTAAAGTAGATGGAACATGGTTCCATTCTTATGCCTAGGCGCTAGAGTGGAGTCGGTAAAAATGAACATATTACCAAGACTTTTGTACTTGTTTCAAACCCTGCCTGTGGAGGTTTTTGACAAGCAATTTATAGAGTGGGACAATCTTATCTCCAGATACTTGTGGCAAGGCAAAACACCCAGGACTAGGTATAAAACACCCCAATTGCCAAAAATCAAGGGTGGAATGGCATTGCCATGTTTGAAAGATTATTACAATGCAGCCCAATTGAGAGCACTTATATGCTGGTGTAATCCAAATTACATCCGCAAGATGGAAAGATATTGAGGTCTCATTAACAGATGGCATCCCAATCCAGGCTATGATAGCAGATGAAGGGTTAAGAGTACATATAATAGATAGTGATAATCTAGGGGGCTCTCAGCCTATTGCATTATCATGACTAATGGTGAATTACAAGATTTTCAAACCTTAAAAGATCATCTCAAATTGGAACAAATTGATTTTTATAGATACTTACAGATGAGACACCATTTCCATCAGACAGTCAAAGGGGTGAAAACACGAGAAGCATATAATAACAGTATAGTGGAGGTATTCTACTAAGTCTAAGTAAGTTTACTCAGCATACGGGTCACATGGCTCTACAAAAATTATTTCTGCATTTTGTGTGGGATTATTGTATCAGAAAGGGGATTCTACAATTTACATAAAAGAAAAATGGGAACGAGAAGGTAACTTGACATTATCTGAAGAAGTATGGGAAAATGTGTGTGCAGTCCAATGGCAAACAACTGCCTCTCGTAATTGGAGAGAATTCTGTTGGAAGAACGTGACACGTTTTTTTATTACACCAGCTCAGAAGCACTTCTCGGGGGGCTCAATGTGCTGGAGAAATTGTGGAGATTCAAATCCCAATCATTATCAAGTTTTTTGGGGCTGCACTGTAATCCAATCGTTTTGGCAGGCAATACACAATGCGATGGTACTAGATCTTGAGATTCCTTTTAGATTCGATGTAATGTATTTGGGTCACATGCCTGAAAGCATGGTGATAACAAGACACAGGTATTTGTTTAAAATAATTCTGGCTGCCAGTAAGAAAACTATAACAAGTAAATGGTTACAGCCTGAGTCGCCCAAATTGCAAGATTTTATTAACGGGATGAAGGATATCTATATAATGGAGAAATTGACATTCTCTTTAAGATTGCAAGCAAGCCGATTTAAGACATACTGGAGAACATAGATTGGAGAACATGGATTGAATATGCTACTCCTATAGAACCTGATTGTTTTATTTTGTAAATTTTTAATATAACCAACAACCTGTGTATTTTTCATCTCCCTACCACTGCATATAGTTTGTGTGTACATGGAAAAAATTTACGAAAGCAGAATGAATCTGTACTGTATATATATGTAAGATAACTTTGTAAGCCAGTTGTACTTGTCATTTCAAATGTTGAATGTCAAAAAGTCAAATGTAATTATGCTTTCTTAATAAAAACTTTAATTACCAAAAAAAGAGAAAATACCCTCAAATTAAAGCTGACAGTCTGCACTTCAACCTCAAAGTGCTAGAGTACAGAACCAAAATAACAAAAAATGTGTCACTGTTCAATGAATTATGGTGCTCACTGTATAGTCAGGTCCATAAATATTTGGACATTGACAAAGTTATTGTTATTTTAGCTGTCTACCACAGCATATTGGGAGTTGAAATTAAATAATCAATATGAGCTCAAAGTGCACTTTCAGCTTTAATGTGAGGGTATTTACATCCAAATCAGGTGAACGGTGTAGGAATTACAGCACTTTTTATATGTGGTCCCGCCCTTTTTAAGGGACCAAAAGTAATTGGACAATTGGCTGCTCAGCTGTTCCATGGCCAGGTGTGTGTTATTCCCTCATTATTTGATTTACAAGTAAGCAAATAAAAGGTCTAGAGTTGATTAGAGTTGATTTCAAATGTGGCATTTGCATTTGGAATCTGTTGCTGTTAGCTCGCAATATGAAGTCCAAAGAGCAGTCACTGCCAGTGAAGCAAGCCATCATTAGGCTGAAAAATCGAAACAAACCCATCAGAGAGATAGCAAAAACATTAGGTGTGGCCAAATCAACTATTTGGCACATTCTTTGAAAGAAAGAATGCACTGGTGATCTCAGCAACACCAAAAGGCCCGGAAGACCATGGAAAACAACTATGGTGGATGACAGAATCATTATTTCCCTGGTGAAGACAAGCCCCTTCACAAGTTGGCCAGATCAAAAACACCCTCCAGGAGGTAGGCGTATCTGTGTCAAAGTCAATGATCAAGAGAAGACTTCACCGGAGTAAATACAGAGGGTTTACCACAAGATGTAAACCATTGGTAAGCCTCAAAAACAGGAAGACTAGATTAGTTTGCCAAAAAAAGCCTCAATAAATGAACATTATTTTTCAGTTTTTGGTCATTATTATTATTATTTTTTTAAACCTCTGGCAGTTTACCACTTACCTTTGTACCATTTCAGGTTATTCACTGGACTTGAACTTCTTAAATTTCAGTAAAAACTGGAAAATGGGGATGTTCTAAAACTTTTGACCGGTAGTGTGTATATACATATACATATATATATATACACACATATTAATACAATATTAATATATTTCATTTAGCAGACACTTTTATCCAAAGCAGCTAACATTCTGGATTGACACTGCATTGAGACCAAAGCAGAGCCAGTGGGGTTTAGTACATGTGTCGGCACTCAAAGTAGTCAGGACCAAACTCACCTTGTGGCCTCATCAAGCAGAAGAATCTTGGGATTCTGAATGACAAATGGGAGAAAGTGTTATTAATATGAATTAGTTCAACTCAGATCCATGTATTTAATGTGAAAACTTATGTTGGTTACTCCGATAAAGCACGCAAGCCCAGCAGAAAAAACAGTCAGGATTCTGACCGAGGGATGGACTACCTTCAGTAGCGCACGGGCGATGGCAATTCTCTGCTTCTGGCCTCCTGTTGGTGGAAAAATGTCATTGCACCAGCTGATCACTCAACTGAACACATTTGAATGCAAAAACTTTAAAATAAAGACAAATCTATTGTGTCAATTGGCACTTCTTCCCAGCAACAGTGTCTGAAACAGCAAATTGCAATTTATAACACGTCTTATGGATTCTGTAACAGGTTTGTCTTACGTGAGATTTCTTGTAGCTTGCACACTTTCTTTGTTAACAGAGACGGACACAAACACTACGACATGGATAAAAAACTAAGTTCCATTGTATTGTATAATAGACAAGGCACCATAAGCCGTTTCAACCATATCTTCTTTTAAATGAGATAATATTCAACAATATCTTTCAAATTAAATATAGGGAGAAAACAAATTCAACTCGGGGCACACAATATTACTAGCTAGCTAACAAACATCAGTTACTAATCTAAGTTACTAATCTAATTTTGCTTCTAATTCATAATCTAACCCGCTTATTCCTGGTCAGGGCTGTGGGGGGGCTGGAGCCTATCCTGATTTCATGTTTTGTATAAAAAAATAAAAAGATATTTGACACGACAGTGATAGTAGCCTCGTTGTTCTCTTTCTCACCCGACAGCAGCACACCCTTCTCCCCCACCACTGTGTGGAAGCCCTGGGGAAAGGACTGGACGAAGGTGTGGGCATTAGCGATGTGAGCTGCCCGGTGGATATCCTGCGCCGTGACCGAGCTGGGGTCCGCAGCTCCGTATGCAATGTTCTCTGCGATGGAGCATGAGAACAGCACAGGCTCCTGCACAGGGAGACAGCCCAGGACAGGTAAATCAGCCCAGGAACAGCACAGGTGTGAAATTAGCATGAAACACGCTGATGAAGCGTCTGCTTTCCCCATGGCCGTACAAGGCAGTTTGTAAAATAGCTGGAGGTGAAAACTAACGCTAACGCTAATAAACAGAATCTCATTACTGAAGGCTCAGTAGGTACAATAGCTAAAGAGCCAGAAAAATAACAAGCCAGAAAGCTTACCTGACCAATCAAAAAATGTGGCTAGCCAACTAATGAACTGCAAAATGGTAGATTAAGTTACAGCTAGCTACAAGGGCCTTGAATGCCAACTCCTACAATCAGCAGCAACCTTTTTCCATTGCAGTTTCAACTTTGCTGCATTTAGGGCTAAACAGGATTATATTAAGTTTATAATACAATATCATACTTTAGGGCAATATTTCTTACCCACAATATAATTATATGGTCTATTTTGTGAGGCTTGCTCTGATGTTGTCGTGAGAAGGTCATTGCTGGATCACTGCAGATCTCTCACCTGACTGACGGTGCCAATGTGACTTCGCAGCCAATAGGGATTTAGATCGCGCACATCGTGGCCATCAATGGTGATAGTGCCTGTTGTAAATCAAGAGATATTTTCATGCAGCATAAAAACATGCGTTTCTGTAGAAGATCTGTGTTTGTGTAGTACAGGGGTCGGGAACCTATGGCTCGCGAGCCAAATATGGCTCTTTTGATGACTGCATATGGCTCGCAGACAAATTTGAGCATTTTTTTAACACAATAAGTAATAAATAATTCTACTGTGTCATTTTAAAGTAAAACATTTTACAGAAATTATAGTTTTGAAAATGAAATTCAAAATATAAAACATTCTGATCTATTTTAATCTGTCGACACCAAAACTAAAAAAAAATATTTATTTTTATTTTTTAAATACATTTATTTCAGATTTTTCCCCCATTTTTCTCCCAATTTGGTTGACAATTAAACCCTCTATTTACTTAAATTCCCCACCCTCATGAGTCTGTCGCCCGTCCTCCGGGATCGAGACATTCCTGGTTGAGTGTTCCCGCCTCTTTCGAGACGGGAAATCTTCCACGGACTCCTTAACCTTCTCCTCGACGAACTCGTGCCGGCTCTCCCTCCCCCCTTCCCCGGAGGCGGACAGGCAAATGCCGCCTCCGATTGGGTCTGGTAGAGACGCGGGTTTCGATCCGCGTCCCTGACGTGCAGCGCACACCACTCCAAAGCGTGGTGTGTTAGACCGCTGCGCCATCCGCCAGGCCCCCAAAACTAAATTTTCATTGGATACTGCGGCACGACATGGGTCGTTGTAAGGTCAAGAAATAAACTTCCCTCCTTTTCATCAGATAGCCAGCTAGTTTATCTGCATCGAACACTTATGACGGAAAAGATGTCAAAAAGAAAAAAAAGATGAGGATTACTGTATGCTCCAGGCCGAGTGGACAGAGGAATTTGCCTTTGTGGAGAGAGCAGGGTCTGCGGTATGTCTAATATGCAATGATAAAATTTCATCGATGAAACAGTCAAATGTAAAGCGGCACTTCGATACACACCATGCTTCATTTGCATCAAAATATCCAGCTGGAGGCCTCCCGCGTGGTCCAGTGGTTACAACGTCCGACGCTGGCCACGGAGACCGGGGTTCAATTCCCCGTCTCGCCTAGTGTCGGCTCGGGCCGGGAGTGCCACCAGGGGGCTGCGATTGGCTGTCCGCCCCAGGGAGGGGGGAGGGGAGCCGACGTGACGTTCGCTGCGTAGAGTGGCCCTGTAGTACCGGGTTACGGTCGACGGCCTGCGGGTGCCGTCTCGTAAGAGGCGTCACTTCGCTTCGTCACTACCGGTCACAGGACTACGGCAGCGAACTCACATTACTAGGGGGGGATTGACGTTAAAATAGCGGGTCTAATTGGCTACCAAATTGGGAGAAAAAATGGGATAAAATCAGAAACAAATAAAAAAAATAAAAATAAAAATATCCAGCTGGAGACAGCAGGAAAAAGGCATGCCAAGAGCTACAGCGGAGAGTGCAAGCCAGTCAGCAGCAACTCTGTGTATGGACCAAGCAAGGTGATGGGAATTCGGCTAGCTTTGCTGGTGCTTTGGCAATAGTAAGGAATGGAAAGCCATTCACAGATGACGAATATGCCAAAACATTCATGCTTGATGTGGCCAATGAACTGTTTGATGACTTCTCAAATAAAGACAGGATAATCAAATGAATAAAAGACATGCCTCTGTCAGCAAAAAACTGTTCACGATTGTACCATCATGATGGCAAATCAAGTCGAGGAAACACAAATTAAAGACATAAACGAGATGAGTCAACAGACGTTAGCCATTTATCTCAGTTTAGTATAATTGCGAGGTATGCTGCAGGTGACAATACGTGTGGAAAGTTTTGCTGTTTTGTCAACAAGAGAAAAAAGAAAAAAATCTAACAATGGATAAACTTATTTCTGTGTGTACTGATGGTGCTCCCTATATGTTGGGGAAAAACAAAGTATTTGTAGCACTTCTTCATGAACATGAAAATAGACCCATCCTAAGTTTTCATTGCATTCTGCACCAGGAGGCGCTCTGTGCTCAAATGTGTGGCGAGCAGCTTGGTGAGGTGATGTCGCTGGTTATTCGAGTAGTCAACTTTATTGTTGCCCGAGCTTTAAATGATCGCCAGTTTAAAGCACTGTTAGACGAAGTTGGGAATAATTATCCCGGTCTGCTTTTTACACAGCAGTTGGTTGTCAAGGGGGAAGGCGCTCAGCTGTTTTGGAGCTTGCCTGGGCAAAATCCGGACTTTTCTCGAAATGAAAGGCGTCGAGCATCCTGAGCTAGCTAACACTGAGTGGCTCCTGCAGTTTCACTATCTCGTGGACATAACTGGACATCTGAACCAGCTCAATGTGAAAATGCAAGGCATTGGAAATACAGTCTTATCCCTTCAACAGGCAGTGTTTGCATTTGAAAGCAAGCTGGAACTCTTTATCAGGAACATTGAAACAGGTCGTTTTCTGCACTTTGAAAGACTGTGAGAATTTAGAGATGCGTGCTTAGCAAGTGACCCCACTCAACATTTTGATCTCCAGCAGCTAGCTGGCTTTACGCCCAATCTCCTGCAGTCATTCATAGAGAATTTTGTGAGCACACTGCTCTTTTTAAATGTATCACTCATCCACACGAGTGTGCAGTGGACGAAGCCAACCTGACATGCATCCCCGGGGTCTCCATCAGAGACTTTGAGGTGGAAGTTGCTGACCTGAAGGCGTTAGACATGTGGGTGAGTAAGTTCAAGTCACTGAATGGAGAGTTGGAAAGACTTGCGCGACAACGAGCAGAGCTGGTGAGTGAACACAAGTGGACAGAAATGAAAAAACTTCAACTTGAAGACAAGCTGATTCTCAAAACTTGGAACGAGCTTCCTGTCACATACCACACAATGCAGCGTGTGAGTATTGCCGTATTGACCATGTTTGGCTCTACATATGCATGTGAGCAGTCTTTCTCGCATCTGAAAAACATAAAGACCAACCTATGCTCACGTTTAACTGATGGAAGCCTCAACGCCTGCATGAAGCTTAACCTCACCACGTATGAACCAGACTACAAGGCCATCAGCAAAACCATGCAGCACCAGAAGTCACATTAATGGCAAGAAGTATTTAATTTATTATTGGTTAGCTACAGTATAACAACAATATTATTAAGAAGAATAAAGATAAATGTATTATATATAGCGCTTTTATAAGTACTCAGAGACGCGTTATACTTTAAAAATGTAGGTCTTACTTAAAAAATGCATGCATTAAGTTGCATTCAATTGTATTAAATATTATATGGCTCTCAAGGAAATACATTTAAAAATATTTGGCTTTTATGGCTCTCCCAGCCAAAAAGGTTCCTGACCCCTGGTGTAGTAGGTCTGTTTTTGTGTTAAAGATCTGTGTTTGTGTAGAAGATCTGTGTTTGTGTAGAAGGTCTGTGTCTGTTTGTGTAAGTCTGTTTTTGTGTAAAACATATGTGTTTATGTAGAAGATCTGTGTTTGTGTAGAAGGTCTGTGTCTGTTTGTGTAAGTCTGTTTTTGTGTTAAAGATCTGTGTTTGTGTTTGTCTAGAATGTCTGGGTCTGTGTTTGTGTAGAAGGTCTGTGTTTATGTTTGTGTAGAAGGCCTCTCTCTCTCTCACCAGTATCCGGGTCGTACAGCCGTAGCAGCAGCGACACCAGGGTGGACTTGCCAGAGCCACTAGGGCCCACCACTGCCATCACCGATCCGGCCGGCACACACAGGCACAGGTCCTGAAAGATGGGCGCGTCCTTGCGGGTCGGGTAGGAGAAGAACACGTTCCGAAACTCCAGCTTGCCCTTCAGCTGCTCTGGCCGCAGCACAACGCCCTCTGAAGACGTAGAACAGAAGGAAGAGGAAGAGAGATTAAAAAGAGAGATACAAATCCTGAACAGTGAGATACTAGACTAAACATGGCCTCCTCAGAAGTGCCCCTGTCCTAATGAAGGTGTGTTCATGAGCAGCGTTAGAGAGAAGGTGGCTCTGATGGACTCACCATTCAAGGGAAACTCTGGTTTTCTGTCCAGCAACTCCCACAGGCGTGTCCCCGCTCCAAAGCCCTTCATCAGTTCTGAGTAAAATGAGCTCATCCCTGCCAGTCAACAAGCACAGACTACAATACAGTAACTCCCAACACTTTTAATGTTAAATAAATATCCCTGCATGCATGCCATTCAGCAGGCTCATTTCATTCTGTAATGCCAGATTCCCTCTTCCTGTATTACTTAGGTGTTCACTTCTAAAAAGCAGATTTGGTAAAACAACAAAAGTAAATACCTTAATGATACAAAATTGGGAATTACAGCACAACCTCTGATAAATGATCTGGAGAACTACGGACAGACCAATCAATGAAGTATATAGGTTCTTTAAATTTTGACGTCACTTTCAAAGTTACAAACATTTCTGAATGACCTCTGCTACAAATGCCTTGGATGATCTACTGTACTTGACAGATTCAAGTTCAAAACATCAGTATGTTTCAATGACAGTCCCTAATACTCAAGTCAACTCAATAAATGTGTTTGCTTATCAATTCTGTTTCAAAAACAACATGTTATGTATAATATGTGATATCAGTACTAATGATTGGAGGATCCACATTGTAATATCAGTAATGCTGATTGGAGGATCCACAGTGTAATATCAGTAATATTGATTGGAGGACCCACAGTGTGATATCAGTAGTGCTGATTGGAGGACCCACCTGAGATGCTGACTCCCACCCAGAAGGCATACATGAGGAAGGAGGAGAGCTCGCCCACGGTCATGTGCTCACTACCCATCAGTAGCCCCCCCTTATACAGCACCGCCAGGATGATCATGTTTCCACTCAAGCCCGTCTGCAGGAGACACAAAGTACAAATTACACAGACAAACACCACCTCATTATCATACCCCAGTATCTTAATTATCCCACCCTCCCCACCTCAGCTGATGTGTAGTGAGTGTTTTTCTGCAAAAATGTCTGCCGTGCATAACCCAGGTGGGTGCTGCACATCAATGGTGGTTGAGGTCAGTTAAAGCACTTTGAGATCCTGAAACTAAAAGGCGCTATATCGATGCAGTTGCCCCCTGCTCATACCCCTGGGACGACCCTGTGCGTTTGTGAAGGACTGCCAATATGCCACTATGAGCTCACACTGCCGACCGCCATTAAGGCTCACCGCTCCAAAGAACCCTGCCCGAAGCACTGCCTCCTTCTTGGCCAGCATGAGGACGTGGTTGACTTTCTCCACATACTTCTCCACCTCCGCCAGCTCCTTCCCAAACGCCCGCACTGTCCTCAGATTGCTGATCCGCTCTTCCGCTAACTAGGGGAAGCAAGATATTTATATATCATATACATAATCCATCATTACAGCTCAACACTGGCCCCTTACAGTACCCATCATTACAGCTCAACACCAGCCCCCTTACAGCACCCATCATTACAGCTCAACACCAGTCCCCTTACATTACCCATCATTACAGCTCAACACCAGCCCCCTTACATTACCCATCATTACAGCTCAACACCAGCCCCCTTACATTACAGCTCAACACCAGCCCCTTACAGTACCTATCATTACAGCTCACCGCAAGGGCTACCTGTTATTTACCTGCACCTCCCCTTACCTGTGTTGCCTCTGCTAGGGAGTCCTGTGTTCTCCTGGATATAGAGCGCAGGTATCGTCCATAGACCACAGCCAAACCAGCCATGGGGGGACAATCATCAACACGAAGGTGGCCAGACTGGGGGACACGTAGAACTAGTGGAGATGTGAGTGAGAGAGAGAGAGAGAGAGAGAGAGAGAGAGAGAGAGAGAGAGAGAGAGAGAGAGAGAGAAGGAGAGGGAGAGAGAGAGAGAGAGAGAGAGAGAGAGAGAGAGAGAGAGAAGGAGAAGGAGAGGGAGAGGGAGACACGCTCACTGCATGTCTAGCATTTCCAGCTGATGTAACTAATTACTTATGCATTAGCCAATTTGAATTTACCAACAAGGAAAAAAATAAAATATATATATAAATATATATATGCATATGACTCCTGTCTGATTCTGTACATTCTGTGATAATTTGCTACATTTGTGGTGGAATACCCAGTAGGTAAAAATAAAATTAGCATGCTGTTCTTCCAGTTCAAACAATGAGGAAACTCCCCAGGTTTGTTTTGTTTCCTCATTGTGAAGATTCAGATATTGCTTCAGATTTAAACCTCAGTCAAGCTAGTTTTTCAACATCACAATTTTACAGTAGTTTGAAGCGGTATCACTGAAGTATCACTGACGCGCAACAAGGTTTGTAGGCAAGGTCGGAATCAAGTTCCTGAAACAAAAACCGGTGTTGCACAAGTATTTTTGGAGGTATTTTAAATATGCAGAAGTATGTAAAGACACAGACAGCTAAACATAGTTGTTAATCATACAGTCCTTAAATCACAAAATTAATACCATACTGTAATATAAAAACTAAAATGACAAGTTTCAATGTCTTTACTGTTTTGTTTATTCCTTTCATTTCACTATCCTTACTCAGTTCACCTCACAATTCCTCTCCAAAGTGTGCAGTTTCTATTCCAAAACCCTGGAAATGACCGATAAACCATTTGCTGAACTGAACTCAATTGAGCCAGAAATGGTCTTATATTAAGACGCCGTACGCATTTACCATCATACCGACTCCAGCAGTTGCCTGGGCGACGGCACGGAGCCCGTCGGAGAGGTTGTCTGTGACGGAGCGCCCGATAACTGCCGTGTCGGAAGACAGGCGGTTAATGAGCTCGCCGGTGCGCGTCCTGTCAAAGAAACCCAACTCCTGCCTCAAAATTGAGGAAAAAAGGGATTCGCGTAAGTTTCTCACAATCTGCTGCCCTGAAAAAATTACAAAATAAAAAAAGACAAAATATTTTTAATACATTGCATGCAGGCAAATGGCAAACAAATATGCAGTTTAAACTTATAAAAACATTGGTCATCAGCTTTAATTACATTTGCATTGTTTATACAGAAGCTAATTCAGGACAGAAATGTCATGCCCCTCACACATTGGTCTATTCAGATTACATAGCACTTTTTTACATTATTGGTTGGAATATAGCTCTGAAGGATGTTTAATAATTCTATCATTTAAAAAATATATTATAATTTGTGAAAGCTATTTTTACACATATTCTGCACAAAACACAAATGTCTCTAAAGCATTTCAAACTGAAGTGTAGAAAGTTCACACTTTTAAGGAAATGGGGACAGCTGAATGAAAGATGACAACAACGGACACACCCAGAGATTTAAATAAAAACATTGAATCCATCTACGTTCTGTAACCAATATCTTCAGGGTGCAAAATCGAATCCCTCTTGTGCGTTTGTTATGCTTGCAGAGGATGTGCCCTGCACCTGTTCCAGATAAGCAGGGACTCACCTGAACTCTGCATGAGGTAAATTCGAGCGGTGTTAGCAGCAGCCCCAAAGAGGAAGACCCCGCACAGTACAGTGCACAGGGAGGTGAGGGAGGAGCTGAAGTCTTGTGCGGGGTTCATGTAGATGGTGTCAATCACTCGGCCCAGGAAGAAGGGGGCCGACATGGTGACTGCGCTCGACACCACCAGGCACCCCAAGGCCACTGCAGACAAATGCAGATATTAGCTGGGGCCTGGTAACCGCCAAAGTAAAGGAAACACTTCACTAAATGAGGGAAGAAAGCAGGTGTTTCCACACAAGTGTGGTTCCTGGGTTAATTAGAGCAATTAACATTCCATCATGCATCATGTATAAAAATACTGGACAGGCCCAGTTGCTCATTATTTTGGCTACCATGGCTAGAAAAAGAGATCTCAGTGACTTTGATTATCAGGGTGATTGTTGGGGCACGTTTGTCAGGAGCTTCAATGACGATGACTGCTCAACTTTCTGGTGTACCATGAGGTCGTCAACAGCACAAGCACCAGCCCAAAACACCCCAGACGCTCTATGGGGTTCACTTCAGGTGACTCTTGTGGGGGAAAAACTAAAAACAAAACACATGGCTGTGATCTCAAATGACACGGCCTACCTGTCAGTCGCCAGCGCTCCGGGTAAGCTAGATGTAGAAGCCTTTTGAGATCATCAGATGGTATTCGGGTAAATTTGTCATTTGTGACAGTTTCCGGTAGCTTTTTGCTGTCCATTCCATGTTGCGCTGCTTGGTCCGGCCCGGTAGATGTGCTATAACTGGCCAAGCTGTATGGCGAGTTTCCCGAGGTACTCCACAAATGTTGAGGCAGAGAGTAAATCCTATATTTACCAGTAGAGAAGGGAAATGTAACCCCTGACAGGCACTGGGACAGAGCACGTGCTACAGGTACCCTCGGTATATAGAATATTTTCCCATTTACATGGCGTCTCTTCCATGGTCCACCGAAGGTCTGGTATTCCAACAAACGTAAGGTCTGTGCTGTGCAATTAAAAGGCTTGTGGCTCAATGGACCCAGCGCAATACACCTTGCCCTCTGCAACACCAATCGCATTCTACTCGTCATGTTATTAATAACCTTACTGTGGTAAACGCATAACCCCGCAACAATCCGCGAGCTCATAGCGACCACAGAATTCCAGAAAGCGAACCTTCGTTTCAAGCAAATGTTAAAAGTTTTGGCAGAAATAATATTCCACATATAAATATGAATCCTGATACCACACAACTACAACTAATTGCACAGCACAATAACGACACCTAGTAAGCCAGGTAGCGACAGCGCTAAAACCAGTGAAGCTGGCAGTTCATTAGCTCCTGTAGCTGGCGGTCTGCATGTTTTGACGGTTAACGTTACTCAACATTATCTGCTCCAGTCAGTGACATAGCGAACTAGCTCGCCATAATCGGCTTCTGTTTATCACACTGCACGCAGTTCCGTGTTTCGGCAATCTGTTTCTCGATAGCCACCGCATTTTCACACAATCGATAAGCAGCACATTTAGCTAACGTTACAAAACGCCCGCATCATTTACATATACTATGAACACCTTCATAAAATCAAAAGGTCACCCCAAAGCACCATATGACGACCTCACACTCATTGAGTAGCAACTGAAGACATGACTAAACAAAATGCAACAATCGATTGAAGGGACTGGCAGTGAACTTCCTCATACCGTAAATGTTTGAAAATAGGCGAAGAGTTTTATTCGCGTGATTATGGTTGATTTAGCAATGCATTCGAATAAAATGACACAAAATACCCACAATACCATGAAAACGCCAAATAAAAAATCTAAATCTTGTGGAGCTACCATTTTATTCCATAAGCTTTCGCAGTTGATGCATATGTAAATTTAAGTTCCTTTTTAAAATGTAAAGTTCATTGCTAGATTCACGCCGTAGGTGTAATTAACCTTCCCAAACTTCGTTATAACAGCATTTGCAACTAAATGGATAAACATACCTAGAGCCGATTTATACATCGGTTGGTACTGTAAAACCCGATCAGCAACTAGTTTTGCCTGGAAGATGAGGGTGAAAGTTCATCATTTAGTTCAGAGCCAGATCCTCCAATTCCAACACACGTGTTTGAATTTGTAAGTAAAAGTTTTATCCGATGTCTAGCTTCTAATGTTATGTAAATAATTAGCAAACGTAATTCGAATGACACGAACCCTCTTAGCCATAGACTAATATATTACTATTCCTTAGTTTATGGTTAGGTATACATTAGTTTGTGGGCAAACCTAGCTAACTGTTAGCTAGCTAGCTAGCTTCAGGTTTATAGTTAGTCAGCTAGCTTTCCGATATTGAAGCCACCTTGGTATTAGATTAACGGTACATTTTCATGAAAATCAATCAATCTAAATGTAAATAAATGAGCATGTTGCTACCTAGCCTGCTAATGGCCGCTAAATTTAAGTGAGATACGAGGAGCTTTAAATTGCAACAATTTAGGCATTTAATACCTTATACAAATGGAGTGAAATGTAACTATATATTGCATTATGGCTATGGCTTTTGAATGTGTCGCAGCATATGTATTGTAGCTTGACTTAACTTAGCTTAACTTTTTTCTTCAAACATTTATAACATTTAAAGCGGATGTTCAGCGGGTTGACATAATATAAAGATGGCATCTATATAGTTACACAGACAAATCCAAAATGATTCACATCCTTAGTAAAGATGACCACAAAGGCTATATTGTATGCAGAAAAATGGGGACATTATATTATTTTATACTAATACTCAACATACTGTTACTTTTAAAAAGAAAATTATTTTGTTTGCCAAGTAATATATTTTGCCCCCCAAAAGGATGTCACAATTATGCACATCCCCAATAATTAATTAATTCATAATGAAATAATTCCAACAAAAATACATTGCATTAACATGTCGTCTTCTATAGTGTTTTATGAGGTGAAAACATTGGGAGGGGATGTTTGACCATTCCTCCATACAGAATCTTTCAAGTGCCTTCGGTCTGCGCATGTAGTCTGCCCTCTTCAATTCAAGCCACACATTTTTAATTGGGTTAGATCTGAAGACTGAGATGGCCATTTCAAAACAGTCATTGACAAAACTGAACTGAACAAAATTTAATTCACATTGCCGTCTCTTCCGAGACGGCACTCGCCAATCGACCGTAACCCGGTACTACAGGGCCACTCTTAAAGGCCTATACATGCTCGCGCGACTGCACGCAACATCCTCTGCAACATGTTGCAGATGTTGCATTGATGTTGCAGCGGGTGTTGCAGGGGATGTTGCGTACCAAGCACAAAAATCTAACTCGCAACATGTGGCGTAGATGTTGCACAGCATTGATTGGTTGGTTAGCGAATGGAGGCGGACCTGTCATGGTCATAGTTCATCGAGCTAGTACATCATTTTTTTACATTTTACATTTTAAGCATTTAGCAGACGCTTTTATCCAGAGCGACATCCAAATTAGGGGAGAAAGATAAAAGCAGCGATTAAAAAAATTCTGTGAAAAGACCATCCTTAATTTCCTTTAATACATTAACATTATTTTCAAGAGTCGTCTGCTGGTTCCTTTGTTCCACGTGAATTTACTCTATTATTTTAATGCTATAAAGGTGAGTTGCTCGCACACAAGCTGCTTTCATGACAAGCGTACTTCCTTAAGGTTTTAAAGTATATTGTACTGACAGTACATTAAACTCGGAGATTCTGCAAACAACAAACGATTGACTGTGTTCTTCACGCCGTTCTAAATTATATATAAGGTTGCAAATATCCAGATGTTTTGTGTTGTGCTTTAGATTACATATAAATGTAACATGTCACTACAACACCTTAATGCGCAGAATATTCAACTAACAAAACAAAGAAAGAGCAGGGTGCATATCATTTTTTTAAGCATATAGCAGACGCTCTTATCCAGAGCGATTTACTAGATGTGCATTAATACATGGTAAGAACAATCATAGTTTGCACAAGAGATCAGTGAAGTAATACAGCGATAGACATCATTGTTGCCAGCTGCATACAAAGATATATACAACAAGAACTGTATATATCTAAGCAAAACTCGATATCTAGCTAGCTAGCTAGCTAGCAACCTGGTATCACGGCCAAATAAAGCTCGCTAACAGTAGTTAACGATATAGATAGCTAGCATAATTTGTTCAACACGGTATAAAATGAACCAGCTTCAGGAAGTGTAAGGACACCATGTTGTGTAGGTTGCGCTGAAGTATGTATTGCCAAGTGCTCTGCAACATGTTGCAGAGGAATGTTGCGTCGCAGTCGCGTTGCAGTCCTGTTGCTTACACAGAAGCATGTAGAGGCTATGCGCAGCGAACGTCATGTTGGCTTCCCTCCCCTCTCCCTGGGGCGGACAGCTAATCTCCGCCCCTGGTGGCACTCCCGGCCAGTGGCGAGACGGGGAATTGAACCCCAGTCTCCGTGGCCAGCGTTGAATAACAGTTATTTTTATTACATTTGTAAAGCTAAATATGTTAAACTATGGTAATATAGTACTCTGGTAATAAAAAAAAAAAACACTCACCATGTTGTGTTGCCAGAAGTGTAAAAAATTATTTTACACCATTTTTTTAATTGATTCAAATGCACATTATAAAGACCATTCACCACAAAATTCCTCATCCTACCTTAATTTCCCTTCTTTCTTCCTCTTAAAATGACCTTGTGGATTTAACAAAACCTCCAAAACATTATCATATATTTCCTTTAAATTTAAATGAAGGGGAATTCAGGCAAAATGGCTTATTTGTATTTTATCATGAATAGCTATATGTCTCCATCTAGTGTCGAACCATGGTATTAATGGGTGTTTCTGTCGTGCATGTTAATTTTGTGTGTTTTTCATGTATGATTCAAGGCCTAAAGTTAAGATTATAGCTCAGAGTGAGGGGATTTTTTTGTATGAATTATGATTGCATGTCTGATTGAAACTAGCGCCAGCGTCACGTGCAGCTGAGGGGTCTAGGCTCCTCCTCTGTAGGCAGACATGGCTGCCATGTACTCTGGGATCCACCTGAAGCTGAAGAGTCCCCGAACCCCGTGGACAGACAAGCTGAAGCTGGCCCGCTTCGCCTGGATCT
This sequence comes from Aldrovandia affinis, assembly GCA_029706075.1. Lineage (NCBI taxonomy): Eukaryota > Metazoa > Chordata > Actinopteri > Notacanthiformes > Halosauridae > Aldrovandia > Aldrovandia affinis. The sequence goes on along the minus strand of JAINUG010000139.1, from coordinate 2,236,548 downwards.
CTCCACAATGCTTCCTCCCAAACAAGGAACAGGCAAGGCCTCTTCTTCACCTTTTTCTGTGCTGTTCAGCTCCAGGGACATGTGTCAGAACACAGGAGGTTCGAGCCAACAGCTTTTCAGTTTTGAGTTTGTTCACCAGCCCTCAGAAAATACTGCAACGCAGAGGAGAGAAACAGAGCTGCCATTTATCACTGCATAACCTTGTTCATTACTGCACATCACTTTAACACACAACTAAACATCTTCATTACAGTTGCATTACTAGGACCAGTGTAGGTCTTCCTGCCTAGCATGTATAGCAATATATGTAAATGACAACCTGTTTACATGAGTGTATGTCAAAGAAAACTGTTCATTTAAAATTCTTCCGGAATGGGCTCATAACATTGATGTCCTATTAATCCTGTGCATAATGTAATAAGTATTTAATAAATTAATCCAGGGGCCCCAGCCACACAGAAAAATAATATTTGGGGGCTTTGGCTTTCAAATGTTTGGGAAAATCTTTCCTAATGCACATCGAAGTGTGTTAGGTGGAGATGAAAGACCCAGCCAGTCTCTTTATGAATGTGTTTGCTTCTTTCTGCTCTTCTCCTCTAGGTGCTGTTCGATTGGACGAGCCACGCCCTAACAGGGTGCTACAACAAGAAAGTAGAGCTTCCACAGGAGGTGCTGGAGGGGTTGTGGGCATACCTGGATGACATTCTACACAGCAAGAAGCTGCAGAAGGCGT